>JAFEMH010002366.1:25000-349150 GCA_022495995.1 Adenophora triphylla var. japonica
TCACAAAAGTGGTATCAGAGTCTTCTTTCAATCCGAGAGTGGTAGTAGTAAGGTATAAATTGCTTCTTTCTTTTTTTATTTAAATGTTTATTCTTTAAAAATTTAATGGCAAATTGTAGCTAAATTATTGTGGGTGGCCGGATAAGTAGAGGAAGCTAAGTATGTAAAAAAAAAAGGAGTAAAAATGGAAATGTTTTTAGTGTTTTCTTAAAAATTCATCTTTTAAGTCGTGAGTAAAAAAGGTTGTTTTTCGGATGAAAAAGAAAAAAGAAATTTTTGCTAAAAACATTCCACATCTTTGATTTCGGAATCTTTCCGTCTATCCTTATGGGTTGATAGTTAAACGAGTAATTCGTTTGCAAAGATGACCAAAAATATTGTATTTTTATGTCATTTCTTTCGCAAGTTAATAAAGACATACTTAGATTTGAATCTGGTATTCGGCCAACCACAACAAACTTAGCTGAGACTATATATGAATATGGATGATAATGATCATCAAGAAGATTTAATAAAAAATGCAGAATTAGTAGAATATCCAAAAAAATTAGATAAATTGAATAAATGGGTAATTCCTTCCGTTCCCTCAAACCATATTTATAATATTGATTTCTTTGATATGAGATCTAGGTTTGCTATAAAAACTATAGAGCAAATTATTATAATATTCGAGACTACTCAAACAATTAGGTTATTGAGTAAAAAAGATTTAATTTCCTTTAGGAATTATAAATTTATCCATATCGGATTAGTGAAAATCTATAACTATATAAAGGCTGGAGTGCAAAGCACTTCAACACACCCCTCATTTTCCCGCTCAAACTAGAACCTAGACTAAATAAAGGCTAGGTTCATTTCCTCTAATGTCATTTACTAAACACACCTCTTATATACTACTCCATTTCCTAGCATTTCAATTCCTAGACGATGTGGGATATCATTTGGTTTTCAAATGCTAAGGCCTGTCAATGTATACTACTCTCCTAACATTTCAATTCCTAGACGATGTGGGAATAATATCTCATTTGGTTTTCAAATGCTAAGGCCTCTCAATATATACTACTCCAAATCCTAGCATTTCAATTATTAGACGATGTGAGATTAATATCCCTATTGGGATTCAAATGCTAACACCTCTCAATATATACTATATACTACTCCATTTCCTAGCACTTCAATTCCTACTTCCTAGACGATGTGGGATTAATATCCCATTACCCCGGCTACTCCATTATGCTTCATGTCCGTCAATCCATTTAATTAGAGCACGAATACAAGTTACAAGTTTGTAAAAAAAATAAGGAATAAAAGCACCAATTCTACTATGATTTTTGGACACGGGTGTCAACATAGACGTATCGCGTTGGACATAGAGGATTATGAATGCAAGATACGAGGAAACGGGTCCTTCATATGTAAACATATTTATGAAATATAGACGGATATAAGTATTTGATATTTTGTATGTGAAAGCTTGATGTACTTTCCATGGAGCAGTATGCATTTCACTTTAGTTTGTCCCAATCCAATATGTATAGTATGTCTGGTGGAAACAATTAATTTAAAATTATTATTAGTTCTTATAAGATTTTTTAAAATTTAATAATTATATAGTATACTCACTCTAGTTTGAAATATTTGTCACTTTTAAATTTTTCACAAGTTGTAAGAAACATAGTTATTATACCAACTTCATGATTAAAATACCAATATTCTCATTATTTATTATTTCTCTTTTCAACAATAAATCAATTAATAGAATGGAAAAAGTTTCAATGTCATTATATATTTTTGTTGAATACCTTTTATTTAAAAAATATTTTTCTAAATAAACCTTTATACTAATAGTAACTCTTTTAATTTAGTTTCTGTTATTTGTCTAAATTTTATGACCGTGCGTTTAACGCACGGGTGTTAGACTAGTTGCATTTAAACCCTTAACACTATTAGGGGTAAACTCTAGTATAATGGTATATGTTAGAGATGGTAGATGTAAAGACTTCAAGCCCTCTTTAGCGGCATTAATAGAAACTAGTCTATGCCATGGACCAATTTATTTTGATATATCTCCAAACTTAAATCTATCATTATCTGATAGTAATTTATTAGATGCTATGCAACTAACAATTTATACTAATGGTTATAATTTTAAACCAGAAAGCGAAATGATAGCAATATGCTATAGAATTTATTATAAAGTCTTACATACTTTAATCCGAAAGTAAGACAAATATCATTTCTGGGATGAAATAAACTTGCTAACGACTTGGTCTCTTCCTCAGGAAATATAGCCTGAACCAATATTAAATAAAAACATAGATCAAATAATTCAAACATCTGAAGGAGATGTAGAAATAAAATTTAATTCTCAAAGAATTATTAGGTTACCTAGAACAACATCGGCTAGGTATTCTACCTCAAGTGAATTTTATACAATTCCTAATGAGACAGCCAGCCAGAGTTTTATCTTCTCAAATAAGGGAAGATTTAGAATATGTAGAAGAAATAAGAATAAGTCAGAATAAAATTCCATAAGGAATTTATAAACTCGAAAACCAGAGTAGGCAATCTCCTACTCAGTCAGAAATGAGTTTTCATATAAATGATTAATTATTCTCCAGGTAGTCAAATAAGAGAAATCCTTAATAAGGAATTTCAACAAGAAGAACATAAAGAATTTCGTCAATGGTATTTTAATAAATACTCACCTGAAGAACTAAAAGACTTCAAATATAAATACTATGATTATCTAGAGAAAAATGAAGATATCGTTTATTTTGTTAATTGGTTTATAAAACATTATATTAATAATATTAATAATGAAATATTAGTCTTGCAAAGATCTTGGAGGACAAAAATAGGAGAAACAGTTAATTCACCTTTTCCTCCTGAACAAACAATTTATTTAAATGCAAATACAGAGGCTTCTGCCTATTTAAACCTGCTGAAAATTGAAACTGCTCAAGTAACAATTAAGAAATTAAATGCTATAATTAAATCTCAAAATTATACCAACACTTTTTTAATATGTTTAGGAGATCAATTTATATCTCTTGAACAAGACTTAAGATCTCTTAAAAATACTATTGAGACACAAATTGCTCAACAACAATTAATAGTTGATCAATTAAACCAATTAAATCAATCAAACCTAATAGATTCATCTCCATCTGCCCAAACAGATGCTCCCATAATTCAACCTCCAGTCTCTATTAAAGGATTTAAAATGGAGACTAATAATGATTTTGTTCAAATTTTAGAACAGAAACTAAAAGATCTGCATCTAAGCGTTCTGTCCCAAGAAGGGACATCAAGTCAATATGAGCCTTCTGAGACTGAGACCTACTCCGAATCCTCAAAGAAAATAAGTGATATTAATCACTTAACAGATATGTTTTCTAATCTAAACACTAATAATAGTGAATTGAACTCAATCTATGCTTCAAAACCTCTTGAAAATATTATTACAAGAGACCTTCTCCTCAAGATCTTCTATTTGAAGAACCTGAGCCCTTTCAGAATTCTTACTCAGGAAAAGCCATTTATGAATAGAATATTGATGGCTTAAATGATAAACAAATAATAGATGTAATACATAGAATCATTATGTATTTTACTGTTTGTAAACAACATGAAAATAGTGATAGTTCAATAGCGTCCTTTATAACCACTGGTTTTGTAGGACAATTATGAGGTTGGTGGGATTATTATCTCACTGAGATTCAAAGAACAGAAATCCTAAACCATAAAAAATTGGTAAAAACTGAATCAGGTAGTGCAACAATAACCACTACTGGAGAAGAAGATGCAGTATATACTCTGTGTCTTTCAATCCTACAACATTTTGAAGGAACTACAACCCCAATTGGAGAGAAGTTGCAAACACTTCTCCAAAACCTTAGATGTCCTTCTTTAACCCATTTCAGATGGTATAAAGATACATTCTTATATAGGGTATATCAATTAACAAACCCTAATTCTACCCATTGGAAATCTAAATTTATAGATGGCCTTCCCCATCTATTTGCTGAAAAGGTTCGACAATCTTTAAGAATAAAGAATGATGGAATAAATATTAATCATTCCGATTTAACCTATAGACAACTAATTAGTAGTTGTATAAATGAAGGATTAGCTTTGTATAATGACATTAAGCTAAAAAATCAATTAAAAAGGCAAAAAATATCAGAAAAACATCAACTTAGTGAATTATGTGAACAATTTGCTTTTGACCTAGAAAAACTCTTAGGCCCCCAGAGCATAATAAAGTCAAGAAAAAACAAAAAAATGTTTATAAGAATAATAAATCTTACAAAAATAAAGGAAACTATTATGTAAGTCCTTATAAAAAGAATTATAAGAGGCATTATTATAAAAATAAACCCAGGCAAAAGGGAAAAACATTTATGCCTACTAAAGGAAAAAAAAAAGCAAAAAAGCTTGATATAAGTTGCCACAAATATGGTAAGATTGGTCATTATGATAATCAATGTTGGACTAAGAAAGCCCTGAATGAGATATAAGATGAACAATTACATTCACAATTAGAAAAAGTAATGCTTATCAGTTCTGAATCAGAACAAGAATATTCTAATGAAGAAAGATTTGGGATTAAATTATGAAACTTCTTCAGAATCATCATCTCCTCCTGACAACAAAGATTGTCAGTGCAATGAAATCAATTATTGGAAATCAATAGTAGATATGAATGGATTAAATGTCATAAATGCCGATCAAGAAAAGGCATTAAAAGTAATAGAATCAATTACTGATCCTAATTTAAAGAAAAAAATGATTAAAACATTAATTAAGAAAAATAAGGAGTCTCCTTTAATAATAGAGACACCTTACCAATTAAGTGAGATTTTGCATAGATTTCAACAATCTAATGTCAAAGAAACATCTGCTTCAATTGTTGATTTAAAAAGAGAAATAAATCTATTAAAATCTGAAATATCTCAGATTAAACAAAACAATGAAGTTTTATCAACAAGAATAACCTTGTTAGAAACAAAATTTCCTAAAATATTAAAGGAAATACAAGTTATTTCCACCAGTAATACTTAATACTGACAAAGATGTTGCTTCTATCAGTAGTAATACTGATAAAACTGGATATCTAAATCTTTTAAAACAAGTAACATCACAAAAATGGTTTGTAAGAATAAATCTAGTAATTAATAGAGATTTTATTTTAGATAATGAAATAGCACTAATAGATAGTGGTGCTGACTTAAATTTTTTACAAGAAGAAATAATTCCTACTAAATATTTCTCAAAAACAACCCAATCTCTAACATAGGCAGGAGGAGATAAGTTAAGGGTTAAATATAAATTATCAGATGCCTATATTTGTAACCAAGATGTTTGCTTACCAACATCTTTTATTCGGGTAATTAAAAGGTCTTACCCATATAATTATATTAGGAACTCCGTTCCTCCATAATATTATGCCAATAAATAATATTGACCAGACATGAATCTCTACCATAATATATGGGAAAGAGATTATATTTGAATTTATAACAGATCCGCAAACTCGTATGCTTAATGAAGTTAGGAATATTCTTTTAAACAAAGAAAAAAATTATGTTTTCTTAAAGAAGAAATATGAATCTATAGTATAAAACACAACTGTCCGTGAACAGTTTCAAATGCCAAATTTCCCATTTTGCCCTCACTAAGTTGTCCCTTTCCCATTTTTCCCTTAAATTTTTTTTTAAATTAAAAAAAAAACACGTGTCCTCGGACACGGGCTTTTACTAGTTTTAAATATTAATGAACAACTCAAAAATAGTAATATTCAAAATCAAATTAAATTAATTGAACAACAATTCAATAATGAGGTATGTAATGACTTACCTAATGCCTTTTGGGACAGAAAGAAACATTTTGTTTCTTTACCCTATATAGATGATTTTGATGAAAAACAAATTCCTACAAATGCTAGGCCAGCTCAAATGAATCGAGAGTATTTAGAATTATGTAAAAATGAGATAAATTCTCTTATAGAGAAAAAATTAATTCGTAAATCTAAATCCCCTTGGAGCTGTACAGCTTTCTATGTAAATAAGGCAGCCGAAAAGAAACAAGGTGTTCCTAGATTAGTAATCAACTATAAACCACTTAATAAAGTGTTAAAATAGATTAGGTATTTAATTCCTAATAAAAAAAGACTTATTAGATATATTAAACGATGCTTTAATCTTTTCTAAATTCGATATGAAATCTGAATATTGGCACATTCAAATTAATGAATCTGATAGATACAAGACTGCATTCACTGTCCCCTTTGGACATTTTGAATGGAATGTTGTACCATTTGAATTAAAAAATGCTCCTTCTGAATTTCAGAATATTATGAATGATAATTTAATCCATATACAGAATTTATAATTGTGTACATTGATGATATTTTAGTGTTTTCTAAAACCATTGAACAACAGATGAAACATTTAAAAATATTGAAAAACTTAATAATATGGATTAAATTATCATTCATATGAGCACCCAGAATTTATAATGCTTTCTTTTGTAAAAGTAGTTTGTTTTCTTTTTTATTTTAAAAAAGTTATTTGTCATGGTATGTTTGGACAAGCATATTTTCTCTCTATATATATAGAGTTTCATTTCAGTTGTAAGTACGTTTTTCTTTGGATTAGAAAAAATATTTCTATCAGTCTCTCTCTCTAGTTTATATAATATCTCACACAAAGGGCTATAAACTATACACTTTTTTAAAAGAAAATATTTTATTACTTTTATATTAATGTGATACAGGAGCCAGAGCGACCGCGCTCGTGGGGTTGGCGGCCGCGCTGGATGACATGGTGATGAGCTTTGAAGACTCTGGACAAGTGCGCGACCGCGCTAGGGGAGAGGGCGACCGCGCTGACGACGATGAAGGCCAGGCATAATTTTCTGGAGTGTTGCGCGACCGCGCTGGGCCAAAGGGCGGCCGCGCTCAAGACGAGGAGATGAAGACTGATTGCGTTTTAATTACGAAAATTTGCTTAGTTTTGGTATTTTATTATTTTTGGGAACTCTTTTATTTGCTGCCTAGGTAGGAGTATAAATACTTAGTCTTCTTATTTTGGTAAACAACTCATTATTATTGCTTTTCAATTCAAAGAGATTTCTCTTTAATTTTCTGGTGGATTCCAGATCTGTGTTTGAGGATTCATTGCTTGTGAATTCTTGTGATTAGTGCGCTAATCGCGAAACCTATTGCTTCCGTGCTGCGTCAGTTGGTATCAGAGCAGGTCATATCCTGTCTTTTACATCATACTGAAGGATCATGGGAGATCAAGCTACCAAGGCTGATATCGAGGGGATTACTAACGCCATCGCTGCGTTGACTACACAAATCGCCGCGTTGGTTGCTGCTCAACAGGGTCAGAATGGTAATCGAGACCGTAGGGATGAAAGAGACAGGGAGGAACACGTTCACCGTCCGCAGAGGGTGGAGAACCGGGAAGGAGATGGATCCAGTTCAGAGGAAGAAATCGTCGAGGATGACGGAGAACAAGGTAACAATCAAAATAGCCATGATTATAGAATCAAGGCTGAAATCCCTCATTTTTATGGAACTATGGGTATAGAGGATTTTCTAGATTGGCAGACTAGTGTCGATCGTTTTTTTGAGGTCATGGAGGTACCTGCTAATAAACAGGTGAAGATGGTAGCGATTCGTTTGAAGAGTACTGCTGCAGTATGGTGGGATAAACTGGTAGTGCAGAGGCGACGGCAGGGAAAGGAACCAGTTAAGACTTGGAGACGGATGAAGCAGTTGATATCAGGGAGGTTCTTGCCCGCAGATTATGAGCAGATTTTGTACAAGTTGTATCTCAATTGTGTACAGGGCAAAAGGACGGTTGATGAGTATACTACTGAGTTTCAGCGGTACACGGCAAGAGTGGAGATTGACGAGTCTGAGGAACAAAAGGTTGCACGCTATATCAATGGCCTGAAGGCCTCAATACAGGACAAGATGGGTTTGCATCAAGTACGGAACTTGACGGATGCTTCTACTCTAGCCTTGAGAGCGGAGCTTATGGAAAAGTCGAGTGCAAGGGTCTTTAATGATCCTTTTCGTAAATGGAGTCCGCAAGGCGGTGCTGATGAAGGGAGTAACAAGGAGAAGGGGGCGGCTAGCGCTTCGGAACTCAGCGGGAAACAAGGGGGAACAGTGTGGCGGCGCAAGTAACTCGACAAGAACAAGGCACCGCAGAAAACAAGCAAATCCGTATGCCAAACCAAGGGGAGATAAGTGTTTTCGCTGTCAGGGATATGGGCATAGGTCCAACGTTTGCCCCAGTAGGGCAACTGCTGCATTCCTAGGGGAGGAAGACGAAGAGCAAGTAGAGGAGGAGAATGATGAGTATGAAGGGGCCGAGTTCGCGCAGGAGGAATCCGAGGAGCATGTGGGTTGTGTTCTTCAACAGATATTGTTATCTTCCAAGGATGAGGGACAGAGGAAGAACCTTTTTCGTGCATACTGCTCCGTTGCTAACAAGGTAAGCAATTTAATTGTTGATAATGGTTGCACTGAAAATTTAGTTTCGCAGAAATTAGTTGATTTCCTTGGGTTGAAAACTGAACCGCATGAGAAACCCTATGGCTTGGGTTGGGTGAATACGGGTTCCGAACTTAGAGTATCACGTACTTGTAGGGTTCCCCTTTCTATCGGGAAACACTATAAGGAGGAAGTCGTTTGTGATGTGCTGAATATGGATGTGTGTCATGTGTTACTGGGTCGCCCATGGCAACATGATCATGATATTACTTATAGGGGCAGGGATAATGTGGTGATGTTCAACTGGAACAAACACAAGATTGCTATAGCTCCTGTTTCACGGTTTGAAAAGCAGGTTGAGAAGGATAAGCCGGTGTTGATGCTTATTCAGAATGAGAAGGATCTTACCGCAGCTATTGAGGAGTCGGAGTATTTTTGCCCTATAATCATTAAAGGGTTGTTGAGTTCTGTCAGTGTGGAGATTGGGTTGCCAAGGGAGATTAAAGAACTACTTGCAGATTTTCAGGAGTTAATATCCGATGATTTGCCAAATGAGCTGCCACCTATGAGGGACATTCAGCACCAGATTGATTTGATTCCGGGAGCTAGCTTGCCAAACCTCCCGCATTACCGCATGAGTCCCAAGGAGAATGAGATACTTCGAGAGCAGATAGAAGATTTGCTGCGAAAGGGGTTTATTAGAGAGAGCATGAGTCCGTGTGCAGTACCAGTTCTACTTGTGCCGAAGAAGGGTAATCAGTGGCGTATGTGTGTGGACAGCCGTGCCATCAACAAAATTACCATCAAGTATCGATTTCCCATTCCCCGTTTGGAAGACATGCTTGATGAGTTATCCGGGTCGAAGGTGTTCACAAAACTGGATTTGCGCAGCGGGTACCACCAGATTCGGATTAGGCCAGGAGATGAGTGGAAAACAGCCTTCAAGAGCAAGGATGGCCTTTATGAGTGGCTTGTCATGCCATTCGGACTCTCGAATGCCCCTAGCACTTTCATGAGATTGATGAATCAGGTATTTCGACCTTTTATTGGTTCTTTTGTTGTCATTTATTTCGATGATATCCTGATTTATAGCAAAGATAGAGTTGTACATCTCGATCATCTTAGACAAGTGTTGCAAGTCCTAAAAGATAATCAGCTCTACATCAATCTTAAGAAGTGTATTTTCTGCACCAACAAGTTACTTTTTCTGGGTTTTGTGGTTGGTGAGGATGGAATTCAGGTGGATGAGGAGAAAGTGAGGGCCATAAGGGATTGGCCAGCCCCGACATCGGTCACTGAGGTGCGTAGCTTTCATGGCTTAGCTACTTTCTATAGGAGGTTTGTGCGGGATTTCAGTACTATCACTGCTCCTATTACTGAGTGTTTGAAGAAGGGTAAGTTTCATTGGGGTTTTGAGCAAGAACAGAGTTTTGCTCTCATCAAGGAAAAACTTTGTACTGCACCAGTTCTTGCCCTACCCGACTTTGATAAAATATTCCAGGTGGAGTGTGATGCAAGTGGTGTAGGGATTGGAGCTGTCCTCTCACAAGAAAAACGACCGGTGGCTTTCTTTAGTGAGAAGTTGAGTGAGGCGCGTCAGAAGTGGAGTACCTATGATCAGGAATTCTATGCTGTTTTTCGGGCTCTGCGACAGTGGGAGCATTATCTTGTTCAGCGGGAATTTATTCTATTCTCTGATCACCTTGCCCTAAAGTTCTTGCACAGTCAGAAGATGATCAACAAGATGCATGCTCGATGGGTCAGTTATCTCGCAGTAAGTTCCCTTTTATCATTCAGCATAAGTCCGGGGTGCAGAACAAAGTGGCCGACGCTCTAAGTAGGAGGGCTTCCTTGTTGCTTACACTGTCTCAAGAAGTCGTCGGGTTTGAGTTGCTGAAGGAGCTGTATGGAGAGGATACCGATTTCAAGGAAGTATGGTTTAAGTGTGTGGGCAAGCATCCGAGTGCAGATTTTCATGTCCGTGAAGGTTTTACGTTCAAAGGGGATCGATTGTGCATTCTGTTTCGTCATTGCGTGAGAAGTTGATCGTGGATTTGCATGGGGAGGTCTTAGCGGGCACTTGGGGCGAGACAAGACCATCGCTAGCTTGGAGGAGCGTTATTTTTGGCCTCAACTGCGGAAGGATGCGGGTGCTATCGTCAGGCGTTGTTATGTTTGTCAGGTATCTAAAGGTCAATCTCAAAATACTGGCCTTTATTTGCCTTTGCCTATTCCTGATGACATATGGCTCGATTTATCTATGGATTTTGTGTTGGGTTTACCTCGTACTCAACGAGGTGTGGATTCTGTTTTTGTAGTAGTGGATAGATTTTCCAAAATGGCTCATTTTATTGCTTGCAAGAAGACCTTGGATGCCTCTAATATTGCAAAGCTGTTCTTTAGAGAGGTTGTACGTCTTCATGGTGTTCCTAAGTCCATTACCTCAGATAGAGACACTAAGTTTTTGAGTCACTTCTGGGTTACGTTATGGCTTATGTTTGGTACTGCATTGAATCGGAGTTCTACAGCTCACCCGCAAACAGACGGACAGACAGAAGTTACTAACGTAACATTGGGAAACATGATCGAAGTGTTTGTGGGGACAAGCCGAAGCGGTGGGATTTGGCATTACCGCAGTGGAATTTGCTTACAACGGTGCGGTCCACTCTGGCTACGGGAAATCACCATTTTCTGTGGTTTATTCTTCGACTCCAAGGCATGTGGTGGATTTGGTACCGTTACCAAGGGGTCGTGATGTGAGCCAAGCAGCTGAAAATATGGCTAATGAAGTTTGTGCTGTCAAAGAGGAGGTTCGGGCCAAGTTGGAGGCAACGGGATTGAAAAATTAAGCTGCTGCAGACAAGAAGAAACGGGTCAAAGTTTTCAAAGTTGGGGATGATGTTATGGTGTTTCTTCGACGAGAGCGTTTTCCTGTTGGTACGTATAAGAAATTGCAACCTCGCAAGTATGGGCCTTTCAAGGTGACTAGGAAGATCAATGACAATGCATATGTGGTGGCTCTTCCTGACAACTTGAACATCTCGAATACTTTCAACGTAGCTGACATGTATGAGTATCACGCGGATGGAGTTCTTTATCCTGAAGAGAACTCGGAGTCGAGTTCTTTGGAGGTGGAGCAGACTGATACAGGAGCCAGAGCGACCGCGCTCGTGGGGTTGGCGGCCGCGCTGGATGACATGGTGACGAGCTTTGAAGACTCTGGACAAGTGAGCGACCGCGCTGACGACGATGAAGGCCAGGCATAATTTTCTGGAGTGTTGCGCGACCGCGCTGGGCCAAAGGGCGGCCGCGCTCAAGACGAGGAGATGAAGACTGATTGCGTTTTAATTACGGAAATTTGCTTAGTTTTGGTATTTTATTATTTTTGGGAACTCTTTTATTTGCTGCCTAGGTAGGAGTATAAATACTTAGTCTTCTTATTTTGGTAAACAACTCATTATTATTTCTTTTCAATTCAAAGAGATTTCTCTTTAATTTCCTGGTGGATTCCAGATCTGTGTTTGAGGATTCATTGCTTGTGAATTCTTGTGATTAGTGCGCTAATCGCGAAACCTATTGCTTCCGTGCTGCGTCATAATGAGACCCACATGTCGTATTTACAATAATAATTTAATTATTATTTTCTACTCACTTTCTCTCTCCTACATCACTTTTCATAATTACAACATCTGTGGTTTAATTCCTACCTTGGGTTTCAGGGTCCTTTGGAGCCCAGGAGCACATCCGTGCGCTAAAGAAGCAAAGATTCTTTGGGCTTGTATCCTCGGTGTGGGCAGTTCGAATCTTGGCAGGAGCAGCTGGAGCAGCCAATTGGTGTTGTAAGAGTGATGTAATTGCCTCGGCAGGAGCAGCTGGAGCAGCCAATTGGTGATGTAATAGTGATATAAATGCCTTGTAGGAGGGCTCCCTTGGGGCTCTGGAGTATAAGGGGTACTGCCACCCTGGCTGCATAGGGCACATCCCGCGATTTACCTCCGCCAGCATACTGAGGGGCCGGTACTTGGTGGTCCAGGATTAGTCCGGCGAAGCTGGGAACCTGGGTATCAAAAAAAAAAAAACATCTACTTCACTAACATTTTTTTCTTAATTTACGTGCTAGCATAATAAGTGTATAATTTGTAATGAGACGAAAGGAATATATTGTAATGCTTTTTTTTTGGCCCACTTCCTCTAGGGCCCCTTGGGCGAGATTTAAACCCAATCTAAGAAACAACATTTTGTTATTTCCTCAGACACCCCTCCGCCTAGCTTGGGCGACCGCCCATCAACATAGGGCGATTGCCCATCTCAAAAAAATGACCCCCCTCCGCCTGTAACTTATAAGACTTTTTAAAAAAGTCTTATACGTAACATATAAGACTTATTTATAACATAAATAAGACTTTTTTAAAAGACTTGTACAAAAAGTCTTATAAGACTCGCCTAGTAATTTATAAGACTTTTTAAAAAGTCTTATATTTAATAAGTCTTATAACATATATAAGACTTAAAAAGTCTTATAAGTTATTTATAAAACTTTTTTAAAAAGTCTTATAAGTAACTTATAAGACTTTTTTAAAAGACTTATACAAATAGTCTTATAAGACTCTTTTTAACTTACAAGATTTTTTTAAATCTTATAAGTTACTTATAAGACTTTTTAATAAGTTTTATATAAGACTTATTAATAATTTTCAGTTTTTTGAGTTGGTGCGTCTTATATATGTTATATAAGACTTTTTAAAAAAGTTTTATATAAGACTTATTAAATATAAGAGTAACTTATAAGACTTTTTAAGTCTTTTAAAAAAGTCTTATAAGTTACTTATAAGACTTTTTAAAAAAGTCTTTTAAAAAAGTCTTATAAGTTACTTATAAGACTTTTTTAAAAGACTTATAATTTTTTAAAAGACTTATACAAAAAGTCTTATAAGTAAACTTATAAGACTTTTGTATAAGTCTTTTAAAAAAGTCTTATAAGTTACTTATAAGACTTTTTTAAAAAGTCTTATAAGTTACTAGGCGGAGAGGGGGTTATTTTTTGATGGGCGGTCGCCCAATGTTGATGGGCGGTCGCCCATGCTAGGCGGAGGGGTGTATTTGGGATTTACAAAAATCTTTTCTCTAAGGGGAATATAATTTGGTCCAGGAGGGTCTTAGAGGAAAAAACCCTTTTTTTTTTATTTGCTCTTTGAGTAAAAAAAATGAATTTTGTTTAAAATTTATTTGGGATGGAGGGATTACACCATTTTATAATTTCATTTTGTTATTTTGGTTAATGATATTTTTTTATTTTTTTTTATTAAATTTGAGTTTTTTTATTAATGAGTAACTTTATCTATTATAAAAGTTGCATTTTAAAGTGCTAAAAATTGCATTTCAAATCAAAGTGCTAAAAATTGCATTCGATAGAATTCAAATCTCTGATCTCTCGTATTAAAAGAAACATATACTACTGATCAATCAAGGCTCTTTGGCTGGTTAATGATCGTGTGAATGAATTTGCATTTCCACTTAAAAGGAAATTCTTATCAACCTTTTTGGGTTTATAAACTTTTGATTTTGCAGGTGACATTGCATTAAAAAAATTTGGGATCTCGAGGAAACAAATATAATTATCCTATTTATGGTCACCAAGTAATAGTTGTTCAATAGATCTCTGTCATAAACTATCCCATTTCTTTCCATTAGCCTGTACAAAATGTGTAACTGATCATTGCTGCAAACGCCTATAATCCACCCATAGTCACCGCCACCGCTGCCTTCCCCACTAACCTGCGAGCCCGGTAACCTCCAACTGAATTCCTACTACCCACCAATGGGATCGTCGGAAAAGAGCTCCGCCACCTACTTATCTAGCGCCAACCCTTGCCGACACTTTTTCTTTCACGTCGTCCCCAACACCCCACCGGAAAATCTGATCGCACGACTACAGTCCTCGTGGGCCCACGACCCTCTCACCACACTCAAACTCATTGGAAACTTGAGAGGAATTCGTGGCACTGGAAAGTCATGTTGTGAAATTGGTGCTCTCCGTTTGCAATCAAGACAAAGAAATTAACACACCCACACGTACAAGAAAGAAACAATCACACACAAGAACACAAGAGTTGTTTACCCGGTTCATTCACCAACTCGTGAACTACGTCCGGGGGCAATTGCCAAGCCAATATGTTATTAGTCTCTCTAATATGTTGCTACAATGTGTTCTAGGCCGAAATTATGCTTATATAGTTACAAGGAAACCCTAAATCTAATTTAAGAAGAGTTACAATCAAATAAGGAAACAAATCAAGCCCAGAATCTCGGCCAGCATTGAGGCGGCCGCCCCAAGTTCACCATGCGCCCGCCTGGCCTTGAAGAATTCTCGGCCACTGCCTCGGCCAATGGTGCGCCCGCCTCGGCCATATGAGGCGCCCGCCTGGCGCTGCTCCAGGCCCTTCTCCGTTTTTGAATCCTTCTTGACCTCAACAAACTCCTCCGACTTAGGCACCTTTTCTTCCTTGGTTTAGGACTCCAATCCCAACAATCTCCCACCGGAGACTAAACTAACAAACATAGAATCACCCATCAACTCCCACCACGGAGTAAGGACCTTCGAACACATTTCCCCTCAATCCATATTGGCTTGACACTACCACACCTCTCCTCAAGTACTAAGGCGAGTTGAAACCAAGCGACGTTTCAACCTCCCCGTGTTAGATCGTTCTTGCCTCCCCAAATCAGCTTCTACCTTGATTTCTCCCCGCAAGTCTAACTTCGCCTTCTCCCTCCAGACCCACCTTCCTCGCAATGCCTCCCCTTGAAACTTGGACACACCTTGTTTCTTGCATCGACTGTTCTTGGTCTGAATCCGCTCTCTGTTAGGGCCCTTGGACTTCCACACCACGTTGATCAACTTTGAGTCCTCCCCAACATACCGTTTCTTGATGTCTCCCCTTTTTACACCAACAGGCCGGTTCTTAAGCCTCTTGCTCCCACCGGAACGAAAAGCGACATTGTAGGTAGAGTACAACGTCTTCCCTTAACCCTACGAGCCAACACCTTAGCCCCTTTTGTGACTTCCCAAGACCCACCAATGAAAGAAACACCATACCCTTCACTGTCAAGTTGTCCCACAGAAATCACTCTCCTCCTCAAATCCGGAACATGCATCACGTCGTGTAGTTGTAAAACAGCCCCATTAGGTGTCTTCATCATTACATCCCCCTTACCTTTGATCTTCAATGGTTGACCATCACCAAGATAGAGAACCCCAAAATCTCCGGTTTTGTAACGCCTCATTGATTCCGCATCCCCACTAGCATGACAAGAAGCTCCAGAATCCAACACCCAATCTTCACCCGATCGCTCCTCCCCTAGGATTAATACATCACCACCATCATCCACCACGTGCGCACCACCACTTTTTTCCGGACAATCATAACTGATGTGCCCCAATTCACCACAATTGTAGCACTTGACCTTTTTCCCCTTAGGTCCACCCCTTTTTCTCTCCACCCTAAGTGCAGCCCCATCTACGGACGATTCTCCCCTTTTCTCTTTCCTTCGCAACTCCTCTTGCAGGACGAGATCTCTAACCTCCGTATACACCAATCTTTGTTTTCGACGTACTAATCGTTGTGACAAAGAACCTCCCAACTATCGTGCAAAGATTTTAGAAGAAAACAAGCTAGCACTTCATCGGAGAAAGTAATATCAACACTTTTCAATTGGTCCACCATACCTTTGAAATTGCCGATATGACTTGCCGCCGTCTCGCCCTCTCGACATCTTCGCATTCGCAAACCTCTTTATCAAATGCACCTTATTGATATTCGACGGCTTCTCATACATGTCCGACAGCGTTTGTAGCAACTCCACCGTTGTCTTGGCCTCCATAGCGTTCCGTGCAACGTCGTCGGTTAGGGCACTCCTTACCGCTCCTAACGCCTTCCGATCCAACACCTCCCAATCTCCTTGTGACATGTCTTCGGGCTTCTCCTTCAAGGGCTTATGAAGATCCTTACAATAAAGGTAGTCTTCAATCCTTGTCTTCCAAAACGTGAAATTCACACCGCTGAATTTCTCGATATGGTTCTTCATCTTGACTGCTTCACCAAAATCCCCAAGAACGCGATTCAAAAAATCAACGAATGAAACTTTGAATCCCCCCCAAAACCAAAGCTCTGATACCAGTTGTTGTGAAATTGGTGCTCTCCGTTTGCAATCAACACAAAGAAATTAACACACCCACACGTACAAGAAAGAAACAATCACACACAAGAACACAAGAGTTGTTTACCCGGTTCATTCACCAACTCGTGAACTACGTCCGGGGGCAATTGCCAAGCCAATATGTTATTAGTCTCTCTAATATGTTGCTACAATGTGTTCTAGGCCGAAATTATGCTTATATAGTTACAAGGAAACCCTAAATCTAATTTAAGAAGAGTTACAATCAAATAAGGAAACAAATCAAGCCCAGAATCTCGGCCGACGTGAGGCGGCCGCCCCAAGTTCACCATGCGCCCGCCTGGCCTTGAAGAATTCTCGGCCACTGCCTCGGCCAATGGTGCGCCCGCCTCGGCCATATGAGGCGCCCGCCTGGCGCTGCTCCAGGCCCTTCTCCGTTTTTGAATCCTTCTTGACCTCAACAAACTCCTCCGACTTAGGCACCTTTTCTTCCTTGGTTTAGGACTCCAATCCCAACAAGTCAGATAAGGAAAGCTTCTACGCGGCGGCACTATGGCTCCACCACCACCACCCCAAAACACTTGCTCTCAATATTTCCGTTTTGGCGGAGTTTGGGTACTACAAGGACTTGCTCGAGATCCTTTACCGCCTTCTAAATGGCTTTGAAGTACGTGCAAATGAGAAAGGCGAACGTCAATCTAAGATGCGGCTGAAAGCGATAAACAAACGCACACGAAAGATGTGTTTTCTTCCTGAAATGTGGATTAATGAAGAAGACAGAGTACAGGCACTTGAGAACAGGGCTAAGCTGAGGAATGGAGTTCCAATAGAGCAGAAGATTGAGGCCAATCGAGTAGTGATGATGAAAGAAAAATTTCGGGCAAGGGAGGTAAGGAAAGAGAGGGAGGCTGCCATGGCTAAAAAGGCCACCGAGAAGTTGAAAGATCCCGATTACAAATTCTTGCACCAAGAGATTTCTATCCTTTTTGCAGATCTTTTAAAATCAGATATTCAGCTGCTGACTTCTGGAGATTGCAAGAAGATCAGTTTAGCTGGAAAATGGTGTCCTAGTATTGATTCTTCTTATGATAAAGCCACTCTGATATGTGAATCTATTGCTAGAAAGATTTTCCCACGCGGGTCTTTTCAAGAATACCAAGAACTCGAGGAGGGTATTTATGTCAGAAAGATCAGAGATCGATTAAGGAAAGAAATACTAGTTCCACTCCACGAGGCATTGAAATTGCCAGAGGTGTATCTGAGTGCTAAACAATGGAGATCTGTTTCCTATGAAAAAGTGGCCTATATTGCAATGAGGAACTACAAAGAGACTTTTTTCCAGCACGACCATGAGAGGTTTCTCGAGTATCTCAAGAAAGTGAAGATTGGGAATGCAAAGAATGCTTTGCTTCCTCACGATATTATTAAGTCGTTCAAACGAGGCGGTGCTGCAGCCATTGCTGCTGAGCTGCAGTGGAAAAGAATGGTTAATGATCTGCTAAATAAGGGTAAATTCACAAACTGCATAGCGGTTTCTGATGTTCCAGGGAGAACAAGAGGAACACCAGTAAAGGTTTCTGTTGCACTTGGATTATTGGTGTCTGAACTGAGTGAAGAACCATGGAAGGGTCATATAATCACCTTTAGTCAAGAGGCTGAGCTTAAGATAATAGTTGGGGATGATTTGAAGTCAAAAACCGAGTTTATTAAGACAATCAGTTGGGGTACGAACACGAGCTTTGAGAAGGTTTTTGATCGGATATTGGAGGTTGCAATCGTGGGAAAGCTGAGTGAAGAACAAATGGTGAAAAGGGTGTTTGTGTTCAGTGACATGGAATTCGGTAGGACATTTGATTGGGAGACGGATTACGAAGTAATACAGAGGAAATTCAGAGCAAGTGGATATGAAAAAGTACCTGAGATTGTGTATTGGAACTTGTGGGACCCATCTGAAATTCCGGTGACTGCTACAGAAACAGGGGTGACTTTCCTTAACGGGTTCTCGAGGAATTTGCTGACTCTCTTCTTGGAAGGAGGTGGGGAAATTGATACCAAGACAGCTGAAGGGGTTTTGAATCCCCAAGCTACAATGGAAGCTGCTATATCAAGAGAACTGTATCAGAAACTTATTGTGTATGATTGATGCATAAATTGTTTCATGTATTTTACTTTTATTGTGTATGATTGATGCATAAATTGAATCAAATTTGTATGTTGCTTTCATGGCATCTGAATCTGATACACAGACTCTTGCTAGTCAACCAAAATTGCCAGTTACGACTGAACATTAACCGATAATCACATGACCATATTTGGAACTTCCACATTGTGTCTTAATCCCTTCTTTCAGTAAAAAGGTTGTTAATGCTAAGAGTATCCCAATTCCAACGAGCAGATAAATGAACTAAGAATATTATGATGATTCTCTTGACAGGATTTCATTATTGAAAGCTCTACTAGTAATTAGGTATAAATTTGGTTCCACATCGACAACTTGGTGACCTATGACGTACATACACATTCTACCGAAACCGAAACAAACTGGTAAAAATGAAAGAAAATATAAAAAGCACCCCCTCCCGAACAACAACTTACACTAGCCACTTTTTATTATAACTTCCCTTTTCTTTTCTGGAGGACAAATGAGCTCCACAATGTATTTTGTGTGTGTATGTGTCTGAAATAGAAAAGGAAACTATACCTTTGTGTTGAAGATGTTCAGACAACTAAACCTAGATAAAATTCTTGCCCTGCATATAAGATCGAAAAATAATGATCAAACATCCTAGTCAAGCAAAAAATTAACGAATTAATCCAGTCAAATTTCGCAAACATGATTGTACTTATAATCTAAACCACCCATTGACCACAGTGTAATAGGCAGCATACAAACAACCATCACTACCCTTGTCCCTTCCCCAAATGGCATCCGAAAAATCAATATACTCTCTTTAGTTTATCTTGCGCAGGGGCCATCTTCCGCAACCCCAACATAGAGCCTATTTGAGGAAACATGCCATGAGTTGGGGAATGGACCGAATTGACCGGCACCTACGATCCTGTAAGTAGAATGTGGCAGGATGTTGAGATATTGACATATCTTGTCAATATCTTTTCCTTTCTTTGTAAATATTGTTTCCTTATTTTAGTATTGTATTTTAGGAAGACTCCTTTGGTAAATAGGAAAGTAGAATATATAGCTAGAATAGAATCCTAGTCAAAGAAGGATTATTGTGTATATATAGGATTGTATTATTCATATTTCTTTAAGAAGTGAAATAACAATTTCCTCTTCACATATTTCGAATTCTAACTTGGTATCAGAGCCCTAGGCAATCAGGGATGACCAAATACAAACCCTTCGTCATGTTCGCCGAAGGAGGAAATAAGAAATTGCTTGGAGGTAGTGAGCGGACGTTGCCGTACTACCCGACATCAAGCATTGATAGACCTAAGAAGGTTGAAGAAATTAAACAAGGAGGAACTGATGAAAGGAAGGATGCAGATTGGGCTCGTCTAATGGGTTACACACCTGAACGGTGGAATGTTGTTAAGGAGCTTGTGCAGTCAACTGTCTGCACAATTGGTCGCAGAACTAACGCATTGAGTGCACGAGTCAGCACTGTGCAGATCAATGGAGGAGAAACTTCTGGAAGGACGGATGCAGATCAGACTCGTCTGATGGATTTCACACCTGAACGGTGGAATGTTGTTAAGAAGCTTGTGCAGTCAACTGTCTGCACAACTGACCACATGGCTAGTAAGACGTACAATTGGCTCATCGATAGCGGAGCTAATCGACACATAACAGGCGACATTTTCCTGCTCAAGAATGTTCGTCAAATCGAGGCTAATCATATAGGTTTGCCTAATGGAAGATATATATTGGCTACAAAAGAAGGCGATGTTACCATCGGATCACACCTAACATTGAGAAACGTTTTATATGCTCCTGCGTTCAATTGCAATTTATTGTCTATCTCTCGACTACTAAATGATTCCAATTATGTGGTGCATTTTTCTGATAAAGTTTGTGTCATACAGGATCAAGCCACGAAGATTTCGATTGGAACGGGTGAACAAGACGGGGGATTGTACTACTTAAGGGGAACAACAGTGACACAGGCTTGCAACGTTAGAGAATCTGGAAGCTATCAGTTGTGGCATCAGCGACTTGGACATCCGTCAAGTAAGGTGGTTGGTCTATTGCCTTTTATTAATCGTGGTAGTATTAATAAAGATGTCTGTGGGATTTGTTGCAAGGCTAAGCAAAGTAGGGATAAATTTTTGCTTAGTGAAAGTAAGTCTGATGAAGTTTTTGATTTAATACACTGTGATATTTGGGGTGATTATAGAAAACCTGCTTTATATGAAGCAGTTTATTTTTTGACTATTGTGGATGACCATTTCCGTGCCATGTGGGTTTATTTGATAAAGTCTAAAAGTGATGTCACACAAATTTTGAAAAATTTCCTTGCCATGGTAGAACGGCAATTTAATAAACGTGTCAAGAAAATTAGAAGTGGCAATTTAATAAACGGCAATTTCCCTTTGCCAGCCAGGACATCGAGCCATAACATCCAACATTCTCAAAATAAAAAACAAATAAAATGTTCTGTCGATTACTCCTCATCATGATCCGAGTAGATTTCTTGTAATTAGTCATAGTCAAGATCTTTACTTTCGGAGTAGATTGTCATTTCTAGCAATATGTACACAAACATGAATTCTTCTATGCCTAAACTGCTTTCACATTTGAAAGCGTAATAATGGTAGAGAAATTGATCCTAAACAGCTACTTTGTCCTTTGGGTAAGCGTCTGCCAAAAATAGAAAAAAAAAGGTCAACATTTCCAAAACAGCGACTTTTTCTACCACAAGTCCCTCACGGCCAAAAAATGAACCCCCAAAATGGTAACTTGCCCGACCACTTCTTAATTATGAAACAAAGTGTGGCCTTGAAGGATATCAGATAAGAAGGAAACGATATAAATTTTTTTTTCCATCCAAAATCATTGGAGATGTGGCGTGCGTTTCCACATGTATTATTGATGGATGCGATATACAATACAAACAGGCACAAGATGCCTCTACTTGAAATTGTTGGCGTATCTTCAACTAACATGACATTCTGCATAGCGTTTGTTTTTATGCACGAAGAAAAAGAATCCAACTATACGTGGGCTTTAAATTGTCTTAAATTGACAATGGATGGATGTACTGCTCCACGCGTTATTGTTACAGATAGGGAATTGGTTCTGATGAACGCATGCAAAATGTATTTTCGGAAGCCAAAGGATTACTTTGTAGATGGCACATCAATAGAAATATTTTTAAGAAGTGCAGGCCAAAAATAAAATCACGTGAATATTGGAATTTGTTCAATAAAGCATGGAGCAGACTGGTTGAATCTGAAACTGAAGAAGTATACATGTCTAATTTTGCACAACTCAAAGCTATATTGCTTAACTTCTTAGGTTCTCTTAGAATTAATATTTATGTTTTGCAAAATTTCTAACATGTGACTTTTTATTTATTTTTAAAAATAAATGAGTCTTTTTTTTTTCAAAATACTTATTATAGTATTCTTTGAGTAAAAACTTATTCTATTTAAAATATGAAATCATATTATATGTTTATATGTTAATATTCATATAACTAAATTAAGTTTGTTTGACTTTTCAAGTGTTCTTGCTTATCTAAATGCAACTTGGCTCAAACATTATAAGAAAATTTTTGTTTCTGCTTGGACTGATAAGTTTCTTAACTTTGGAAATCACACAACAAATCGAGTGGAGAGTCAGCATGCTAAGTTAAAACAATATTTGGAATCCTCACATTCAGATTTAGAAAGATCATTGAATTTTATTCACCAAGTCATTCAGTCACAAGTCACATCTATCGGAGCAAGTCTTGAAGAGAGCAAAATTCTCGTTCGGCATCGGTTTAACACATCAGTCTTTCGAGAATTGCGTGGTTTCGTTTCAATTTATGCCCTTGAAATAATATTCAAGGAATTTGAGCGGTCTAAAGATGTTGGATTTTATTCAGAAAATGTGGATGTCAGTTGCGTACGAGCTATGGGCTTCCATGCGCACATGAACAAGTAATATATTTCAATAAAGGTCGTCCTATCCCACTTGATTCGATCGATAAGTTTTGGAGAAAGCTTGAATTATTACTGTGCATATCTATAGAAGATGATGATTTCGGTTACGAACTTGAGCTACAAATATTCACTGCACAATTCAAAAAGCAGTCAAGATCTCGTAAAGTCAGTTTTCTTAGAAAGTTGAGGGAGATAATCGCGCCATCAACGACTTCGGTTCGTGAACCAGCTTTTCACGCTACAACTCGTAGGCGCCCTTCCTTAAAGGATAAACTTTTCAGAAAAAATTGTGTTGATCCGCCAATGCCTGCTCCGAAACCAGCTCAGAAACCAGCTCGGCCAACTCAAAAATCAGCTCAGCCAGCTCAAAAACCGAGTAGACATAGTTGTTCCTCCGCAAGATTTGTTGAGGTTAATAAATCTCAGTTTTCGGAACCCGAACGTCACAGTTACTCCATGGACCAACAGTAATCTTTCCATCCATACGTACATCAATTTCCGGCTATACTTCATCCTTACGTTACGCATGTACGCAATGTAAGAAATGATGGAAATTAAGGGTTTCGAGTAATAGCTGTCTGTCTCGGCTTTCCCGAAGATGCATGGCCCACTATTCGATATAAAGTAATAGAAGAGTTGGTCACTTATAATGCAGAATATGTTGAGATGTTTGGCATTGAAGTATGGTTAAATGTTTATAATTCATTGAATTTCTTTGAGATTGATAGATGTGCACCTCTCGAGCATTGTATGAGTATGCCTGAAATGGGTGTCCTTATTGCTTCAAAGTACATTGTGATATTACATGTTCTAAGCATTGCAGGCAGCATGACGTACTTACCGCTCCGATCTAGTCCGCCCCCATGGTATCAACATGTTGCTATTGCAATCGGATACGTTAATAATAATTATAATGTCCAAGTAACACTGACAGGAGGGTATCCAATGCCTACTCTCTTGCCACAGTGGGTTCATTTCAGATATGATTGTGCAGCTGCATGGGTTACTCCATACATGACTCGGATTAACAGTTATGAGCAATATTTGCGCTATAATCGTACTACTGAATTTGTTATATTAGATTGACTCAAGAAATGAAATGAGATGACTTCGTTTGAATTAAATGAATTTTTAATTTCTTTAATTTTAAATATTAATGAATGTAAATTATTTAATTATGACACATTTTGCATTTTTTTTTATTAAAATAAGAAAAAAAACATATTAAAATTACCGAAAAAATTAAAATTTCAATATATGTAAGTCTATAAAATACTGTACTATGTAAGGAGGATAATAGGAGTATGTTTATATAACTTGTTAAAATTGATGAAAAAAATAGACAAAATTTTTAGTGAACCGGGTTTGTGAACCGGAGGAGTCAACAATCAAAGTACAACAACTCTTTGGCATAATAAATTTATTTAGATAAATATATAATATAAACTATAAAATATATTAAAAAAATAAAATCATAAATTAAATTCCAATTTTTAAATCTAAAAGACTAGTATATATATAGGGGACAATATAATTATTACTACTACCTTTTAGGAGATTAGGTTGAAAAAGTCAAAGGCTAAAAAAAAATAAAGAAAAAGCTTCATTATTGATTAATGATAACTTTTCACAATTAACAATGTTGGTTTAGGATATCTAGGTTATTTGCACATTATTTTAATTAAAAAATTGTGCAAATAGTAGGACCCTTTTTAAGTAGATTACTTGTAAAGATATCAATTAATTATTAATGCATCATCCTTCTTAGACCATTTACAATGGTTTAAACATCCCAATTTTTTCAACCCTCTTTAAAATATGACACATCATCTTCTCTCTCTTCCACTTAATTATTCAACACATCATTCAATTTTTAACACCTACAATGGTTTCAACACCCTTCCAACTCATCATTCTATACCCCACAACTTTTATTTTATTTTATATTCTTTATTTTTACGAAAAATGACGATAATTATTATTAAAAAATTACTTCATACTTAATTAAAAATAATAGATCATTGGAAAATACATTTCATTAAAAAAGAGGTTTTTTTTTTTTTTTGGAAAAATGAAGGATAATTGAGAAATTTATATTAAAAAAATAGTGTTTTTTTTTGTGTCCAAATCAAATGAAACAAGACTCTATTTATAGAGAAAAAAAAATTATGAATTTTGGTGTAAATATTTTTTTTTACTTTTCATATAAGAAAATTACCTTTGAAAAAAAGGGATGAAATTTGAAAAAAAATAAAAATCAGCGACCAATCATGAAATGCCAAGTGGCAAGGTCTGAAAAAAAAAAAAAAAAAAAAAAACAACAGCGCCCAGACACGCTCTTGTCTGGGCGTGTACTCCACGCGCCATTTTGGACCAACCGGAGAGCGCCACGTGGCTTGGAAGGGCCCATTTTTTTTTCAACGGCTGTTGATTTTTTTCAACAAAACAAAAATTTTCAACAGTTGAATTTTTTTTCAATTTACCATTGCAAGGTGTTCAACTGTTGAAAAATGTTTTCAACACCTCCATTGCACTTGGTCTTTCTGGAAATTGTAAGGTAAAGCATCTTCATACTTTGATTTATGGTTGAGAAATTTTGATACTTATGTGCTATGTTACCTTGCTCATCTGACTTTTGGGTGTGTTGAACGAGTCAGACACACTATTTACCCCTTAAAACACAAAAGTGATGCCACCTCCGTTTTCTCCGAATTTAAATCTCGAGTTGAAAAATTCTTCAATCGCCCCATCATCACCATCTTTAGTGATAATGGAGGCGAATATATTGGTCTTCATCCCCTTCTTGTTTCCCATGGCATTACTCATCTCACCTCTCCACCCCACACACCTGAACACAATGGGTACTCGGAGAGACGCCATCGACACATTGCCGAAACCGGCTTATCTTTACTTACCCACTCTCATATGTCCCTAACCTACTGGCCCCTTGCCTTTGTCACAGCCAGCTATCTCATCAACCGCATGCCCACCCCCACCCTCAACATGAAATCTCCCCACCTTATTCTTCTTGGCCATCCTCCTAATTATCAAAAACTCCGCAGCTTCGGCTGCCTCTGCTACCCGTGGCTTCGTCCCTACACCAAACACAAACTCGAACCTCGTTCCTCTCCCTGTGTATTTGTTGGTTACTCCCCCACACAAAGTGCCTATTATTGCCTAGATCCCAAAACTCACAAAATCTTCGTCTCTCGTCATGTCAAATTTGTCGAATCAGTCTTTCCCTTCTCAAATACCACCTCACACACCCCAAACACCATCCCTTCCCCTTCAATCACTGACTGGTGTGCCTCCTCCCTCCCTGTTCTCATTCAAACCCAAGCTGATAACCCCACCAATTGTTCTTCTTCAGCAACCAGTGAGGCGCCCGCCCCCCAAAACCCCAGGCGCCCGCCCCAAACCCCTCACGCCCAGGCCACACCCACGGCTGCTCAGGCGCCCGCATCAACCCACCCCATGCGCCCGCCTTAACCTCACCTTAATTCGTCTGATGCTCCGGCCTCTCAGGCGTGCGCCTCGGATTCCCCATGCGGCCGCCTCATCACAACCCCATCCAATACATCTGCAGCAACCACGATCACACCCTCTCCTACTACCACCACACCTGAACCCCCACCAACACACAGACCTATCACCCGGCTTCAAAACAACATTACCAAACCCATCACCAAACTCAACCTACATGTTTCCCTTCCTCAAACCTCCTCCGACCCCACCACTGTTGCCCAAGCTCTAAAACACCCCGACTGGCGTGCAGCTATGCAAACAGAGTTCGATGCCCTAACCCGCAATAACACTTGGGACCTTGTTCCCCCAGACCCATCTCATAACCTGGTTGGGTGCAAATGGATCTTCCGCATCAAGTATAAACCTGATGGCTCTGTTGATCGCCTCAAAGCTCGACTGGTTGCAAAAGGGTTTCATCAACGTCCTGGCCTCGACTATTCAGAGACATTCAGTCCTGTTGTCAAGCCCGCTACCATTCGCACTGTACTGTCATTGGCAATCACTAACAACTGGTTACTTCGACAAGTCGACATCAACAATGCCTTCCTTCAAGGCTCTCTTACAGACGATGTATATATGGCTCAACCACCTGGGTTTGTCAGCTCCACTCATCCCACGCACATCTGCAAGCTTCGACAAGCCATCTATGAAGCTTAAAAACAAGCCCTCGTGCGTGGTACAATGAACTCCGGACCTATCTTCTATCTGTTGGTTTTCACAATTGCGTCTCGGATTCATCTCTGTTTACTCTGCGACACTCACAGGATTGCATCTTTCTACTGGTTTACGTAGATGATATTGTCATCACAGGTTCTAACTCCACCCTTGTTGACAACTTCATCTCCTCTTTTGCATCACGTTTTTCTCTCAAAGACTTGGGCTCCTTGTCTTATTTTCTTGGAATTGAAGTCATTCCTCACTCTCATGGTATTTTTTTGAGTCAACACAAGTACATTGTAGACTTACTCACACGGACCAATATGCTTGATGCCAATCCAGTACCAACCCCCATGGTGCCTCATCCTCCCCTCAATGCTCAGTCCGGATCTCCTCTCCATGATCCCTCAGAATATCGAGCTATTGTTGGGTCTTTACAATACTTGTCATATACTCGATTTGATCTATCATTTGAATAAAGGAATGTACTCTCTCAATATCTTCAAGCACCCACTGATCTGCACTTGAAGGCATTGAAACGAGTTCTTCGATATTTAGTTGGCACAAGTACTCATGGACTGCTCCTTCGCCGCAATTCTCCTACCTCTCTACATGCATTCACAGATGCAGATTGGCGTGCGACTCGACAACTACATCTCCACCACTGGATTCATCGTGTACCTTGGTCGCAATCCCATCTCCTGGAGTTCTCGTAAGCAACGCACCCTTGCCCGTTCATCTACAGAAGCTGAGTATAGAGCAATGGCTGCCACCACTGCTGAAGTACTTTGGCTCCAAAATTTGCTTCGTGAACTTGCTGTCAACATCTCCAGTCCACCTGCTATCTATTGCGACAATCTGGGAGCAACCTATGTTGCTGCAAATCCCAAGTTTCATTCCAAGATGAAGCACCTAGCTCTTGACTATCATTTTGTTCGGGAACAAGTTCAATCTTCACAGCTGCGAGTTTCACACATATCTGGGTCGGATCAGCTGGCAGATGCTCTGACAAAGCCTCTTCCGCGCGCACGATTCCTTGAGTTAATTTCCAAGATTGGACTCTCTCCACGGTCGTCCATCTTGCGGGGGCATGATAACAATAAAAGAGAAGATCCACCAGATACTTAGATATACTAGTGAGTAACCCGTCGAAATTCGACGGGCATATTAAAGTTTATTATTACTTATTGCTATAATCTGTAATTTCATTATGTCATATTGTTTTGGTTTATTTAAATGAAATTACAGAGTATATGGGATGGATATAGTATATTTCATATTCATGTTGTCGTTTATGATGCAAATGATGCTTATACCATGTTTTTCCTAATTGTTTTGGCTTAGACCAGGGTGATCATCATGCATGAGCAACTGCAGCAACTGCTTGTTCATTACAATTAGTCAAATAAATGTTAAAGGAGAAAGAGCATGAGAAGCGTCAAAATTAACTAAATAATTTTTTTTTTAAAAGTGAGGGGAGTGTTAAACAACATAAAAACCTGAAGGTGAAAATCTATATCAAGAGAATATGAAAACCTACAAAAATTATTTGAAAAACACATCCAAAAAATCTTCTGTTTATTTATCTATCTATATATATATATATAGATAGATAAATAAACAGACAAAGGGGAAAGATATAATTAAAATGTTGATTGCTCTTTTTTGCCCATCTAAAATAAAAATCATGTGCCAAGGCATGATCATCTTGTGAAGTATTCATTAACTGTGTCATCATTGATAGAGGCGTTCACAAATGGCATCATCATTTTAAGGAGTCTTCACCAACAACATCTGCTTCAAAAATAAACATGGCACAGTCAGTACATAACCAGGATCACAAAAACTCAATCTTTCAAGTATCCAATATTTTGCAACACAACTAAGCAACTTGTAAAACTTGGAAACTCAGCATTTCACCACCTCTATAGTGTCGGTCGACCATCATTCAGTATTAGATATTCATAATACTGGGAAACATCATTGAAACTCTCCAACCTCTTCTTTGAAGAACTTTCCTTTATTCTTTTGCCTATTGTTCGCTAAATGTAGGCTGAATACCTACACTTCAGAGAATACACTTTTTGAACTTAGGACTGGCTATCTTCCACCATCTCCATTGACATCAACATGCCCATCTTCAAAATTGTACTTCTCCCAATAAACTAATTCTATTCTGCTTCATACCATCCAATAAAACTGTTTCTTAATCATCATTTTCAACATTACAGAAGCTTTGATTTGGCATGGGAGATTGATTACCCAAAATTAACTTCAAATATGATTATTATAAAGCTTTACATATGATTATCATTTCAAATCCCCATCTCTGAATCAATATTCATTGCCAAATGCTAACCAAAAATTAACAACAACATCTCTATATGCAATCCCATGAATTTGATCAAATAATACTTTACAACCATTCTTCAGCTTAAAGTGGGCAAATGTGTAACCAAGCAACCCTAAGGTCTATTAATATTGAAGATAAAAAATAATGAACTCATTCAATTCAAATCATCTCTTTTTATTCGATATTTCACTCAAAAAAGTCTCTGCAAGTTAGTTCCAATTTCATGAAATTTTAATCTTCACTTTATCCCTCTCATGGGATGAAGTAAACAGGTTGGATTTAAGTATGAAGTAATAAAATAATTTTTCATGTTCGCAATGAATCTAGATAGAACAATAAGAAACCGGAACTAACCTGATTATACCGATAACAACAGAAACAATCCATAACTGCCAACTGAGTCTAACTGTTGAAACGAACTTCCCAATGTTACTCTAGTCAAACACTTGAACCAAGAGAACAGAGAGTTAAAGGTCACATGTGGGTGCAGATTACCTTCGACTATTTCACCATACTTTTCAAAAGCATCATTTAAAATTGGCTCATTTGTGTCATAAGAAAGACCTGCAACTCAATCATTTATCACAACAGAAACTGATTAGAGGTACAATTTGTTAATATTTATAGATTAAAATTACCTCACAACTTGTCGAAAATTTCTTTATACACTACATTAGTTGTGGTATCATGCGTCTGACCATCTTTATCACAAATTAGAACTTTGAGCCCTTTTTTTACTGGTTACTCTAGAGATTGCCACATACAACTGACCGTGGCTGAATACAGGTCGAGAAAGGTATAGCCCCACGTGTGAAAGTGATTGTCCCTGACTCTTATTTATAGTCATAGCAAAGCAAACGACCAAAGGGAATTGTCTCCGTTGAAACTTCACGGGAAATTTTGTCAAATCTGATGGGCTCAAGATCATTCTAGGAATAAAAACCTTCATGCCAATATTTTTACCCGATGTCATTTTTGCTTCAACTACGTGCTTTCCGAGATTGGTGACAATCATTCTTGTTCCATTGCATAGCTCAGAAGCTTGATCAATATTCCTGAGTAACATGACCATACACCCAACTTTAAGCTTGATAAGGTGATTTGGCAATCCCGAGCATTTAATCGTATTAAGAAACTCTACAGAAAATACATCCTCGTGTCATGTAATATCTCCATCCTCCTTACTGATGCTATCTGAACTCATATACTCAACCTCTTCACCGGGCAACAATGACATCACATATTCATTTATAGAATCTACTATTTCATTAGTTGGTGCCAATACAGCTCTATTCTGAAAGAATCCATCAAGACCGATATTCTCAGTAATATGTCGGATACGTATATTGAATGATAGCCGGAATAGGATCAACAAGATCTCTTATAAGAATGTCATCCGGTATGTTAAGATCGCCTTTCTCCGTCATTTTCCTCTCTCGGCATCCCCATCCCCGACCCGTAATATCCATTCAATGAAATCTCTAATCTCTAAAGCATCTCAAGAAGATGAACCAAATTACGTAATAGACAATATGATTGATATAAAACATTTAAATAAACAAATAATAGAAACATAAAATATTGAATTTTTTATATCAATTGGGTTTACCTGCAATCTCATGTTTTTTGTCAATTTAAGGACCTCGCAGTAGTTCCAAAGTTTAGATGAACTAATGGTAGCATGCACAATATCATTTCGGTTTCCTTTGGGAACAACCAGCAATATTTGCCTAAAATCACCTCCTAATACAACAACTAATCCACCTAATGGCTTATCAGAGCATCGACCATCTGATGTGCGCATAATATCACTCAAGCTCCTATCAAGAGCTTCGAAGCAGTGCTTGTGGGTCATTGGAGCCTCATCCCAAATTATGAGTTTTGTTTTCTTAAGAAGTCCACACACATCAGAATCCGGTTTGATCTTGTTGCAAGTTGAGCTTTCATCGACTTGGATTGGTATACCGAATCTGGAGTGAGCAGTTCTGCCCCTCGGAAGAAGCAAAGAAGCTATACCGCTAGAAGCCACTGGAAGAACTATATCCTTCCTGCTTCTTAAGGCCGAGCACAATGTCTTATATATAAAAGTCTTTCCAGTCCCTCCATAACCATACAAAAAAAAACACTCCACCATTGCCATTGTCAACTGCAGTCATAATCTTATCATAAACAATTTTTGCTCATCAGTCAAACACGTATATAATCTAGAGTGCTCGGCTTTCATCTCATCTACGTCGTATGACATTTCATCTAATATTAGCATATTCTGAGCATCACAAATGACTGAATTGATTGGTTTAGGCATATCCTTATAATTTTGGAGACTGCTGCAATTCGCTGCAAGTAACTTATCAATTTGTTCCAATGCTAAATTTCTAATTTGCTCTTCACTAAGTGTTAAACCTGTATATAAGGAATAGATTTAATTAAATATGATAATTAAAATGTAGTTTAAAAAATAATAACATATGGAAGATGATAAATTAGATAAACAGTAAGATATTTCATAAAATTAACGAATCCAATACATTCGCAGATTTACCTGGATTGTTGAAATTCGTTTGATGCTTGTAGATGATATCATCCGACAAAAGATGACAAGTTTTATTCCATACATCTTGTGGCCTCGACATACTATTAGACAGTAGTAGCATCGCGAATAGTCTTCTTAAGTAATCCGCAGACCCCCATTCACTTGCTTCTGTGATTCCATCAACATATTCTTTGTCATCATCTAACAATCCTAGAGCATAACATGTTGCTTTGTAATCGCCGTGTACGATGTTGTTTACAGTTTTCAAATCATCGTAACATTTAGCACCAGCAACATGATTTAACATAACCTCAGATAGTATATTTCACCTGAGATAACAGTACTGATTAATAATTAGAAGACAACAGATAGATGATCTAGATTGCGAAATAGGAAGAAAAGATAATTGAGAAAAAACAATAGTATGACTATAATAGATCTTATAGAACAATAAATAGCAGATATCACTTGAATCTATGGGCACATGAAAAATACGTCCAAATGACATGCATTTCTTTCTAGGACAAATCGTTTAAATATCAGGCAACATGGAGAAGGGATTTTTCTAAGGGTAAGCTTTATGATGTTTAAAAAGAATGCTTATCAAGTTCCATTCTCTTTTGTCAAGTATGCAATGACCCTATATGGTAAGCTTTATGTGCTTAAGAAGAATGCCTGGCACATTATTTCTTCAGGATAAAATCTGATTGAATCTATATTTCTCATAGGCACCTACAATTGTTGTGATACACCAGATACTGATGGACTTGTCTCTGTTTTGAGTTCTGACAGGAAAGATTGCTGGCAGTAAATTGAATGCTGCAGTTGTAGCCTTTAGATTTCTAATCTTTTTTTGTTTGAAAGTGCGAGTATTTTTCTATATATTCATGTTTGACATTTTGAAAACAACTCAATTCAACCCAAAACTGAATGTATAACTTTGAAATACTATGACATAGTTATAATTGAATGGATAATAGATTGATAACCTTAAGAATGCAATTAAATTTGAATGTTAGGTTTCTCTTGCGTCTAATTGAACCGGAGATATATTTGGACAATTTTCATGCATTATGGTAATGGGTAATTTGTTGGGTTTCTAGATAGATATCCAACCCATTATTGTATTAGCTACTTATTAAGTTACCTATTGAAAACTCATTTATAGTATTGGGTACTCAAATGGTTAAACCGATAAGTCATTTTTTATGTGTAAAACGGATGGTTAACGGAATAAATTTGGTGGATACTTGTGAGGGCTAAACATATTTTGACCACAGGGTTACATCTCAAGTTTTGAGTATTCCTTGGTGGCTAACATGACATACGCGATTAGTATCCTACTAAGGCTGTGTTTTCTTTCGCTTAAAGCAACAAAGTTCATGACCTCGAGCTAAACATACCAATTATTGTTATCAAACAACCAGTTATTCTATGAATATGATATTCTGAATCGTATTGATCTGTTGTATTAACTGAAGAAAGATCCCATATGTTCTTCATATTATTGCATAAACATATTTGATATTCATGTAACCAACTTAAGCAGTAGCAGGAGACAGAAACAATTGATTATTGAAATAGAACAACTTAGCGATTAAGCACTCTACTTCTATATCTCGATGAGTATCTCACTTAATTAGGGCGAACCCAACATGTCATGCAGGACGAATACAAGCGAGAGAGTTTGGTAGTTTTTATTGTTGTGAAGAGTTAGTCAGTAGCATGCGAAAGATTTACCCATACATCAGTCAAATATTACGTATATAATATTTAGATAAATCTTCCAATATATTTGTTGTAATCTAGTCCTAGAATATCTCCTATGTAACTGTATAAATTCATAGCCTTGTGATCAATGCAAATACAATTCATTCTCAAAGTTAATCTCTATCTATCACTTTGTATTTCATTTACTGTATTTTTTTTTTTTTTTTTTTTTTTTTTTATACCTTGGTTAGCTTCGTAGGACTAATTTGGACCACTGCAGATCGGCCCCTCGATTATCTTTGGCGAGAGGTAAATCGCGGGATGTCTTATGCGGTCGGGGTGGCGTGCCCTTATACTCCAGAGCCCCAGGAGCCCTCCTACAAGACATTTACATCACTCTTACAACACAAATTGGGCTGCCATTCGCCGAGACAATTACATCACTCTTACAACACCACCACATTGCTCCATTTGTTAAGTCAAGATTCGAACTCCCCACACCGAGGATATGCTGAATGCGTTTCCTAATCGCGGATGGATGCGCGGGGACCAGCGACCCTGAAACCCAAGATAGAAATTAAACCACAAAAATTCCCCTTGAGGGGAATCGAACCGGTGACCTCCCCTTCGGGAAGTCACCAACATACCATTGGGCCAAGGCCACTTTGGTTTCATTTACTGTATTCATTTTAATGCAGCAAGGCATTTCTATTTGACCAAGTAAAAACATTATTATTAGGATATACAGTATTAATTAATTATTTTGCTTCCTGAGGAAGAAATCGATGCTTCTTTTTCTAATTTATTCTTGATTTCATTTCATATTATTTTCATTTAGTTTATGAAGGGTAGTTGAAACTTCTACTGGTTCTTACATGACCACGGAGAGTTATCAATCAATAAGCCAACTGCCAGCTAAGGCATGACATCAGTTCCTCTTGGGTACTGCATTTAATGGAGTCACCATAACAATACTGTCTTCGGGTTCAGGCCTCTCTCTTATCCACAATTTCAACAAAATAAGTGAACAAGAAATGAGGTCAACAGCAGAGCTTGTGTTCATTCCTGGGCCTGGGGCTGGCCACATCAGATCCGCGGTGGAGATTGCACATCTCCTTGCCTGTAGAGACCAAAGGCTCTCCATTACTGTCCTTGTAATAAACCTTCCCTCTGACACTAGTACCAGAACCTACCTCAACTCTCTCCCTGTAGATGTTACCAGCCAAATACAGTTTATTGACCTCCCTCCAATTGTGCCCAGTTCAAAACCCGTGTCCGATTCACCCATTTCTATGCTCACCAGCTTAATCAACAGCCAGATTGACCCTGTCAGAGCTGCAGTCACTGGATTAATGAGTCGGACCGGGTCGGATCGACTAGTTGGGTTTATCATTGACATGTTCTTTGCACCCATGATAGATATTGCTAATGAGTTTGGTGTCCCAACGTATGTCTTCTTCACCTCAGGTGCTGCTTTTCTTGGATTCAAGCTCTACATACAGACCCTCAAGGATAATGATGACCTGGATATTACTAAATACAAAGAAGGCTCAGATGCAGAGTTGTCCGTCCCCTGTTTTATCAACCCAGTCCCAGCTAAGGTCTTCCCTTCTGCTATACTGAACAACGAAGGCCTTGAGTTTGTCGTTTATGTAGCCCGAAGATTACGAGTAACCAAAGGCATAATGGTTAATACATTTCTAGAGCTTGAAACCAATGCGATCATGTCTTTATCGGAGGACCCCAATACTCCGCCAGTGTACTCAGTAGGACCCATACTAAGTCTTCTTAAGGGTAGCCAAGATAAAGTACATGATGAAATAATGCAATGGCTCGATGATCAACCACCCTCCTCAGTAGTATTCTTATGCTTTGGGAGCATGGGCAGCTTCAATGAGGTCCAAGTGAAGGAGATAGCCCATGCACTAGAGAGCAGCGGGCATCGGTTCTTGTGGTCCCTACGTCAACCGCCACCACAAGAGGGGATGATGAAACCGCCGGCGGATTACGAAGATCCCGGAGAGGTACTGCCTGAGGGATTCTTGGAGCGAACGGCAGAGACAGGGAAGGTGATTGGGTGGGCCCCACAAGTTGAGGTTCTGTCTCACCCCTCCGTAGGCGGTTTCGTGACTCACTGCGGGTGGAATTCTATACTGGAGAGCTTATGGTGCGGGGTGCCAGTGGCTACATGGCCTGTGTATGCAGAACAACAGATAAATGCGTTTCTGATGGTGGTGGAGCTAGGATTGGCGGTGGAGATCAAGTTAGACTATCGAAAGGATATGTTTAACCCGGACAGTACTATTTTTCTTGTGACGGCCGGAGAGATTGAGAGAGGGATTAGACGACTGATGGATCTCGAGAATCCAACGAGAAACAAAGTGAAGGAGATGAGTAAGAAGAGCAAGATGGCCCTGAGGGAGGGTGGATCATCGTACAAGTCATTTGGAAGTCTGATTGAGGATATCTTGGGGTAATGGTTATTGTTTTTCTTTCATTTTTCTGAGTTGGGTATTATGTTTACTTGATATCTCATGTGGGTTCCGAAACTGTGCACTGACCATGACATGTTTTGAATTTGTGCACTTTATCATATTTCAATGTAATTTAAGTTTTCATTTTGTATGCAGGAATAACGTTTTTTATTAAATTTTATTTTCGTGTATATATATTAATTCATTACTAGTGCTACATCCGTGCGTTAAACGCACGATAAAAAAAAGTTGATAAATTGTAGAACAAAATAAAGAAAAGTACTTTAATTAACAACTAATTTGTAAAACACTTTTCAATTTGATGCGTTCAACAAAAATATATTGACATTGTCAAGCTAATTTATAAATTTTGAAATATTTCTTTATAAACAACATTAGTTGTTTCATCCACAGTCTTTTCGTTCCCATCACATATCAAAATCTTCAAACCATCACGATTAGTTACTCTGGACAAGGCAACATACAATTGACCTTACTAAAAACAGGTCTTTTCAGAAACAGTCCAACTGACTCGGATTAACTCATAAGGTTCAACATTCATGTTGATGAACCGTAAAAGTGAAAATAAATGCCCTCTTTTTCTCATACGAAACATGTCATATACATGTTGGAAAAATCATTATGATACAAATGTTGGGAAAAAAAACATAAACTAATAAAAAAAAGATTTCAAAATTACTTTCAACTTACCTTAAATTGGCCGGAGAAAATACTCAAATCCAATCATAGATCGACATACTTGAACGCTATGTACTTAATTATAGTCAAGACACACATAGAGCAAATCCATGCCGCATTGCTAGTCAATTAATATACAAATGCATACATCACATGCCAAAGTTCCACTTTTAAAATTCCACTTTTACATGAATTAGCAAAAATAATAATCTTTCAGCTAAAAATGAATATATATTTACTTGCGAAACTACTAAATTCATAACTGTTAATTTAGTCAAATTTGCAATTATATAATACTATCAACCTCTAATTTAGTGATCAAATCAACTCTTAGTAGTCAAGCAATGATCAACCCCCAAAATCCAATTCAAATTGTCAAGGTTATCACACATATACAACAACTACGAAGATGTACTCAATTAAAATTTAAAATACAAAATAAAATTTTAACACACACTCAACTCAAAAATCAACATATTTTCAAAATAGTCCAATAATTAACTAATTAATTGGGATTTCAAGAATTCAACAAATTTTACTAATTATCCGAGTCAACTACAAAACACTGAACATTGTAAGAGATGATTACCTTGCAACTAAGGGAGCATAAATTTTGGAGTTACTAAGAAACTTACATAAATGTCTCAATGAGCTAAGGAAGTGGTAAATTGCAGCATCCCTAAACTACAGATATTCTATGTTTCTCATCTACTTAGAAAATAAGTTCTCAGTAGTACTTGAAGCAATCACACCATCATATTTCTATCAAAAATGAGACAAATTTTGTGGTCTCATAAATTCAATGGTAGACGAAGTATATGCATGGATCGGAATGCGGGGTTTTGAATATATATATATATATATGTATATATATATATATATATGTATATATATATATACGTTTTAATCTTGATCTCACTAAAAAGTCGCCAGTCGACTCTTTATTTGGGTTTTCAAGAGAGGGGTAAAGAGAAAGGTATATATATGTATATATATATATATACGTTTTAATCTTGATCTCACTAAAAAGTCGCCAGTCGACTCTTTATTTGGGTTTTCAAGAGAGGGGTAAAGAGAAAGGTTGTAGACTAATTCATTTTTTTTTACTTTAAGTTAAATGTTATTCCGTCAATGAAAGACCAATTTTTTTTAAAAAAAAATACTCTTGATCTAGAACATTTGGTCATTCATTTTGGGACAGGGGTAATAGAAAGGAAAAACGTACCATAGTATTGCTTCACGGTGGTGAACTTGTGAATGGAATTTACGAGCAAATCATAATTCATCCGCCTTAATGATTGTTGGTGATTTTAGTATCATCAACTTATTTTATTGTAATGGTGATTTACTAAGAGATCAATGTGATTCGTATTAGACTCGGATACGAGTAAGGGAAAGTGTGGAGTACACACTCGTTTGAGGTAAAACGAAGTCAACCTCGATAAAGAAGTAAAAGTTAAAGGGTAGCACATTTTGCTGATGTGCTCGGCCGAGCAGAGTCCTTGACTCGGCCGAGCAGAGCTTAGCAAATTGGCCAAAGTTTCTGGAGTGTCTTGCTCGGCCGAGGCTTGTGCCTGCTCGGCCGAGCAGTAAGAACAACACGGCCGTGCAGTTCATAAGACACGGCCGTGCAGCTTGGCAGAATTTCATTAGACATGTGTGCTCGGCCGAGCGAGTCCCTTGACTCGGCCGAGCAGTTCCTGAACAGGTGCCTTTTCAAATTGAAAAGACACATTGCTTGGCTAAAGTCATGTCTTTTAATTGTACCCTTTAACTAATACCTCTCCATCTGTATATATACAAAGATTGATCTCAGTTGTATATACGTGAAAAACACAAGAGTGAATTACAACAATAACGAAAGCAAACAATTCTCAAGTTTTGATTTGTTCTCTTTGCCTAGAAAACAAATTGTGTGATTGTCTTATCCCAATAAAGATTTTGTGTAACCCAGGCATTAAGGGTCGAAATACTTTATTCGGAAAGTGGATTATACACGATTCAATCACATATCCGGCCTCTGTATCAAGATCAAGACCCTATATTTCCCCTACAAACGAATAAAGTATTTGGTGATACTCATGGCTGGTGGAAGTACTTTGAAGGAGATGACGAACAAGTTTGGAAAGCTAGACAAATTTGAAGGACAAGATTTCCGGCGTTGGCAGAAGAAGATGCACTTCCTTTTAACAACTTTAAAGGTGGTGTATGTTCTTTCTACCCCTATTCCGGAATTGCTTGAAGATGACAACTTGGAGGCAATCAGACGTAGATCAAAGTGGGAAAACGACGACTACATCTGCAGAGGACACATATTAAACGGTATGTCTGATTCTCTCTTTGACATCTATCAAAATGAGGAATCTGCAAAAGAGTTATGGGATTCTCTTGAATCCAAGTACATGGCAGAGGATGCTTCTAGTAAGAAGTTCCTTGTGAGTAATTTTAATAATTACAAAATGGTCGATTCAAGACCTGTCATGGAACAGTTCAATGAACTTCTTAGAATCCTTGGACAATATGCACAACACGGGTTGAAGATGGATGAGTCAATATCGGTTTCAAGTGTGATTGATAAGTTGCCTCCCTCCTGGAAGGATTTCAAACATACTTTGAAACATGGTAAAGACGATCTGTCTTTGGTTCAACTTGGTAGTCACTTGCGCATAGAGGAATCTCTTAGGGCGCAAGAGGATGACAAAAGCAAAGGAAAAGAAGTTGCTGGACCCTCAGTCAATATGATTGATGAGGGTGGAAACAATAAAAACAAAGGAAAGAAACGTAGTTTCAATGACAATGGTTCTGGTCCCAACAAGAAGCCTAAATTGGCATGTTGGAAGTGTGGCAAATCTGGTCAGTTTAAGAAGGATTGTCGTGTTGGAAACAACAAGAAAGGCGCAAGCACAAGTGGTTCGGGAAAGGGATCTAAAGACCATTCTCAAAACCAAGGTCAGAATTTAATACATAGTTGGAACAGATTTATTAAAAATTCTGTTTCACTAATTTCTGAGGCATTTTATGTGCGGGATGATGCTATTGCGTGGTGGATTGATTCCGGTGCCACAACTCATGTTTGTAAGGATCGTTGTTGGTTTAAGTCATACGAACCAATGGAAGATGGATCTGTCCTTTACATGGGTGATGACCATTCTGCTCCTATTCAAGGAAGAGGAAGCGTGGTGTTGGAATTCAGTTCGGGAAAAACTGTTTCTTTGTTTAATGTTTTATATGTACCTAAACTTCGTAAGAATTTAATTTACGGTCCCGTCTTGAACAAATGTGGATATAAACAAGTGTATGAATCCGATAAGTATATCTTATCGAAGACTGGTGTATTTGTAGGATTTGGTTATTATAACAATGGAATGTTCATGTTGAATTTAAATAAAATTCCTGTTAACTCTAGTTCTGTTTATATGACTTCCTCTGTTGTTGTTAATTCCTCATTATGGCATGCTCGGTTAGGACATGTGCACTATAAAAGAATGCTTGAAATGTCCAAAGATGGTTTGATTCCTGTTATTGATAATAATACGGAAAGGTGTAATACTTGCATGCTAACAAAAATCACTAGGAAACCTTTTAAAAGTGTTACAAGGAATTCTGTAAAACTTGAATTGATACATAGTGATTTATGTGATTTTCATGCAACTCCATCTTTAGGCAATAAAAAGTATATTGTCATTTTTATAGATGATGCTTCTAGGTTTTGCTATATTTATTTGCTGCATGCAAAAGATGAAGCCCTAGATAAATTTAAAATTTATAAAACTGAAGTTGAACTTCAACTTAATGGCTTGATTAAAACCTTACGTACGGATAGAGGTGGTGAATATTATGATCCTAAATATTTCCAATCCGTAGGAATAATTCATGAGACTACGGCTCCTTATGTACCACAACAAAATGGTGTGGCTGAAAGGAAGAATAGAACTCTTGAAGAAATGGTTAACGCCATGTTGTCTTACTCGGGCTTGAGTGACGGGTTTTGGGGTGAAGCCATGTTAACGGCTTGTCATCTATTGAATAGAGTTCCTAATAAAAGGAACAAGATTACCCCATATGAGCTTTGGTATAAGAAACGACCAAACTTGACATTTTTGCGAATTTGGGGATGTAGGGCCGTGGTTAGACTTCCGGACCCTAAAAGGAAAAAGTTGGGAGAAAAAGGTATTGATTGCATCTTTGTTGGATATGCTGAGCATTCCAAGGCATATAGGTTTTATGTTATAGAACCTAATGAATTCATTTCTATAAACACAATTATAGAATCAAGAGATGCAATCTTTGATGAGAATCGTTTCTCTTCGATACCTAGACCCAAGGATATTATACCAATGTCGGCTGAATCTCAAATGGATGATCATTCAATTGATGTACCAAGTGAGACACCCGAACCTCGTAAGAGTACAAGAGTAAGGAAAGCTAAATCATATGGTTCTGATTTTCAACTATATTTAGTTATGGGATCAAGAGATCAAATTGAATCTCAATACTCTTACTGTTATAGTATAGAGGAGGATCCAAGAACCTATGATGAAGCAATAAAATCTCGAGACGCTGGTTTTTGGAAAGAAGCCATCGATGATGAGATTGGTTCTATTGTGGAAAATAATACATGGGTCTTGTCTGATTTACCACCAGGCTGTAAACCTTTGGGGTGCAAATGGATCTTCAAAAAGAAGATGAAAGTAGATGGAACTATCGACAAGTTTAAAGCTCGATTGGTAATCCAAGGCTTTAGACAAAAGGAAGGGATCGATTACTTCGATACCTATGCACCGGTTGCTCGTATCACTACTATTAGATTTCTGATAGCTTTGGCGGCTATTCGTAATCTATTGATCCATCAAATGGATGTCAAAACAAAGATTCTTAAATGGTGATTTGGAAGAAGAAGTGTATATGAAGCAACTCGAAGGATTTGTTATGCCGTGTAATGAGCATAAGGTATGTAAGTTAATTAAGTCATTGTATGGGCTGAAGCAAGCACCTAAGCAAAGTGGCATCAAAAATTTGATGAGGTTGTTTTGTCGAATGGTTTTGTATTAAATCGGTCCGACAAATGTGTATATAGCAGATTTGATGAATCCGGTAAAGGTGTAATCATCCGTCTATATGTAGATGACATGTTGATTTTTGGCACCGACCAAAATGTAGTTGATAAAACTAAGAAGTTTTTGTCATCAAAGTTTTCGATGAAGGACATGGGAGAAGCCGATGTAATTCTTGGTATAAAGATTAAACGGATGAACAAGGGAATTGCAATATCACAATCTCATTATATTGAGAAAATTCTCAAGAGGTTTTAATTGTGATAATTGTTCTAAAGTTAGCACTCCCATGGATCCTACCGAGAAACTTGTATCAAATACTGGTAAACCTGTGTCACAAATCGAATACTCAAAAGCCATTGGCGATTTGATGTATGCTATGACGGGCACTCGACCCGATATTGCTTATGCGGTTGGAAGATTGAGCAGTTCACTAGTAATCCTAGTAAACAAGATTGGCATGCTATAACAAGGGTGTTCAAGTACTTAAAAGGTACTATGGACTATGGTTTGTGTTATAGTGGACATCCTTCTATATTAGAAGGTTATACCGATGCTAGTTGGATCAACCAAGAAGATTCATCTTCTACTAGTGGTTGGGTGTTCTTGCTTGGAGGAGGTGCCATTTCTTGGGCTTCCAAAAAGCGACATGTATTACACATTCTACAATGGAATGCGAGTTTGTAGCATTGGCTGCCTGGAAAAGAAGCGGAGTGGCTTCGAAACTTGATATATGAGATTCCATTATGGCCAAAACCGATATCACCAACGTCTATCCATTGTGATAGTGCCGCCACCTTGGCTAGGGCCTATAGTCAGATTTATAATGGCAAGTCTAGACACTTGGGTGTCGACATAGTATGATTCGGGAGTTAATCATGAATGGTGTGATATCGCTGAGTTTGTTCGGTCGCAACAAAATTTGGCCGACCACTTGACGAAGGGGTTAGCCGGAGACTTGGTAAATAAGTCTGCAATGGGAATGGGATTAAAGTCCATTTAATCCTCTAATTGTGAGATACCCAATTCCCTTCTAATACAACGTTAGAAGCTTGAATTCAATGTGGAAAGCTCGCAGCTTGGAGATTGGAACACATGTTATTATCTTTCCCAAGGTATGTGTTCAGACCTGCAAGTAAAGGTTAGGTTGAAGAATATCTTCTTAATAGTTCCTTTGAAAAATTGCAAATGCAGGTGCAAGATTAAAAGGAACTACCTATGTGGACATGAAGTTTTGCCGCTTCAAGAAGCTAGGACTTGGCTTCCCATATGTTCACTAATGGATATGGACACATGGCTTGTAAAGTGTCAAGATTAAACAAAGAGAATTGTACTGAACTTATGTGTATAGTATCTTCAGGTATTCATATGAGTTGAAGGGTTCAATCGTTACGACACCCCGATTCTCGAGTATTTGAAATGTGTATTATACTAAGATGAAAATTCAATCGCAAGACATTTTCATTTATGCATTCGTTTGTTTCGTTATTTATAAAGGTTAGTAAATCAAAGGATTACATTAAAATGGAGGGGATTTGTTGGTGATTTTAGTATCATCAACTTATTTTATTGTAATGGTGATTTACTAAGAGATCAATGTGATTCGTATTAGACTCGGATACGAGTAAGGGAAAGTGTGGAGTACACACTCGTTTGAGCTAAAACGAAGTCAACCTCGATAAAGAAGTAAAAGTTAAAGGGTAGCACATTTTGCTGATGTGCTCGGCCGAGCAGAGTCCTTGACTCGGCCGAGCAGAGCTTAGCAGATTGGCCAAAGTTTCTGGAGTGTCTTGCTCGGCCGAGGCTTGTGCCTGCTCGGCCGAGCAGTAAGAACAACACGGCCGTGCAGTTCATAAGACACGGCCGTGCAGCTTGGCAGAATTTCATTAGACATGTGTGCTCGGCCGAGCGAGTCCCTTGACTCGGCCGAGCAGTACCTGAACAGGTGCCTTTTCAAAATGAAAAGACACATTGCTTGGCTAAAGTCATGTCTTTTGATTGTACCCTTTAACTAATACCTCTCCATCTGTATATATACAAAGATTGATCTCAGTTGTATATACGTGAAAAACACAAGAGTGAATTACAACAATAACGAAAGCAAACAATTCTCAAGTTTTGATTTGTTCTCTTTGCCTAGAAAACAAATTGTGTGATTGTCTTATCCCAATAAAGATTTTGTGTAACCCAGGCATTAAGGGTCGAAATACTTTATTCGGAAAGTGGATTATACACGATTCAATCACATATCCGGCCTCTGTATCAAGATCAAGACCCTATATTTCCCCTACAATGATCCCACTAAAGAGCCGCCAGTCGACTCTTTATTTGGGTTTTCATGAGAGAGGTAAAGAGAAAGGTTGTAGACTAATTAATTTGCCCATGATTTTTTTTTTACTTTAAGCTAAATGTTATTCCGTTTGTCCCAAAATGAAAGACCAATCCATATATAATATTAAAGCAGAAAAAATTTCAAGCTCCACAGCTCGCCACGTGTCAATCTCTTATTCACCGATATTTTGCATTTTGGTCCTTAAATTTCATCTATTTTCGCCAATAAATCAGCTTTTTGGTCCATAAATAACAATTATTTATGTTTTAGTCCTTTTAATTCTTTTGTGTTTTAGTCCTTTGAAAATTAAATTTCCCAATGAGTTTATTTAAATGAAATAAATCCAATAAGTTTATTTAAATGTTTTATATCAAAATTATCGTCTCACTTTTTTATTGTTATATATAAACCTAACATATTGTTTTAGTTTATTTAAATGAAATTAATTATTAATTAAACTTATACATTAAAATAAATCCAATAAGTTTATTTAAATGAAATAATTCACAAATTAGTTTATTTAAATGTTTTAAATAAAAATTGTCGTCTCACTTTTTTTTATTGTTGTATATAATCTAACATATTGTTTTCGTTTATATAAATGAAATTAATTATTAATTAAACTTATACATTAAAATAAATTCAATAAGTTTTTTTTTAAAATAATTAGCCTTAAATGTTGGCAATTAATAAGATTCATTTAGTCCTTTAAAAAAGATTAATTAGCCTTAAATTTCGGCAATAAATCAAGTATATATATAGTATGATTTACTCATTGAATTATTTTCATATATTTTTCTTATATTATTTTTTTTAATCCTTATATAACTCAAGTATATATATAGTATGTTTTCTTTATAAAAAATAAAGAGTATATGGAAACAAATTGGCTGAACATGGCAAAAATATCATGTATAAACTAAGAAAAGTATTGTAAAATAATTTGAAATTAGAATTCAATTATTAATATTATCAAATTAGATTAGATTTAATTCAAATCTTACATATTTATCAAATGTGTTATATTTTCTTAAAAAAAACGTTTACATTTTCAATTGTTTGACTAAGTCCATGAAATTCAGTTTTTTTTTTTTTTAAAGAAGTCTATGAAATTCAGTTAAAATTATAGGAATTGATTTTTTAAAATTTTGAGCAACAATGCTATGGCAAGTTAAATTCGGGTATCATAAACTGATCTAATCTTAAAATTTAAAAAGTTTTTTAATAAGACAAATTTTCTAAATGCTATAAAATTACTCATGCAAATCTTCAATGTTTATCCTAATTTAAATATAGTTAAATGTTTTGAATTTCAAAATTATCCTAATTTAAACACATTAATACATTTTGAAGATGTCAATTCAAATTTAAATTGATTGTCGTTTCTATGGTTGGTTCATCTTGATCTTATAAAGGCGTAACTTTCAGTAATTTTCAATCATATTTCCATTTGAGTGAGGATTTAGAACAGGATAAAGTCATTTGAAATACAAGTATAGAAAGACAAATGAGTGATTATAATATATGTTTGTCATAAAGTCATAACTAATAATGCTTGATATGCTCATCAACTCAAAAGAAGATATATGACAAGTATTACTGTTTCTAATGGTGTCTTTTGCTTCTTTTTCAGTAAAGCCCATGTTGTTTTAGCAATATTTTATCTCATCAATTTACTTCAAATTCAACACAATTATACCCCTTGATCTCTTTATTTTCCGTTGCTCATCCATAAAGAAAATATAATTTTGATCTAAACCTTTTAGTTTTTTAGTAACTGGATGACATCGGTTGCTTCATCTCTTTCATAGAGGTTTTGTGAAGAAGATAAAGAATGATATTAAAATGTTTGGATGCTCTAAGGTTTGATGAGAGTGGTTACTATGCTTTTACGGAGATAATATTTTGGTTTTGGATTGGACAAATTCACAATGACTTTGGTAATTTTGGTTTTGACCTTGGTTTTCTGATTTTGGCCTATTTTGGTAGTGTTTGGCCGGCCAATTGGGGTCATGGCCGAGGCACATGGATCATTCGACAGAGCTGGAGTTTTTTTGGGAGCAGGGCACGACTCGTGCTACATGGGACAAGTCGTCCCCACCTTGGCACGACCTGGACGACAATGTCACGACCCTATCTGGCGCGGTTGAGAATTTATCAAAGTTACAAGGCACGACTCGTGCCCCACAGGACGAGTCGTCCATCATGGTAATTGTCGCTCGGCCGGTGCTTGGCTGGTATAGGGCGTTTGGCCTTGACCGGTATTGGATGGGCTTGGGTTTGGGCTTGGCCGCCTTGACCTTATTCGATTTTAATTATTAGGCTTTATTATTTTTAATGAAATAAAATCCCCATACCAGCTTTTCTGGTTCTTCAAAAAAAAAAAAACGAAAAAAATTCTAACGTTGATAGGAATCAAGATATTGATAGGAAAGAGAAGAGTTAGAATAAATTAGGATTGTAATTCTTGCTAAAAGATAAAATCTTTATATATCATAAATCACTATATACATATTCATTTAAAACATTCAATACCTAATAAGCGTATTAAATAAAATAATTATTCGTTAATTATTTTATATTTTTTGCGTAAATATAACTTGGTTAAAAAAAATATTCAACCGTGAGTTTATTTTGAGTAGGTCGCTGAAAAAGAATTCGGCAAAATCATCCTCTGTTATTGCTCGCTCTCATCTTCTTTCTTCTTCTTGACCTATTTGATCTCTTAATTGTTATTATTTTTTTTTTCTTTTTTTACTTTTTTTTTTTTGTTTCAGGGACAATGTTTTACTATGATGTAAGCTATTTTAGCTAAAGATATTCCTATTTATTATTTTTATTTTTAGTGAATTTATGGAATCACAAAATTTGATATCTCTGAATTGTTTAACAAAGAATAGATGGCATGTTAAATGTTTACATAATATTATGCTTAGTGCCTAATCTTTGAATATTCTGATGTTTAATTAAAGATGTTTTGACTAATCTTTCCTAATCAGAAAATGACCCACAAGAGAAATTATAACATTTTGCTTAATGGCTAAATCCTAACTATGCCCGTCGAATTTCGATGGGTTACTCACTAGTTTTTTAAAAAAACTTACTCTTGATCTAGAATATTTGGTCATTCATTTTGGGACAGATGTAATAGACAGGGAAAACGTACCATAGTATTGCTTCACGGTGGTCACTACTGGAAATCACACTTTAGGCGACAAAAAAAATTGGTCGCCTTATTCACAAATTTGTCGCCAAAAACCTCGTGCGACAAACTTTTGTCGCCAAAGCTTGGTCACACAAACCTCCTGGCCTCAGGTTTTAGGCGACGAAAATTAAAGTTGGTCGCCTAAACTTTTTCTTGGGCGACGAATTCAAACCTTGTCGCCTCAACTTTTAGGCGACGAAAATTAAAGTTGGTCGCCTAAAATTATTCTTTGGCGACAAAGTATTTTGGTCTCCTAAGACAGTACATTAGGCCACAAAATTTACACCTGGTCGCCTAAAAGTATTCTTTGGTGACAAAATATTTTGGTCACCTAAGTAACCAAATTAAGGCCACAATTTACACCTGGTCGCCTAAAAATTCTTTGGCGACAAAGTATGTTGGCTGGTCGCCTAAAAATATTCTTTGGTGACAATTATTTTGGTCTCCTAAGTAACCAAATTAAGGCCACAAAAACTAAAACTAGTCGCCTAAAAGTATTTTTGGTGACAAAATATGTATATATATATATTATAATATAATATATTAATAATTTAAATTTTACAACAAACATTAAAATTAACATGTAATAGTACTAACTAATATAGCATAATGTTCAATTAAAAAACAACCATCTAAATAGTACCATAAACATACTCCCTCAAAATACTATCACTAAAGTATTGCCATCAAAAAATTTCATAAAGTTTTTAAACATAAGATAAGTTTGGAGCAAGTTCAAACTTGATTACTAGTCGACGTAGATTGGGCCACAATGTCATCAAGCGATTGTATACCATTAGCTTTCAACACATCAAGAAGTTTGCTAAACATACTTGTTTGAGACGCCATTTCTTCTTTTTGAGACGCCATTTCTTCTTTTAACTGCTTCACCTCTTCTTGTGATTGTCCCAATTTTTCTTCTAGATCCTTCACTTTATTGATTGATGCTTGAGATGTTGAAGGTGGCAATCGGCGTTTAACATCACGTACCATCCCACGACCCATACCCCTCACATAACTCCCAACATTTGGACCCAATTCCTCAAGAGTCTCTGTCAGTATTTTCACTCCTATTTCTGGACCGGGAAGTGGAATTTCGTCCAACGGGGTGTCGGGTGCAAACTGAGATTCATAGTCCTTAGTAAAATCATTTATCTTTTTTTGCATCTTTTCCTGAAATAAAAAAAACAATGAAACTCATAAATTATACTAAAAAAGTTATATAAAAAAATCATACATATATGAGAAAACACTAACATATAAAGGAGCTGCTGCTGGATTATCTGGCGTGACATAAACTTTCTTAAAGTTATCAACTGCCGGAAATTTTGAGCCCTTTTCCTACAAAGATATAAAAGAAATAAAGAAATAAAGAAAAGACAAAAATAATCAAATAATATAACATTAATGAATAATATTAATATACCATTAGATCTTGAATCTGGTATATAAATGGTTTGGCTCCACCATGATGATTTAACTGCTTCTTTCCACGGTTACCCTTGTTCGCAGCTGATTTTTTCTATTTAACCAAAATAAGGAATATCAATTACATGGGACTTTATTCTAAAAGCATAAAACATGCCTCACAAATTTTATGTTGATTTTTAGACTCATATATATATATAAGCTTTAAAGGCGCTAGTTGAAAGTATTCTTATTCAACTCTAAGAATCAGCAATGAGTAAGTTAGACAGTTCACCTTGTAAAAATGAATCATACCAGGAGCTCACATTCTGATACCAAAGCAAATTTACTCTCCACTAATTAGTTTACTCAACAAACATGGCAGGATTTATCTAGTCAATCACCAGTGAACCACTAAAGACCATTATTTTACCAATTCAAACCACCATGGACAGCCCTAGTCTTCAATTCACAAGCATAACTACAGATCAGCAAACAACTTATGCAATCCAACATTTCAATCAGCATAAACCCAACTTCAACTTGATCCATCAATTTCCCTATACCACACATGATATCACAGTAATTAAATCAAAATCAACAAAGCCAGATCTATGTAGCAAGTCAACCAAAGTCAACAGTCCATTGACTAATCATATTTCAACAGAATAATTAGCAATCGAAATGGATAACCAATACATAAATTGATTGAGAAAACCTAACCATCAGCATGCTCTTAAAAACTAAAACTTCATCAGCAAAACGATCAATCTAAACAACATTTCAACATTTCGAGAAGATCAAGCTCTTAAAAATTACAAATTCATCAATCAAAGACTTCATCCAGCAGGAAACATGAACAGATTGCACAGAAACACACATAAATACTTTGCACAATTGGGTATATTAAATTTACAAACAAATTAACTCTTACTTGGAATTTCGAGGTCATAAAGTGATCACATAACTTATGCCAATGAGTTTCCCGCTCCGCTTGTACAAACTCAAGAGGAGGGAAAGCTTGAGCTTCTTCCTCTTTATCAAATTCTTTAAAATACAGGTGACAATCATACTTCCAATCTGAAAATCGTTGTCTGAAAATAGAGTCAATGTAATGGGTTGTTTGCTCATCATCATAATCGATGTCGAAGCATACCTAAATTTTACAAACATGAAATAAATAAGTAACTACATGAAAAATAATAGAATATTAATCAACTTAATCACATACACACAATATATTAAGTTTAAGAATACTAACCGTGAGGAAATCACGAAGATCACTTTTTTCGGTAGTTGAAAGATCATCAAAAGAGGGCACATTCATTGGGCAATGAGTTCGAACAATTGCACCAATGTCATGTACAAGCAAGCTATGGGTTTGGCTTTTTTCTGCTCCACGGAAACGTGGGTCATAATTTATTTTGATTCTGTTCCCACTTGCTAGCACAATCTTTTGACTTTTAATCATCCGGCATTTACCACGAACTTTCTTACGTGGCCGCACTATATAATAAAAATAGTATAAGTTAAATCATATATGAGTTTATTAGAAAACAGACATAAGAAAATCTCAAAATGTACCTGATAAATGTTCCTCATCAGATTCTTGGTCAGAAATCGTAGGAGCCTCAACTACTTTACTATGTTTACGGCGAGCAGATTTTGGAGCACGAATAATAGGGGGTGAGCTAGGAGGTGAGGCGGTTGGAGGTGCGGGAGAAGACCCTGTCGTAAGAGCGTGTGACATAGGACTCACACTAGAGGAAGGTGCTTGTTGGGAGAGGTTAAACTTTGAGATCATGCGACGAGACGTCATCTAAAATTGTAAGATAAGTTAAAGTAAGTCAAACATAGTTGTAAGATATCATTGCTGCAGTAGTCGAGATAAAGAACAAAATCAGTAGAAAGGTAGTGGTTATTGTATTAGCCATCTGTATCCAATTTTCTTGGCCCTTAATTATTCCCATCAGTCTTGGCTACTTTAATAGTGGGAGTGAATCAATATGCAGACAAACATTTAATAAACTAATAATCTAGGATAATACCTTAAACAAATCAATTAAATTTATATAATCCATTAAACTTAAACCTAGTTTCATGCTACTGTCTGTCCCATAATCTGACAATACTTTGTCGGTACTTCTTGACAAGTAGTGTCTTTCTTAAATAAATAAAATAAATAAATAAATACTTGTAAGTATCCATTTTGTAAAAATGATTTGTGTTGGGAAAGTCTATATACAAACATCTCACTAGTTAACTCTTTCACATAGTTTAGTACCAAGTTTGAAGCTATAAATATTTCTTACTGCATCAGACATATTTTTGAGCATGTAGTTTCAAAAAGAAATCACTTTCTAGCACACTAATAATGGGGCATACAGGTATTGAGACATCTAAACAACCAATGATACAGGCACCCGACAGAATGTGCCAGTATTCAAGTGTGAGTGATAATCACAGAAATTAGTATAAGATGAAGCTACATACCTCTCATATCACGTTTGTTATTCAGTATTTGACTTCTTGCCTTGCACAAGACAGGGCTGGGTGGGTGCCTTCTGAATCTCCTGTTAATATCAGGCAAAAGTTAGATATATCAATTGTAATTTTAACTCAGATGAGCATAACTCACACTTGAAGACAGGCATCCAAATGTTGCCAAACAAAAGAAAACTACTTCAAAAGAAAAATTTGAAAGAGACATTTTGACAAACAGTTGGTGGGCAAAACTCACACTTGAAGACAGGCATCCAAATGCGGCCGTCTGGTTCGATCGAAGGGGGAGAGAGAGATATGGATTGAAAATTTGTATATATAAGGTTTGTTTGAATAAAGATTAAAGATAAAGGGTTTTGGGAATGGTGGGAAACTGAAATGGTGGGAAATTGAAATAAATTGGGGGAATTTTAAAAGTTTTGGCACAAGCGTTCGTCTCCCTCCCGCTCAATGCCTTATTTTCGCCTACGATTCGTCCCAATCCGTCCGCAAATCGTGAACCAATCCGCCCGTAATTCGCCCTTCAGCAGTCGCCCATATCAACCTCAGCGGTCGCCGATCAATACAGCGTGTTGTGGTCTTTCAATTTCCTCCCAAGGCGGTCGCTCACTCAAGCCGGCGGTCGCCCAAGAACAATACAGGAGGCCGCGCGTTGGCGTTCAAATCTTGTTGCACCGGCCAATGCCTTGTCTGTTGGCCGGCCAGATTTTGATTTTGGGGCCACTTTGCCCTTCCTTGGATTCGTCTCGCAATAATTGTCACAGTCGCACTTTGGTCATTATAATTTGTATAATTTTGATATAATTAAATAAACTAAATTAATTAGAAACATAATTTATTGAGCAACATATCAAACATAATTCAAAGTACAAGTTTTGATACAAATTAAATCTATATTCCATAATCACTGTCGTTTTCGCCATCAGGTTCCGGTGATGTGGTGGTTGTATACCCTTCATCATCATGTTCATCACTTTCGGACGAGGATATTATATCACCATTATCATCGGTATCATTGCCATCATCAGGATACACCTCAACATCAAGATTGGGATCAAGTGGGTAAATAGGAAGATGGATACTAATGCTGAAATCTGGTCGAACAATAGGCTGGGAAGAGGATGAACCCACTTGGTCGGCTTCGTTAGGAACTTCATTGGCATCTTCGTTCTCATCATTAGATGTTGTAGGAATATCCCATATATTTCTATGATTGATCGTTTGAACTACCTTCCAACTAGCACTTGCCTTGGGGTCATCTAAATATATAACTTGTTTTGCCATGGTTGCGAATATGAAAGGATCATCTTCGAACCAAACTCTATCGGTATTAACTGACACAAGACCATATTCCCGCTTGACGCTACCATTTCTATTTGGGTTTGTATCAAACCACCGACATTTGAACAAGATAACTTCGAAACGATCCCTATAAAGCAGGCGAACAACCATGGTCAACTTTCCATAGAATTCCCAACCAGCAGTTTGGTCATCCCCCGGTACCCATACGCCACTATTTTGAGTGGTTAAATGGTCATCACGAAGAGCAATCACGAACTTGACGCCATTCACATAACAACCAGGGTAAAAATCATAGTCTAGAGGACCTCTTGCCAATGCCTTTAATTCATCATAGTATGCTCCACTCATCTTTGAAATCTATGACAAATTTAAACATCAATAATATTAATAAATATATAAAATTCATTTGTAATTATACGTAAGTAATATTTTAAATAACTAATTGACTTACACGTTTACGAAACCATTTGGTAAATTGTTGACGGTGATGGTCGTAATAAGAGTCAGGATGGTACATACTCTTCATCAACTCCACATGCTCAGCCATGAACGGGGCAACCTCTGCACAATTGTTTAAACAAAACCAATGTGCAACCATCATGTCTTCCAAGGTAAAAGTTGTAGATTTACTTGCTTTACCGAATGGTCGGGCGATTTGTGAGAAGACACTGATAATTGTTGTTCGCGTACCACCATCATTATACCTTGGTGATCGATTAAATATTGTACTAACATTACGAAGATACATGGAACAAAAAGTAAGTGACTCAACTGCAATATATGCTTCGGCTATGGATGCTTCTGGTCTAAGCCTATTTTTAACATATCCTTTATATGTGCCCATTAATCTGCAAAATTATTAAAGAATAGTTAGAACACTAGCACTTAAAAATCATGAAAAATTCAAAAGCTAAAAATCATAAAAAAATCAAAAGCATTTATTACCTCTCAAAAGGATACATCCAACGATAATGGACTGGCCCACCTAGCAATGCTTCAGACGCTAAATGAATCGTGAGGTGGATCATGACTGTGAAAAAAGCAGGGGGGAAAATTTGCTCAAACTTGCACAAAATTAATACAATCTCATGTTGTAACTTTTCAACATCTTGCTTTAAATGAGTCTTGGCACATAATTGTTGGAAGAATCGTGACAATTCTGTAATCGGTTCTACCACAAGATGAGGAAGGAATCCCTTAATAGCAACTGGGACCAAACGTTGCAATAGAACATGACAATCATGGCTCTTCAACCCTAACAATTTCCCATCATTTCTCCTTACACATCGTGATATATTCGAAGCATACCCATCAGGAAACTTAACAGAAGAAAAAAATTCGAAATTTCTTTTTATGTGTTGGTTTAACCGTAAAAATGGGATGAGGCTTCATCCACTTGTTACCTTTACTTTGCAACCACAAGCGTTTCTTTATCCCCCGCTCCATGCAGTCCTTCCTTGCATTAGCCGTGTCTTTTGACTTTCCTTCTACGCCGAGAATAGTGTTAACAAGAGTATCACACACATTCTTCTCAATATGCATTACATCAAGATTGTGCCTAAGCTTCAACTTCGACCAATACGGAAGATCAAAAAATATGCTCCTCTTTGTCCAGTTACTATTTTCCATAGGCCTTTGTAAATTAGAACTATCATTTTTCCCGAATGTAGGAAATTGTAGCTCATTCAGTTTTTCTAATATTTCTTCCCCAGACCATTCATGAGGAGGTGCACGGAGCTCCGTTCTACCATCAAAATCATCTTTGCAGGTGTTATACCGCAAGTGATGATCGAAGGCGACCATCTACGGTGCCCCATGAAACAAACCTTTCCAAAACGCCCAACTAGAGGTTACGTCATCCTTGCAAATCGGACATGCATTATAACCGGCAGTGCTCCAACCTGATGTAATACCATAAGCAGGGAAATCATGTATAGTCCACATAAGCATGGCCCGCAAATTAAATTGTGTGCCAGAGTACTTATCAAAAGTTTGTACACCATTCACCCATAGCTCTTTCAGCTCATCAACCAATGGTCGCAAATAAATATCTATCTCCTTTCCGGGATAACCTGGAATAAGCATAGTTAGCATTGTAAACTCCTTCCGCATACACTTCCAAGGCGGTAAGTTGTAAGGAACCACGACAACAGGCCACGTGCTATGGTTTGCATTCATATCTCCAAATGGATTGAAACCGTCGGTAGCAAGCCCTAACCTTATGTTTCGAGGCTCTGATGCAAAACCAGGATAGTCAAGGTCAAATGACTTCCACGCGTCTCCATCAGCAGGATGCCTCAAAACATCATCATCCACCCTTTCTTCCTTGTGCCATCTCATGTCTTTTGCGCATGCGAAGACATATACAACCGTTTCAATCGCGGTGTTAGTGGAAAGTAAAACATTGCCTTGTGTGGAACTTTTTTCTTCCCGTACCCGAACTAGGCTTGTATCTTGGGTGATCACACACGGACAAATATTTAGAACCTCATATTCCTTATAATACAATACACAATCATTTGGACAAGCATGAATTTTTTTATAGCCCAACCCCAACCTCTTTAACACCTTGAATGCTCTGCGAGTGTCAACAGGCAGTGTATTTCCTTCGGGAAGCATACGTCGCATTATCTCCAACAAATCATCAAACTGGCAATTGGCAGTACGAGACTTGACTTTGTAATGTAGTAACTCTACAATTCCAGTAAGTGAAGAGAATTGTGTGCAGCCCGGGTATAACTCTTGCAATGCTTGTTGCAAGAGTTCTTCATAGTCCAAGATCTCTTGATTATGCATGTCATTTATGCTCTCATCTACAGTATTATGATGCATTGATGCAAATGGATAGGCATCATTTATTATGCCCATCACTTGATCATTGTCAACAAAATACTGCTGGTCAGGCGGTTGAGATTGTGATGACGTAGAAGCAGCATCTAAACGTTCACCATGATGTGTCCACGTCATATAATTATACATCATCCCCTTCCGCAACAAGTGACATTTCACTTCGGAGATACAATGAAATGCCATGTTGTTGCAGTTGGCACATGGACACGGGATCGGGCCGGGCAATTGCGATTATTATGTGCTACCGCAAACTCAAAAAAGCTATCAACCCCAGCTATATGTTCCCTAGAAAATTTGTTGGAAAGATGCATCCAACTTTTATCCATTGTAGGAGGGAGTAATAATCTAATTTTCTAGCCAAATGAGAAGATGATAATGAAGAGAATATAATATATGGATCAAAGGAGATAGAGAGATAGAAAACTGTAAGAAAAAAAAAGAAGAGAAAGAGAGATTGATGAAAAATTCTTGAAAGACAATTTAGGTTACGTGTGGATGCAAGAATTGTGTGTAATGGTAGATGATTTATAGATAGCAACAACATTAGCAACTTTAAATTATTGACTGCAACAACACTATTGATGATGTAACTATTGAGGCATCTTTTCAGAGCTATTTTGATAAGAAAAATCTGACAATAGAGCAATTTTAAATTATTGATTAGTAAACACTATTTTTGATGTAACAATTGAGAGCAACTTTAATTTATTGACTGAAGCAATACTATTTTTGATATAACTATTGAGACAACTTTTCAGAGATATTTTGACAATAAAAATATAACAATAAAGCAACTTTAAATAATGGACTGGGCAACATTATTTTTGATGTAAGTATTGATAGCAACTTTAAATTATTGACTGAGATATACTATTTTTTATTTAAATATTGAGACATCTTTTCAGAGATATTTTGACAATAAAAATCAGAAAACAACTTTAATTAAAGGACTGGGCAACACTATTTTTTATGTATCAATTGATAGCACTTTAAAGCTAGATAAGACCACACAATAAAAATCAGACAACAACTTTAAATAACAAGATAAGACTACACAATAAAAATCAGACATCAACTTTAAATAATGGTCTGGTCTTTGATGTAACTAGATAAGTACTTTAAAGCTAGAAAAGACCACACTTTAAAGCTAGAAAAGACCACACTAGAAAAGACCACACTTTAAAGCTAGAAAAGACCACACGTAAACGAGCTGATACTTTAGGCGACCAAAAAAACTAGTCGCCTAAACATTGTTTAAGGCGACCAAGAGCAAAAACTTTGTCGCCTAAACTCTGTTTTTAGGCGACCAAAAATATATTGTCGCCTAAACTTTGTTTCAGGCGACCAAGAGCAAAAAACTTGTCGCCTAAGCTCTGTTTTTAGGCGACCAAAAATATATTGTCGCCAAATCTCTATTTAAGGCGACCAAGAATCAAATAGTCGCCTAAAATCTGACGTTTTGAGGCGACCACGTAAGAATAGTCGCCTAAAATATTTTTAAGGCGACAAATATTTAATTTGGTCGCTTAAAGTTTTACTTAGGCGACGAAAGTTTTGTTTGTCGCCTAAGGCAATGTAAGGTGGCTAATTAATGGTCGCGAAAGGTGTGGTCACCAAAAATATTTTTTAGGCGACGAATAGTCGGGTAAAGCGTGCTAAGGCGACAAATTTTATTGGTCGCCCAAAAGTGGTCGCGAAAGTTTACCTTCTGGCGACTAAGCTTTGTTTTGGTCGCCTAAAGATGGTTTAGGCGACCAATTTTTTTTTGGTCTCCTTAGATTGGTCGCCTAAAATGTGATTTCTAGTAGTGGGTGAACTTGTGAATGAATTTTACGAGCAAATCATACTTCATCCGCCTTAATGATCCCGTATGTCAGCAACACAAAAAAGGGAAGAGCATAATCACCAAAATTGGCTCAGTACATACAGAGAATTAAACACCGTAAATCTTAAGCACCGGAGGTAGATAGATTACGTTGTCAATTATTAAAAAAAATCAATTATTATGTTTGTTAAGAAAGAGCATATTGTTGTCTTTGTATCCAAATGAAACTGTTGGAGGTAGATAGATTTAGTTGCTGAAGTATTTAAGTTGAACTTACAAAATCTCAGTGTACCATATTCTCCAATAATATTAATGAATGAATAAATAAATTACAAAAGGAGAGCGTGCAACCTACGCTTTTTAGTGCCTCAAAAGCTCGATTGGTTCCTGATTACAAACTGTTAGGCCCTAAATTTTCAGTTAAACTTGTTTACAACTTGCATGTAACATCTTGGTACTAACAACTTGAGTTATTCTACTACATCTTGATCATTTTGCAGGTTGAAACTTTTGTTACGTTGAATCCTATTTTTCAGGGAACGTGTCAATGAAATAGAAGACTAGTTCAACGACGTCTCTTCGTCAAAATCTTCAGCAACGGATCATTATATCCTTCATCAACGAAGTGGCGCAAATATCTCAACAAAACTCAACGTGTTTCCGAAATTGTAGGCGTAGAATTATATTTGTATTTAGCCATTATAAAGAGGTATGAAAGGGAGAGAACACTGTTAATTTTACACACGTTCACTCTAGCTTAAGCTCCCTTTTGTATACGCTCATAGTTTTGTAATCATCAAAATACTTAGTAAACTTTTGGTCAAGGCAGGTTCCTAAACCTCCCGGGGTTTTATGCCGGCGAACAAGTTGTTCAAGGGCTTTCCCTAGTCAACAAATACCTTGTGTTCATTTCTATTCAACCCGATAATCATTGTACCCTGATTCTTATCACTTTAGTCATTTTTCTTGTCATTGGTAACGATTGCTAAAATTTGACCAAAATAATTTGGCGCCATCCGTGGGAAACTTTGATTATTTGCGTAGAAATGACTAATCCATCGTTCGGCAGTCAAGGTGAGAGGAGTCGGCCGCTTCCTGTTTCCGGCGTCCAAGGCAGTCCATCTTTGAATTCAGAAGATGTCAATTTGGAGATAATGTCCAACATGGCCGATATGTTAAAGAAAGTGAATGACCGGTTGGATGCTCAGGAGCATACAAACACCATGATATTCAATGCCATTGATGCCATGCGTAAAGGGAAGCAAGCTGAAACTCAAGTGTCTACTCCATTTTCACCTTTGTATCCTAGATCTCTGTTTGGTGCAGGTACAGGACCTAGTCATTTTGGAGATATCCCTATGTCCGGCACCTTGCCAGCAGAAAGCACAATTGTGACGTCCATTCCAATCGAGCAACCAAGATTCAGCCTTCCATCTAGCCAACCTGTGTTGTCATCTTGTTACACCTATGCTACACCCTCAATGGGGCAAACAGGGAGTTTCTTTAATGCTTTTGATACTTCTGCATCTCAGTTTAATAACAATCCTCTTTTCGCAGAGAGTCAACTTGTTAAGGAAATGCAGACTATAAAATATTTGCTTCGAAGCGTGCCTGGAGTCAACTTGCCGTATCACCAAGTTTCTCCAACTTGTTATAACGAATCTCGCTTTGTTCCAGCAATAGCTAGTGTGGAGATCCCAAAGAAGTTTTCAGTCCCTCATATGAAGAAGTATGATGGAAACACCGACCCAGCAGAGCATGTGTTGCTGTATCAGGAATCAATGGATATCATAAGTATCCCCCCTGTTTTTAAAGAAGCATGTTTTTGCAGGTGTGAATGTGTGCCCAAAATTTTGTTTATTGGAATTCACGCGAGTTTGAAGACATCCGAGTTATTTGAAAAACGGAGTCGCCACGCCATTTTGATTACCTCAAAACTTTGAAAAAAAGGTTTTATGGGTTCGGAGGTTAAGTTACCCCTTGGGAAGAACGTTTGGCGTTCACCCAAAGTGCCTTGCCGGAGCAAGTCTCCCGAGATTTCATTAATCGTGTTTGCTTGCGTGCTTTCTTTGTGTGCATGTGTTTGAGAGTAAAAGGGGGAATGTCCCAAGTTATCTTCCGAACGTACAAACCATTTGTTGGTTGTCGCTCGGGATTTCTTGGAATTTATGTATTTGGGATTATGATCCCGTCCTCATCTTATGACTTATGATCATCGCATTTTAAACCTCGGGACCCTCGGGACTTGCGTGATCGAGAGAATGACTCTCTTTTGGTCAAAGATGAGGTTCTTTAGGAAGGAATGTCCTTAGCCCATCAATCCTACGCTTTAAGACGGTCGAGCTCGTATAGAGGCTTCATACTCATTCTTAAGTGATAATCGGAGATATAGGGTTCAAGGTTATCCTTTTCCTAAAGAAATCATGAACCTTTAATGGAAGGAACGATGCAAAGATGAGAACTTTTACACCGGTCCGTTCCAAGGTTGGGGAAAGGGGGAATGCATGATGAATGACTCTTTAATGAAAAGATGACATTTTTATGTTTGCAAATGATGCTTTTTGATTTAAAGAAAGGATCTTTATTGCAAATGATGCATAAAGATAGGATTTTTATGCAAATGATGCATTAGAAAAGGTTTTGAATGCAAAGGATGCATTTTTATTGGAAAAGATTTGATCTTTATATGCAAATGATGCATAAAGATAACATTTTTATTGGAAAATAGGGGTTTTAGGTGCAAAGGATGCACCTTTATGAAAAAGACTACATTTTTATGACAAATGAGGTCTTAATGCATGCAAAGGGGAAGGGTGATAAAGAAATGATCTTTATGAATAAATGCCAAGTCCCAAGCAAGATATATGAATGCAATGAGCAAGTATATCAATTAAAATGCAAGGTTAGGGCGTGCGAGGTTACCAATCGTTTCCTTCGCTTCTTCGGGCGGAGCTAGGAGGAGAGGTTCGTCTTGGGTCTTCAAGGAGGAGGGAGATGGCTTCTTGAGCTTCTTCTTCGCCTTCTTGAGCCTTCAAGGGTGTTCTTCACGTCTTGATTATATTGCTATGGAGCTGTGTGTGTTTTTGTTGTTGTTGTTGTTGTTGTTGTTTGAAATGGGTAGAGAGGGCTCTATTTATAGCGATGCCCTGGATAAGGCTAATGAAGCCGTGCGGTCGAAGCGAGCTAATGCAGCCGTGCGGGCTTATCCATTGTGACTCACATTCTAGAACCATGCAAGGTGGCATTATTCTAGAACCTTCCTTCCTAATTAAAAACGTGTTTCTTAATTAGGAAGGATTCCCTTCGACCTTTATTTAATTAAAAACGTTCCGGAATGTTTCCGGACGCTAGGAAGGTCTCGGGAATTACCGGAAAACTTATCGAAAATGTCGGGAAAATTAACCTAGGAAGGCATGAGCCGATTTGGGTACTTACGAAGCCCCTCGGCAACGTCACTTGCAAGGCGAGTGGGGTTGTCGATAGAAAAGGATCCGATGCGGCGAATGCCGAGACGGACAGGTGACAGGTGGTCGAGTGGCTGAACCTTTTGGAAGGCTACCTACGTATCCCGGAGGAATCAAGCCGGGCCGTAGTTCGGAATTAGGATCGGCCCAGGGAAGGAAGAAGAGAAACTGGTCTCTTCTGGCAGGGGAAAAGAAGAGAAAATGACCTAGGAGGTCAAGCAATTGATCCTGCGGGGATATGCTAGGAGTGACCCAGTGGTCGGATATCTGAACTTCTATGAGGGCGCTTTATCACCGAGGAGTGACAAAGAAACGCGGGGTGACCAAAGTGGTCGAATGGCTGGACCTTTTATAAAGGCTACCTACGTATCCCGGAGGAATCAAGCCAGGCCGTAGTTCGGAATTAGGATCCGATTTGGGGAAGGAAGAAGAGAAACCGGGTCTCTTCTTGGGGAAAAGAAGAAAATGACCTAGGAGGTCAAGCGGTGATCCTACCGGGGATATGCTAGGAGTGACCCAGGTGGTCGGATATACGAACTTCTATGAGGGGCGCTTTATCACCGAGGAGTGACAAAGAAACGGGGTGACCAAAGTGGTCGAATGGAGTGGACCTTTTATAAAAGGCTACCTACGTATCCGGAGGAATCAAGCCTTGATCGTAGTTCAAGCATCACTAGATAGTTAGGAACGATGTCTAGGATCCTTGAGATTTTGACAATTCGAAAGGCGCATCACCGAAGAAGCTAGAGCTTATGGCGCTATCTCTTTATGACGGAAATAGAGGTAACTTAAGTTGGGAAACTTGAGCGTACGTCACTATTCGAGGATAGAGGTAGCACAAGTTGAAATGACTTGGGCATACGTCACTATTCGCGGATAGAGGTAGCACAAGTTGGAATGACTTGGGCATTCGTCACTATTCGCGGATAGAGGTAGCACAAGTTGGAATGACTTGGGCATACATCACTATTCGCGGATAGAGGTTGCACAAGTTGGAATGACTTGGGCATACATCACTATTCGCGGATAGAGGTTGCACAAGTTGGAATGTCTTGGGCATACGTCACTATTCGCGGATAGAGGTAGCACAAGTTGGAATGACTTGGGCATACGTCACTATTCGCGGATAGAGGTAGCCTGAAGTTGGAATGACTTGGGCATACGTCACTATTCGCGGATAGAGGTAGCCTGAGTTGGAATGACTTGGGCATACGTCACTATTCGCGGATAGAGGTAGCACAAGTTGGAATGACTTGGGCATACGTCACTATTCGCGGATAGAGGTAGCACAAGTTGGAATGACTTGGGCATACGTCACTATTCGCGGATAGAGGTAGCACAAGTTGGAATGACTTGGGCATACGTCACTATTCGCTGCGGATAGAGGTAGCACAAGTTGGAATGACTTGGGCATACGTCACTATTCGCGGATAGAGGTAGCACAAGTTGAAATGACTTGGGCATACGTCACTATTCGCGGATAGAGGTAGCACAAGTTGAAATGACTTGGGCATACGTCACTATTCGCGGATAGAGGTAGCACAAGTTGAAATGACTTGGGCATACGTCACTATTCGCGGATAGAGGTAGCACAAGTTGAAATGACTTGGGCATACGTCACTATTCGCGGATAGAGGTAGCACAAGTTGAAATGACTTGGGCATACGTCACTATTCGCGGATAGAGGTAGCACAAGTTGGAATGACTTGGGCATACGTCACTATTCGCGGATAGAGGTAGCACAAGTTGAAATGACTTGGGCATACGTCACTATTCGCGGATAGAGGTAGCACAAGTTGAAATGACTTGGGCATACGTCACTATTCGCGGATAGAGGTAGCACAAGTTGGAATGACTTGGGCATACGTCACTATTCGCGGATAGAGGTAGCACAAGTTGAAATGACTTGGGCATACGTCGCTATTCGCGGATAGAGGTAGCACAAGTTGGAATGACTTGGGCATACGTCACTATTCGCGGATAGAGGTAGCACAAGTTGAAATGACTTGGGCATACGTCACTATTCGCGGATAGAGGTAGCACAAGTTGAAATGACCTGGGCATACGTCACTATTCGCGGATAGAGGTAGCACAAGTTGGAATGACTTGGGCATACGTCACTATTCGCGGATAGAGGTAGCACAAGTTGAAATGACTTGGGCATACGTCACTATTCGCGGATAGAGGTAGCACAAGTTGGAATGACTTGGGCATACGTCACTATTCGCGGATAGAGGTAGCACAAGTTTAGAGTTTTGACAATTCGGAGGTTGTCACCTAATGTTATCCCGTTATAACGGAATAACGGAGATCGAAAGAGAAAGAGCGAAATGTCATTCTTCCACCTTGGAATGACGGAGATCGGGAGAAAGAGCGAAATGTCATTCTTCCACCTTGGAATGACGGAGATCGAAATAAAGCGAAAAAAGGTCGAAATGTTATTCCATCATTCGGAAATAACGGAGATCGAAATAGAGCGAAAAAAGGTCGAAATGTTATTCCGTCATTCGGAAATAACGGAGATCGAAATAAAGCGAAAAAGTCGAAATGTTATTCCGTCATTCGGAAATAACGGAGATCGAAATAAAGCGAAATGTTATTGCCTTCTGGCAATAACTGATAACGGAGAATTTCCCGGAGGAATCGTTATCCCATTTGGCAATAACGGGGGATTTCCCGGAGGAAACGTTATCCATTTGGCGATGACGGAGAATTTCCCGGAGGAATCGTTATCCCATTTGGCAATAACGGAGGATTTCCCGGAGGAAACGTTATCCCATTTGGCGATAACGTAGGATTTCCCGGAGGAAACGTTATCCCATTTGGTGATAACGGAGAATTTTCCGAAGGAATTGTTATCCCATTTGGCAATAACGGAGGATTTCCCGGAGGAATCGTTATCCCATTTGGCGATAACGTAGGATTGCGAAAAAGGTTGGATTTTGCAGAGAAGTAGGAAGGAATCAAAAGTTTTTGTAAAGAAAAGTGGGACGCACCCGAATAATTTTTTGTAAAGAAAACTGGGATGTACCCTGATTATTTGAAAAGTAAAATTGAAAATGCCAAGGGCAAATAAACTGAGTCACAGAGGTAAATTTGTAAAATAGGCCTCGGGGGCACTAGAGGGAAAACTGGATTGAAAGTGATTGAAAATACCAGGGGCACAAGGGGTAAAACAGACCTATGAGGGATAAAATCGTAAAATTGAGCCTCAGGGGCAAAATTGCAAAGAGATGCTGGTCCCTTACTATAAGGATGGAAACGGGGTGACCTAGGAGGTTAAACGGCCGATCCTATTAGGAATGTGCCAAATAAAAGGGGGGTGACCAATGTGGTCATAAAATTGGACTTTTATGAAAAGCTTGTGCACCATTGAGGAATGGGGAAAGAAAAAAGGTGACCAATGTGGTCGGATGGCTGAACCTTTATGAAAGGCTACCTACGTATCCCGGAGGAATCAAGCCTTGATCGTAGTTCAAACTTTACCTAGACAGTTAGGAACGATGTCTAGGATTTTCGACGTTTTGACAATTAGGAAACTGTCGCCTGGTGTTATCTCGTTATAACGGAAGTAACGAAGGCGCTTTTGGGAGAAAACGTTATCATTAGCAATTGGTACGTTACTTGAGCCTAGGGATGATTTTTCTCTTGTAAACATGGTAGGGACTGGGTCCGGGATGTACATATGGAATGTATTTTGGAATTGTTTAAGACGGGTTTCAAACAAGTGGGGTTGTATCCTTTGGGCGCGGATCGAACCGTCGTTATTCTTTGAGATGTTGTCAACGTGGACTAGAATTCCTTCTTGGGCCGAGACTGGGTTTAAACCTCGGGTCTTGATTAAGGTCCTTTTCTTAAACTACGGCGCTTGAAGCCGATGCCGACAGGCTTTTATAACCAAAGCGTATGTTGAAGTGACCAAACCTCTCTTCTAGGGATGGATGTGACTTATCTGGAGCCCCTGGCCCGAGGAAAACTTTCTCGCAAAGCCCCATGTCTTACTAAAGCAAGGAAAGATCCGTTCATTTGGCAAAGCCCCGGTTGAATGAACTGAGTAGGCGAAGTGACTTGGCGAAGCCCCGGTCAGTGACCTAGCAAAAATCCCAATCGATTGAGTACTGCGAACGTGATCCCGGGGTTAATCGACCAGATCGAATCCATCTAGGGACCTAGTGAAGAACTCGATGCGAACCCCAAAAATGGCTAAAGAAGCCCCAGTTTAAAGGAATGACTTGGCAAAGACCCAACTTTGAAGAGTTCCAAGGCAGCCCTAATGCGAATTGTAGCAGAAGAGGGAAAACCTATCCTTTTTCTTTTTTTTTTTATTTCTATTTTTTTTAGTCAATCAGTCAACCTTAAGAAGATGTGGACGAAGAGAAGAAATTTAGGAAGATATATACATGCAGGGGCATATCTTTTCGAAAGGTGGGAATAAATCCCGATTTTGTGTTATTTTGATGGCTTTATTCGATGTAGGCACAAAAACTCGCTTTGGGTTTGACTCTTTTGAGAGAGTATAAGCGTAGAAAGGTTGGTAAAAGTGTATGGAAGCCCCTGCTGACAGAAAATCAGTGTTTAGCACTATTTTTCCTAAGATGTAGAAAAGGAAGACTTGTCAAGACATCTGAAAACTTGTTTTACTTACAATGATCACAAGATTGCTTAAAACCCTTTATTGATGTTCGGGTTATTCAACCATTAATCTCGATATGAAAGAACATTCTTATTAATCATGAGGAGAAAGTCAACCAATGTCGTGGATCAAGGTTGGCTGGTGTGAAAGAAAAGTTTGTGTATAGGGAGGTCATTGATGAGATCGAATTTTCGGGAACTTGAATATGTCTATGGGAGAGGTCACTGATGAGACCGAATTTTCGGGAACTTGAATAGGTTTATGGGAAAGGTTATCCGATGAGACCGGATTTTCTGGGATTTGACTGTGCTTATGACCGGACCATTGCTGGTTGCCTACGTTCCCCTCGTTGTGAGGAGCTCAGGTCGCCGTAGTTCGGCCTTGGCCGGACTGCTTTGGAAAATGGGATTTTTGTGGTTCCTTTAGTGAAAAGGCTCGGATGATGAGGCGTGGGCCTCGGGATGGCTCCTTGACCAAGTCATTCTTGGACGGCTGCTTCTGCTTGCTTCCTCTTTCATTGGGGGAGAAAGGATTTGCACGTGCCTAAATGCTTTTGTCTTTGCTTCGACCGTCCCATTGTTATCGACAACATCTATTCTTCGAGCTTTGATTTTGCCTGTTCGTCAAGCTTTTGATTGGCGGTGCTGGGTCCTTGGCCTCATTTTTTTTTCTTTTATTTTTTATGTGCAACCCTGTTTTTTGCCTAGACTGCCCTTTGGGATTTTCAGCCTAGCTGGGCATTACTCTTTTTGCACTACATTTTTTTTATTTTTTTTTTTATATATGTGCAACCCCGTTTTTTGCCTAGACCGCCCTTTTTTGGGATATTCACTTAGCCGGGTATTACTCTTTTTGCACTACATTTTTTTTTCTCTTTTTTTTTATTTTCTGAAGCACATGAGGACCAAGGCGAGCCCCTGCTTGAACATTCTTGATACCCTTGAGGTCTAAGCCAAGCTCCTAGGTTGTTGTCGACACGGGGTCAATCTTTCGAAGCTGAGTGGCCTTTTGTTGTCCCTTGATGTTGCCGCCGTCGTTGACTTGGTCAAGATGAAGGTGGGGGCATGATTGGGAAAGTGTATGGTTTAATGAAGGCCTTTTTGTGAAGTAAGGAAAGTGTATGGCTTGATGGAGGCCTTTTGTGGGGTAAGGAAGGTGTATAGGGAGAGCATTGGTTGACTTTCTCACACCGATTAATCAGAACGTGAATTATTTCGAGAGATTACTTGTTGAGCAATGCGAGTGATCATATAAAATAAAACCATTTCATTAAATGTAATGTAGGTGTGCAAATAATGTCTTAAGTCTAGCAAGAAAAGAAGAAGACTCTTTTATAGAAAATTGAAGATTAAATACAATGTCCGTAGAGGACTTGATTGAAAAAGAAAAGTACTAGAAGCTACGAAGGTTGACTGAGAGACTATTTTTTTTTTTTAATCTTGCTTAAGGATAAGTAGACCCTAGTCTAGCTACTCTTCGCTGGTTGGACCGCTGTGTAACTTGAGCTTTCCTTCGTAGATCACCCATCGAATTTCTTTCTTCAGATCCACACACTTGTCTGTCACATGCCCAAAATGCTTGTGGTACTCGCAGAACTTGGTCCTGTCAACTCTACTGGGGTTTCTTGGCTTATAATTCTCGAGAGGTGTGAGAAGACCTCGTTTCACCAAATCATCAAAAACTTTGCTCATGGGCATCCCGAAATCATCGGCGACGTTTCTGACCTTGTACATCCTGAATCGACCTCTTACCATAGCTTTCTGTTTTTGGCCCATGGAGGTTCTCGAGCTTCCCATTTTCTATCAACTTCTGGATCTCATGCCTCAAATAGGTGCAATCATCAGTGTTGTGCCCAGGGTATTGATGGAAAAGACAGTGTTTGGACTCATTCAACCGAATACTGGGGTTCCTGGGCTTCCAATTCTCCAGTGGCTTTATCAGCTTTTCTTCTATCAGTTCTTCCAGAATCTTGCTTAAAGGCATATCCGTATTGCGGAGTTTTCGGGAGACATTGTTGTTCTCAAGACTCGGAGTTCCATTGTCCAATTGATTCCATTGTTGGATTTGGCTGAAGGAGGCTACGACACTCTTTCCTTTGTGAGGAACTGGTGCTGACATGGGTACGGTTGCTGTTTGGTGGAGTCATTTCCTTGCTTGGTTCGACGTCTGGGGTCAAGGGAGTATTGATACTCATCATGAAGTCAAACTTCTCTTGCATTTGTTTCACTTGTTCCATCAATATTGCCACATGGGGGTCAATGGGGACTCTCGAGTTATTGGAAATCGCAACAGGACTTTTATCGGCGGAGGGAAACACAGTAGCAAACTGACGGCTGAATTCATTAAGCCCGGTAGGTGACAGCTGGAGACTTGAATCATCCTTTGGCAACTCATGATCGCATTCAGGTGGGTGTAGGGGCTTCAGAACATAGCCACATAACTCAAATTGATTATGCGAAGCCGGAGCGTAAACTGGCAGGTATTGTTGAAACTGAGGGATAAGTGGGGTGAAATCCAATCCGTTCTGAGGAGCTGAGGGCGATGGAGCCCGAATGAGCTGGGATGTTGGAAAGGACTGAGGAGAAGTGGTCCTTGGCAAGGGATTGCACGTGGATGGGGGAAGGTATTGGCTGTAGGATGGAAGGTCTTGGTTATAGGATGAAGGGACTGAAATCACTGTTTCTGAAGTCTCATCTTCGACTACCACTAGAGAACCGTTCGACTCAACTGTGACCTGAACTCCATGACGACGGAGTGCGTCAATGAGCATGGCTTGCTGTTCCTGATGGACCTTATGGGCGCTTTCCAAAGCCAGGACTAACTCTTCCTTCCTAACCATCTGATTCCCTGCACCCTCACTGTTTTCTGTCAAATCTGCCATTCTGACTCTCTGAGCTGATGAACTGTCTGAACCTAAGGTTTTCTGAAAAGCCGCTGACCCAGTATTCTAGCCCACTTCTTTCTCGCTGCGGGAAAGGGACAGGCAAGGTTTAGGCTCGGGGATAGGTAAGGTAGGTAAGATTTAGACTTGGAGGTAAGTGTTTAGGCTAAAGGCTCAAGTAACATGCACTTATCGCTTAAGTTTTTACTCAAAACACATTTTCTCCTAATCCTAATTGATCGGAAAAGATGGGACCTTGAAAGGTCAAGATTGAAATTTGGAGATCGGACCGAGGAGGTCTCGATTAAGGATTTGACCATGAAAGGTCGAGATGGGAAATCGAAAATCGGACCGAGGAGGTCTCAATTAGGAATATGACCATGAAAGGCCGGAATAGAAAATCGGAAATCAGACCGAGGAGGTCTCGATTAGGGTTTGACCATGAAAGGTCGGAATAGAAAATCAGAAATCGGACCGAGGAGGTCTCGATTAGGGATATCAGAGATAGGAAAATGCAATTATGATTACATTAATTGTTCAAATTTACTTAAAACAATGTCTTTTATTTATTTCTATTTGGTTGGAAAAGGGGGTTTGCCCTTCTTTTCGCAACTACTCTAGATCTGGATCGAGTGGGTTCGTCACTACGTCTATAAGCCCCTCGTATTCCACAGTATTTCGACCTCCCGGGGTGGACGGCCCGGCGAGGTCCTATAGGGCACGCGGATCCCACCGACCGAGAGTAAAGAACGCTCCTATCGGGTCTAGCGGGTCATAGGACCTTTCAACGCACGAGCGATGCGGATTATAGTCAAGGCAATACCGGGAAAGTCTCGTCTCTCTGCCTTGACGGATCTTTGACAGAGTTTCGCTTGAGCGAATGATGGTTTCTGACCTTCGGTAATGTCCGAGAGAATAATAGGCATGGGTCGGGCGGCAAAAGCCGGATGACACATGTCACATTGAACTTCGTTGCATACGCGGTGCGTGAGTCGAAATCGAAGTCAATGCCGGTCAAGATCTTGCCAATTTTTCCTTGTCGGAATTTTGGCGAGCTTCGCTTGAGCGAAAGATCTTTTGATTTTTGGCAAAGACTCGGTCTTGACTCTTACGCATTCCGTGCGGGTCAAGGTCAATAGTCAATGTCGGAGTCAAGATCCCACCGATTTTTCCTTGTCGGAATTTTAGCGAGAATTTCGCTTGGGCGAAAATCTTGGCTTCCGTTATGAGCTAAGGCTTGACCTTTACGTGGGTATGCAACTGGGCTATATGACACGGACTAGACCAAAAACCAACCAAAAGTCACGGTTTTTGAAACGTGTGACACGGTGTGCATTGGTCGACACCGGCTGCCATGGGGAGGTTGGGATGATTCCGTGCGCGCCCAGGAGCATCGTAAGGCTGTCCGTGATCACACTGGAACCACCCTCGGGTTTGAAGGACGTGCGTGCAAAAGTGTACAGATATATCGGGTGCGCGTAGTGTGCGGTCTCCTAAAAATGTTCCTTTTTGAGTTAAAACAGAGATTTTCATAAATGTGTTTTAAAGGAATGATTTTCGGGACGGGGAAGAATGCAACACGTAAGCACGTAAATTTTCTGGGAGCCCCAAATACCATGGAGCCGAGTAGCCCCAAGCCGCTAGGACTTGCCGAATTAACCATGATTTTTCCCGGTGGAATTGCCACCGAGGTCGCCCGGTCGGAATCCAAGGAGGATTGAGCCGTACGACTGCATGGATCAATTTTCCAGGTTCCACTCCTTTTGCTATTTTTCGGGTTATTTCCCGTTTCAAAGTATGCACAGATTCCAAGATGCAAATGATGCAATGCATGGTAAAGAAAGCAAGCACGATTAATGAAATCGGCGATGGGAGTCTAACCCGCTCAAAGGGAAAAGCTTTCTTCTATTTTTTTCAAAATTATTTTTTCGAAAAGGGACACTGGTACGTGGATTGTTAAACCACCGGTTATCCCAACTCCCACGTCAGGGAGTGTACAGGAAGGGTAAGTGGTTTCCACCTATATACCGAGTATCGATTTTTTTTGTTTTGAAAATAGAAGCTTTTCTCCTTTGAAGTAATCCCCAGCGGAGTCGCCAAACTGTGAATGTGTGCCCAAAATTTTGTTTATTGGAATTCACGCGAGTTTGAAGACATCCGAGTTATTTGAAAAACGGAGTCGCCACGCCATTTTGATTACCTCAAAACTTTGAAAAAAAGGTTTTATGGGTTCGGAGGTTAAGTTACCCCTTGGGAAGAACGTTTGGCGTTCACCCAAAGTGCCTTGCCGGAGCAAGTCTCCCGAGATTTCATTAATCGTGTTTGCTTGCGTGCTTTCTTTGTGTGCATGTGTTTGAGAGTAAAAGGGGGAATGTCCCAAGTTATCTTCCGGACGTACAAACCATTTGTTGGTTGTCGCTCGGGATTTCTTGGAATTTATGTATTTGGGATTATGATCCCGTCCTCATCTTATGACTTATGATCATCGCATTTTAAACCTCGGGACCCTCGGGACTTGCGTGATCGAGAGAATGACTCTCTTTTGGTCAAAGATGAGGTTCTTTAGGAAGGAATGTCCTTAGCCCATCAATCCTACGCTTTAAGACGGTCGAGCTCGTATAGAGGCTTCATACTCATTCTTAAGTGATAATCGGAGATATAGGGTTCAAGGTTATCCTTTTCCTAAAGAAATCATGAACCTTTAATGGAAGGAACGATGCAAAGATGAGAACTTTTACACCGGTCCGTTCCAAGGTTGGGGAAAGGGGGAATGCATGATGAATGACTCTTTAATGAAAAGATGACATTTTTATGTTTGCAAATGATGCTTTTTGATTTAAAGAAAGGATCTTTATTGCAAATGATGCATAAAGATAGGATTTTTATGCAAATGATGCATTAGAAAAGGTTTTGAATGCAAAGGATGCATTTTTATTGGAAAAGATTTGATCTTTATATGCAAATGATGCATAAAGATAACATTTTTATTGGAAAATAGGGGTTTTAGGTGCAAAGGATGCACCTTTATGAAAAAGACTACATTTTTATGACAAATGAGGTCTTAATGCATGCAAAGGGGAAGGGGGTGATAAAGAAATGATCTTTATGAATAAATGCCAAGTCCCAAGCAAGATATATGAATGCAATGAGCAAGTATATCAATTAAAATGCAAGGTTAGGGCGTGCGAGGTTACCAATCGTTTCCTTCGCTTCTTCGGGCGGAGCTAGGAGGAGAGGTTCGTCTTGGGTCTTCAAGGAGGAGGGAGATGGCTTCTTGAGCTTCTTCTTCGCCTTCTTGAGCCTTCAAGGGTGTTCTTCACGTCTTGATTATATTGCTATGGAGTGTGTGTGTTTTTGTTGTTGTTGTTGTTGTTGTTGTTTGAAATGGGTAGAGGAGGGCTCTATTTATAGGCAGTCTGGATAAGGCTAATGAAGCCGTGCGGTCAGAAGCAGCGAGCTAATGCAGCCGTGCGGGCTTATCCATTGTGACTCAGCATTCTAGAACCATGCAAGGTGGCATTATTCTAGAACCTTCCCTCCTAATTAAAAAAACGTGTTTCTTAATTAGGAAGGATTCCCTTCAGCCTTTATTTAATTAAAAACAGTTCCGGAATGTTTCGGGACATTTGAAAGAATGCAGGGAATTACCGGAAAACTTACCGAAAATGTCGGGAAAATTAACCGGAAGGCATGAGCCAGATTTGGGTACTTACAGCAGGGGCTTTGGCTCAACTTTGTCAGGACCGGCCTTAAAATGGCTAACAGGACTTCCTCTAAACTCTATTTCTTCTTATGCTCAACTTGTTAAAATGTTTATTAATCAGTTTTCGTGCAATAGGGCATTTGACAAGTTGACTAGTGACCTTTATAGAATTGTGCAACAGCCTAACGAAAGTCTTAAAGAATATTTGCACAGGTTTAACAAGGAGGCAGTGACTATACCCAACTTGGATGTGTCCACAGCTACGGAAGCATTCCGTATAGGCTTGAAGAAGAGCTCTCTATTTTATAATGAGTTGGTGATGACTCTGAGAAACAACTTGAAGAAATCAGAACTAGAGCCTTGCCTTTCATCGGATTGGAGGATGACGGCTGGCAATGGGGAAATCAAGCTGGGAGGACCCCTACTCCTCTATTTGAGCCCTACGAAAGAAAATTGGATTTCCATCATTATAAGTCTAACGAGGGCAAACCCCTGTTAAATGCGAATCTTCTAAAGTTCATTTTGTAGATGATGACCAAGATGGGGATGATAATGATTATCCAAAAATTTACGAATCTTGCTTTTACGTGGACATTGCGGGAATCACGTGTGCCATGGGAAATCTTGGAGATAAAGCAAGATGGCCCAAGAAGAGTGACCGGCCGCAACTTGGAAGGACAAGTCCAAGTGGTGCGCGTTCCATGAGGATTTTGGGCATACCACTTGAGAATTGTTTTGCCTTGAGGAAGGATATTGCTCATCCCTAGTGTCCAAGGGTCTTCTTAAGGATTTGTTGGGTAAGAAGAGGGTCGAGTGAGTCCAAAGAGCACGATTACGGTGAACAATCCAGACTCCGAGAAAGTTGCACCTCCTCGGCCACCAAGGTAGTAAATGTTATTTCGGGTGGGTCCCATATTTGTGGCACAACTTACTCTGCAGCCAAGCGTCATGCCAAGAGTTCTAAGGAGGATCAGTCAGAATTGCCCTCAAGGCGTCGTGACTTCATAGATGGTCAGGTTATCTCCTTTGAAGATGAAGATAAGGACAACACCTTGGACCCCCATCATCATGGTCTAGTTGTCCAGGTGCAGATTGCTAATTGTGTGGTCAAGAGAATTCTGATTTATGGCGGCAGCTCAGTCAACATAATCTTCACTCATGCTCTTGAAGATATGGGCATCCCTTTCTCCGAAGTTGTGAGGAATTCGTCCGTACTGGTAGGGTTCAGTGGTGAAGTGAAGCAAACAGTCGGAGAAATCAAGTTGCCTATCTATTTGGAGGGTATGAACTCTATGGAAAGGTTCTGTGTGATCGAATGCTCATCCTCGTATAATGTTATTTTGGGAAGACCTTGGATCCACAACATGAAAGCCGTGCCGTCAACTTATCACCCGGTGCGTCAAGTTTCCAACACCTTGGGGTGTGGCCAAGTTGAAGGGAAATCAGCAGACTTCTAAAGAGTGCTACAAGGTTAATATGAAAGCAAGTTCGGTCCCTCGTCAAGCATAGCAATTAAAGAAAAAGGCCCAGGATGTGCTTGAAGCAGTGGAGCATGAGACGAAAAGTGTTTGTTGATGAGTCAAACCACGAGGCCCAAGTGCAAGTTGGTACGAATCTTCCATCGAAATTGAGGAGGAGGCTGATTGAGTTCTTGAAGAGTCGAAGTGTTGTTTTGCGTGGAAGCATGAGGACATGACAGGAATAAGCAAGGACATCATTACTCACAAGTTGAACATTGATCCAACCATCCGTCTTGTCCACCAGAAAAGAAGAAAGTTTGCCCAGGAGCGAAACCAGATCATAAAGGATGAAGTTGAGAGGCTTTTGAAGTCCAGATGATCAGAGAGGTTCAATATCCAAGGTGGTTAGCCAATGTTGTGGTGGTAGAGAAGAGGAACGGCCAAGTGGCGGTATGCGTGGACTTGCGGAGACTTGAGCAAGGCACTGCCCGAAAGATCCATTCCCTCTTCCTCATATTGATTCTCTAGTTGATGAGATAGCTGGCCACGATATCTTGACATTCATGGATGCGTCCTCAGATTTTCAGCAAATTCAAATGGAGCCCTCAGATCAAGAGGATACGACATTCATGACTCCAGAAGGTATATACTTTTTATATATTGCTATGCCATTTGGTCTTAAAAATGCAGGAGCAACTTATCAGAGGCTGGTGAACAAGATGTTCAAAGATCAACTTGGCAAGACGATGGAAGTCTACATAGATGATATGGTGGTAAAATCCAAGCATATTGAAGATCACGTGGAGCATCTTCTTGAGGCGTTCAACATCTTGAAAGCTTTCAACATGAATCTTAATCCGGCCAAAGTGCAATTTTGGTGTTAGAAGCGGGGAAAATTCTAGGGCTATATGGTGACTAAGAGAGGAATTGAAGCCGGTCGAACGGATCAAGCTATTCTCAACTTGGAATCTCCCAAGAATATCAAAGATGTCCAAAGGTTAACAGGTAGAGTAGGCCCCTAAATAGATTTATATCTAAATCATCGATAAGCGCAGGAGTTATTCTATGAAGTGCTAAGAAAGAATAAACTCTTCCGATGGGTGACCAACATGAGGAAGCTTTTAAACAACTTAAAGAATACTTGATGATGTCACCCCTACTTGCTAAACCGAACGTGGTGAGCATCTTTATTTATATCTAGGCGTATCCAGGAATGCGGTTAGTGCGGTGTTGGTGAAAGAGATCCAAGGTGAACAACATCCGTTTATTATATAAGTAAGTCTTTATTAGATGCGGAAACAAGGTACTCTCATCTTGAAAAATTAATTCTAGCTTTAACTACTGCTGCTACCAAAGCTGCGTCATTATTTTGAAACACATTCTATAAGCTGTTAGAACTAACTATCCTATGAGAAATGTGTTGAGAACTCCGAAATGTCGAGCGGAGTTGGCCGAGTGGTTGGTCAAGTTGAGCACGTACGACATTTCATATGAGCCAAGGACGGCTATCAAATCTCGAGGCCCTAGGCGATTTTGTAGCAGATTTTTAGTCCAAGTTTGCGGTCCGAGGTAGAACTGGAAGTGCAACGGCTTGAAGGTAAAATAGTTCCTAGATTTTGGACACTTTGTTCTGAGATGGAGCTTCAAATTCCAAAGGCTGGCTTGGGAATAGTTCTAAAATCCCCTCGAGGTGATATTATACCTCAAGAGCTGTATCATGTGAATTCAATGCAACAAATAATGAAGGCGAGTATGAAGCTTTAATTATGGGTTTAACTACGGCTTTAAGTTTAAATATTACTCATATAAATGTATATGTTGATTCCCGATTGCTCGCTAACCATTTCAATGGCAGTTATATGGCAAAGCAGTCCAAGATGACTCTATATCTCCAACATGTTAAAGCTTTGGCTTCAAAATTCATATCATTCTCTTTGGAACAGGTCCCTAGAGAAGAGAATACGAGAAGTGCATGCATTGGCCAACTTGGGTTCAACTTGCAAGTCTATGTTGCATACTAATATTCCCATTATTTATGTTAAGTTCCCGACAATAGACCAAGTTGAGGAAACTCGAAGTTACTCAATCTAAGGGGGCACAAGATACAAGTCCATCTTGGACCCAACCCATAATTGAGTTCCTTCAACTTGGGACTATTCCGCCAGATATTAAGAATGCTAGATCTTTTAAGATTCGTACTTCAACTTTTGTTTTAATAGATAATGTGCTGTTTAAGAGATCTTTTGCAGGGCACTATTTAAGGTGTATCGATAATGAGCAAGTTGAGCGGGTGCTAAAAGAAATCCATGAAGGAATATGTGGAAATCATTCTGGTGGGAAAGCATTGGCATCAAAGGCTCTCAAGACTAGTTATTACTGGCCAACCATGCGTCAAGATGCCATGAGCTATGTGCAGAAATGTGATGCCTACCAGAGACACAGCAACATCTTGTATCAACCTGCAGAGCCTCTACACTCTATCGTCTCATCTTGGCCTTTCATGCAATGGGGCATGGATATTGTGGGCAAGTTGCCTAAGGCTCTTGGAGGCAAAGTGTTCATGTTAGCAATGACTGATTATTTCTCAAAATGGATCGAGGCAGAGGCCTATGTGCAAGTGAGAGACAAGGAGGTAATTTCATTTTTAAAGAAAAATATTATTAGCAGGTTTGGCGTACCATCAGATCATATGTGATAATGGATCCCAATTCATAAGTAAGAAAACTAGAGATTTTTGTGCTCGCTGGGCATCAAGTTGATCATGTCCACACTGTCCGCCCTCAAGCCAATGGTCAAGCTGAATCAAGCAACAAGTTGATTGTGAACAACTTGAAGAAACGCCTAGATCAAAAGAAAGGAAAGTGGGCTGAAGAGTTACCACTTGTACTTTGGGCAGACAGGACCACTACAAAAGGGGCCACATGTAAAACTCCATATTCCTTGGTATTTGGAGCGGAAGCTGTAATCCCGGTCGAGGTGACAATCTCAACAGCAAGGTATGGTTTATTAACTCAAGATGAAAATAATCTCTTGCTAACCCAAGATTTAGATACAATTGATGAGATCAGGAATTTAGCCAAGATAAGGATGGCAGCCTATCAACAATGGATTGCTAGATCTTACAACAAGAACGTCAGAATAAGAAGATTCCAGGTTGGTGATTTAGTTTTGAGAAAAGTATTTCAAAATACAAGAGAGTTAAATGTAAGTAAATTAGCTCCCAGTGGGAGGGACCATATCTCATCGATCTTTGAAGAAGCTTTGCGAAGGAGCATATTGGTTGTCAACCCCAAGTGGAGAAAGGGTCCCTAGGAGTTGGAATGCCATTCATTTAAAGCTTTATTTTATGTAAGTCAAGTTGTTAACAACTAGACTTCTCACGTATGATTTAATTTGTGCCAAGTTCATTCGCGTATTTCAATTTTCAATTTTATTAGAAATCACTTGCGACTTAAGCATCGGAGGGTGTTAGCTTCTGTGCTAACACCCAATCCTAACATGAATTTGTTTTGCAAGGTATACAACTTGAACAAGTGGAGTAGGCTCAACATGTTAACACGCCGCACGGCTCCAACATGTTGAGACCTAAATTGGAAGCGGAGTCAAACATGTCAGCCGCACGCTAGTACGGCTCCAGACATGTTTGAACTGAGGATGAAAAGTTTCAACATGTTAATACGCCGTGCGGCTCCGACATGTTGAAACTTTAGCCGGAGAGGGATGGAACATGTTGACACGCCGAGACGGGCCGATACATGTTCTGTTTCTTCAAACGACTTACCTCTATCAAAGGTACATATTACTTATGGTTAAAAGATTTACATCTTTTCTAAAGATTTAAGGTTTTGACACCTTCGCTGGGCGCACGATTTCACACTTATTCAAGTTGTGGCTGTTGGTTGTAACATTAACATGTTACCTACCGTTTATAACATCAACATGTTATCTATGAACAAGCAAGTATTTACGAAAAGTCTAAAATACTTTTATAAACTTTGAAATGTTCCCAAAAGATTTTTGCAACTAAGGGTAAGCCAACCAATCCCTTAAAAACCTAAGAAAGCTTGGAGTACTAGACCAACCTAGTATCCCCAAATAAATTGTTTTAGACTCTTATGAGCCATTACATACCAAAATAAACTTGTTTTGGGGACATACCCCCCATTTGATGCCCACCAATGGTGCGGCAAATAAGCAAAAAAAAAGAAATTGTTTTTGTTTCTCCTCCTTCCGAACTACTTAAAAACTTTCAAATTGTTTAAACATTTTGGCCTTTGTTGCCATTGGTGTTGTATTTGTTTCCTTCTCTTGATCCTTTTCTTGACTTGAGTAACCAACCGGTACTCAAAATGTTGTTAGCATCCTCAACCAGTTGGTTTATAGCTTCAAGGGCTGGTGAGTTCACCTCCTCGCCGTCCACTGGTTCTCCAATGTGGTCTTCTAAAGTTCTTTTCTCCCCCTCCAAGTCCCAGTTGGAGCTTGTCCGTTCTCGTACTCCTCCATAAGTTGAATTATAGTTTCCAGCAGTGCCTGGGTAGGATTGAACTTTAAGTCTTCCCTCGCCACTTCAAGCTCTTGTAAATGAGCTTCATTCTCCTTCGTCTTTTCAGCACCACCCTTCACCAAATCCTTTCTCAAAGCACCAATAACTTTCTTCAAGCTCTCTACCTCGCTAACCTTCGTTTTGGTTTCTTTCCTTGCCTCCTCGGCTTCATGGCGTATCTAGCAGCCTTGACTTTCAACAGATTAACTTGGTCCAAACCAGCACCAAACTCTCCCCTCATCTTCTCCACATTCAACAAATCTTCAGTGACTTCACCCTCCACCAGCTTCCACTTCTTTGATTCATCCTTCTTCTTGGATGCGCTTACCTTTGAGCTGGATACCATAGAGTTGGGATTCGGAAGCTTACCATCTTTCCTCATAGATCTCTTTGCTTTGGCTTCGGCAGTGCAGAAGCACTCACGGTGGCTTTAGAACGAGTAGCGTGACAAAAGGACATAGAGTCGGGAAACAACTTGAAAGGGTTAGAGAAAATTGGAGATAGGAAAAACTTTAAGAGGTTAGACCTGTAGACATCTCTATGGAAGCTGGTAGAGACTCTTCGGGGTTAAGTTCTTCTTCTAGGTTTGCAGAAAACAAGACCGGGAATGCTTTGAAAGACCTAACCGATGGATCCAACTCGTAAATTTTCTTCACATTCTCCTCTGTCCCCTCTTTTTTTGGAAAAAGCACGCTCAGTTTGGCAGCTACTACAAAGAAAATTCAAGTTGGTTAAAATCAGGGGTACAAAGATTTTAAGAAATGTGTGAAATCAAAGGAAAAATTACCCTACCTTGGGACCTCCTCTTCGATATCACACCAGCTTCTTGTCCTAGGCTATCTTTCCTAGCAAAAAAGAACTTGTTCCTCCAACCTCTGTCAGCAGGGTCATTGTTCGAATCCAAAATAGGGTCACCACCAGTCTTAACTCTAAAACCAAACCTCCCAAGGCCAAAACCCCTTATGTCAGTAGTATAGGCAAGTTCTTCTAAACCAACATTCAACCCAGTTTCCTCATTTAACCTAACTAGGGTTTGTAGGCATCTCCAGTCTTGAGGCATGATTTGGGCATAGTTGAGTTTTGCGGAGGTAAAAAACCTAGTAATTAAGTCTGGGAAAGGGAATTTTAGGCCAATAACGAAAGGATATTTCGGGAAGCACACCCAATCGGGGGAATAGCACTCAGAGGTCAAGTCGGGGTGGGTGAAAAAGATGGTTTCATATGGCATTGCGTGATTTTTCTTAATAATTTCCAGGTTGACCTTAGGAATCAAGCATTTTTCTTTGTCGGGATATTTCAACATATTTTGAGTTATAAAACCCTCCGGCAAACCTTCATCACTTTCAATTATACTAACCCTCTTTCTTCCCATTTTACAAACTTGAAGAAAAATTACCAACAAAGAAATTGAGAAGGGACGAGGAACTCACCAGAAATTTTTCCTTGATTTTCTTCTTACGGTTTCCCCTTGATTTCTCTACAAATTAAAACCCTTTTTATTTGAAGATTTTCTGTGAAAAGGATAGTTGGAGAGGAAGGATTTTAAGTTATTGAAAGAGGTTGTAAGCGGTTGGGAAACCAAAAAGCATCATGACTTTTTTCCTTGAAAACCCCCAAAACCGTCCCATCAAAATCTTTTCATTTAAAATCGCCGTATTCTAGATCTAATTTTTGACAAACTTTTTAAATTTTGATCTCTTTATATTCTTTATCTGAAATTTAAAAAGTTTGGGGGCAATTGTTAGGCCCTACATTTTCAGTCAAACTTGTTTACAACTTGCATGTAACATCTTGGTACTAACAACTTGAGTTATTCTACTACATCTTGATCATTTTGCAGGTTGAAACTTTTGTTACGTTGAATCCTATTTTTCAGGGAACGTGTCAATGAAATATAAGACTAGTTCACCGACGTCTCTTCGTCAAAATCTTCAGCAACGGATCATTATATCCTTCATCAACGAAGTGGCGCAAATATCTCAACAAAACTCAACGTGTTTCCGAAATTGTAGGCGTAGAATTATATTTGTATTTAGCCATTATAAAGAGGTATGAAAGGGAGAGAACACTGTTAATTTCACACACGTTCACTCTAGTTTAAGCTCCCTTTGTATACCTCATAGTTCTGTAATCATCAAAATACTTAGTAAACTTTTGGTCAATGCAGGTTCCTAAACCTCCCGGGGTTTTATGCCGGCGAACAAATTGTTCAAGGGCTTTCCCTAGTCAACAAATACCTTGTGTTCATTTATATTCAACCCGATAATCATTGTACCCTGATTCTTATCACTTTAGTCATTTTTCTTGTCATTGGTAACGATTGCTGAAATTTGACCAAAGCACAAACCAATAACTTCATAATGATGGTGTGGAAAAAAAACTTTATCATTTTCAAGTGTCAAGTGAAAATTTGTTGAATTTAGGTATTAACCAAAACTGATAATTTGAACCATTCAAGTTAATCATTCTAATAGTATTAACCTTCATCGTTAAACACAAGTCAATAAACCACAAAATCAAGGGCTCTGATACCACTTTGATGTGAAAGTAACAATACGGAATACACTTTCTCCACTTGTGTAAACCTAGTAGGAGCAACAAATACCAACAACGCAATAACAACGCAATATAGAACAATAAACAATCAGTCAAGCAACAAGATCAATACCGAGAATTTTAACGTGAAAAACCTTCTCAAATCGAGAAGTAAAAACCACGGGACCGAGTCCAAAAAATCCACTATTACGTAAAAAGGGTTCGGTACAAGAGAGATAGCACAACCAACAAAGATCGAGAACAACAATCTCGATCTAAAGCAAAATACCAAAAAAATAGTCCGGCAACTATTCAGAAACTCTGCAGCATCTTTGAATCAGAATATCACCTGACTGGAGACATGGAAATTCGATCAGAATGGTTGGAATCGAAGCTCTATCTCTTACAAGAATTTTGGAAGAAAAATCAGTCCGATCGGATGGCTAACGAACCTGAAATCACGAAATGAAAACTGCTGCGCAGAGAATGACGAAAAACTGCTGTTTTTTCTAGCGGCTGCCTTTTTTCTTTCTGCCGTTCCGTGAAAAATAAAACTCATGCTAAAACCAAATATTAAAACCCTAAAATACTAGGAAAAAAAAAGGAAACAATATTTTTGGGCTTTTTGTTATATTAAAACATAAAAAAAAAATGGGCTTTTTAATCAACTAGGAGGGAAGAAAAAAAAACCAACACTTTTTATACTAGACAACTCTTCTTTCAATTGCCGATGTGGGACTTGGGTTGATACCCCAACAATCCTCCCCTCAAACCAAGGACCACCTCTAGCGAATCTTGTACCGCCGCTATTCACTACTTGCGGGACACGCCGACTGATTTATCACCAATATCAGGAAGACTTTCGACACAAGGCACACACAGTGCTCCATTCGCGAGGTCACACCACTAGAGGAAATTCCACATCATCCACACATGGTCTACTGTGTCGCGCCCATTCACTAACCACGGCTCTGATACCAGTTGTTAGGATCGCGATCACCCCACCACTACAAATTAGTATGATATTGTCCATTTGGGTCCAAATTTCATACGAATTTGCTCGGGTGCATCTCCCAAAAGGCCTCTTATTAATGAAGTGGATGAACACCTTTTTATACTAGACAACTTTTCTTTCAATTGTCAATGTGAGACTTGGGTTGAACTCCAACAAATCTATACTTATAGTATATTAAAGTAGGCCAAACTTGATAAGGTGTTGCCACATAAGCCAAAAAAGGTGATTCTTGCATTCTTAGGCTTCCAACTCATCCACCCCCTAATTAATTTGTGATGTTTTGAATTCTCCCTAATAGCTATTAACATTCATAGTCTCTAATAGTTATGTGAATGGTTACTTCTTACAAGTTAACTTTTATTTCTTAATTTTATTGTATTCTACTATATAAGTTATTCTATTAGTTTACATCAATAGTTAATGTTATATTCTTTGAAATAATAGAGTAGGATAGCTACTTCTTCTAATAGTGTCTTCAAATAGTTATCACTACTCCTACTATTTATACTATTAGATAATAGCAATGCATTGAATTGATCATTACATGCATGAGTCTCTTGATGTTTCATTTCTTTAACTTACAAATTTTTAACTTTTGAAGACACTATTAGATGCATGGAACGGTTCTTGCATGATGGAATATGGAATGGCAAGGGTTTTGTGGAAGAATAAATGATAGATGGAATATGAAAAACAATGAATGGCATGGGTTTTGTGGAAGAAATTGAGTCACAATTATTAATGACTTACTTCTTAGAATGATATATATGCCATGAGAGGTAACTTGGAATGGCCGTGAAAACCCACCCCACTGTTAGTGAAAAGAGGTGCATAGTTGATTTGAGGTGATTTCTAACCATCGCATGTTTATTATCTTATGTATTTAGTAATTTATTTCCTATGAATGTTTGCTAATTTACCTATTGAATCGGTACCGGGAGGAAGTATCAAACTGTTGGTGAGAATACTTTAGCCATTCAAATATGAAATCAAACAAAACCAATTTATTCATTTGATAGAAAAGCATACTGATTTCACTTCAGCAAATAAATGCAGCATGCTGATTTGACTTCTTTTAGAATTTAAGCATAAGATAGCTTCTTCCTTGGTTTTTGGATCTTCCTCAGGTTTTATTTTCGAGTGTTGCCCAAGTATTTTAGCTCGGAGTGGTCGGTAGCTCGGTTCCATTTGGTTGAAGGTTCTCAATACATCGTTGCTTTCGGTCGACGAGAAGAATACGGTGGTTATTCTTGGCTTGGATGGAAGGTTAGTTTATGGTGTTGCCAAAGTATTTATATAATAATATGTTTTCCAACTTCATATCTATCCTTCCAGTGGTTATTGGATGTCAAACTGATACATGTTAAATATTTTGCAGTTTCTATCGTTGTAAATTTGACCCAACTACTGGGGGAGAGATGACTTAGCTGGAATACCACAATTTTCTGAAGCCTGAAGGAGATTTTTAACTAATAATTCTAGCGCAAGAAAGCAAGAAAGAATTTGAAGTTTTATATACTCTTTTTGGCCAAGCAATAAGATGTACTCCATTAGGCTTTAGTTACTTCTGTTTTTTTCTTTTTCCTTCTAGGCCAATGAATAAGGTACTTGAATTTGAGGGGATATTTTTCTTATTTAGAAATGTAACCTTTATTTTAGTACTTAGAAATGTAACCTTTATTTTAGTACGAATCAAAATAGAATGAAATATTTATTGTGTGACGGAGGGAGTATTTTTATCATATAATTTGGGACAGAAAAAAATTAAAAAATTATCTCCTGAAAAATAAATGAGGTAAAGTTTATCATTTTCATAGTGCGACAAAATTAAAAAAAATGTAATTTTTATTTTAAAGTAATATGAGAGTGAAAGGGATTGTGAGTGAAATTGATAAATGTGACTCATATTTTATGGGTGTGAGTATAAGAAGTGTGATATGTGTAATATATAATTAATAAACTTATGTCATTTAAGGAAAGGTGATACTTTTCATGAGACACCCTTTTAAGTAAAAAGTGAAGCTTAAGTTGATACAGAGGAAGTACACTTTAAGCCATTTCTTTTCACATGCATTACATAACACAATGGATATGAATGAAATATTACAAGTTTCATACATGTGTTATAATAATTGAAAAATAAAACTCTCACTCCCATATAAATCTCCTTTATCCAAAAGATCAAACATTTACTATTAAAATAGAACGGAGGAACTCCAACAAAATTCAAAATAATATATTGCTCGACTTTAATGTCAACTTTAAATTGTTATTGGCAAATATATTGTGTAAATAAAATTTTCTTTTAAAAATAAAGGTAATATGTTAAAGACAAAAAGCAAATTATTAAAATGAAAAAGTCAAATAGTACCGTGTAGAAATGGAAGTCAGGATCTCCTCATGTATCACTATGTGTGCCATTCTCTACGTGCGCAATTGATCCAATGACTCATAGTTTTTAAGATTAACATTTTATTAATATTATTCAAACATATTAACGGCTGGATTACTTGTGGCACAGGGAGTGGCACACATAGTGGTACAGGAGATCTGGACTTGTGCGGAGCACGGGCTTCTCCCTAGTATTTAGTAATTTAGAGAAAAATGTTGAGGAGGAAGGGGAGAGAGATGCGTTGCTGGAGAATAGATGAAGAGAGGAAGATAAGACATGTATTCTTATATGTTGATGGCATCACTTATTATAGAGTTATTAATATCATTTTTTTATGGGATCTATTTATTACATAATTGGACTGAAATTGACTAGTTGGATTGAATTACTTATTCAAAATACTATACTACTTTTTCTTCTTTCTCAAAATTAATGTTTAAATATTTTTTTAATTTACTATTGATCAAGAATAAATTTAACTTATTTTATATTTTATTTTCCTCCACGTATTTATCATATCCCTTTATTACTTGTTTTTTGAATATATTAAACATTCATTTGGAGGCAATTCAGAACAATGTGAATATATTTTGAAAAATACAAAACCAAAATACAGGAAAAGAAACTTCAAATGCACGCTGGGGTAACATTTATTATAGGAAAAATTCCTTTTTAACCACATAGCCCAAATTCTATCCCATCAAAACCCAATCCAAATAAAAAAAGACTACCTCCTTTGTAATTTCAAATCAAAATCCCTTTAAACCCCATTATGCTAAAGAACGGCCAAATTGAGTTAACATCACCGTTATCTTCCGTATCACTTGCGGATCTCAAATTTCCGTATCAATTGCAGCCAGCCATGGATTAGTCAACGCCGCCTCCAAGCTATTCAGAACCACCTCCGTTCCGCCGCCGCCACCACCACTCCCTCACTTCTCCGCCCTAATCAAACCGCCGGCGAATTCTTCTCCGGTGATCATCTCTCTCCCTCTCTCTCTCTTGTAGTATAACTTAATCGGTAACTAACAACAATGTCGTCCCTGGCGGCTTTGTACTGTGAAGTTTTAGATGCCTGTTGGTGAAAATTCATTAATTGTTGGTCTGATCCATACTTGAAAAGGATGTGTATGTTAGTTAGTGTTATAGATTTGTACAATTTGACGTGTGTGTGTATTTTTGCCAATTAATTACTGACCTAACAATTGATAATCAATCTATGGACTCTATATGATCAATTGAGCTGTTATGTTCTGATTCTATGTGGTTGAGGATTGATTGAAAATTGGTATGGTTGCTTTTCTACATTTTCTGTGCGCAGAAACTGCTCTGTCTATTGATTCTAATAAATTTATGTACATCAAGTAAATAGAAGAGCACAATGCATGAACATACATTCATGAAACCAATCTCTAGCAGATTCTTTCACCAAACTTGGTGTTTAGTCTGTGGACAGAGAAGAATGTTTTAGGCTTGGTTGTCAATCACTGAAGAAGCTTAGCCCGTGGTTGAGGATTTATTTGTTTCTTTGTTCGCAGTTTATTTTTTTGGTTTTTGATTCGGTGAGAATATAGGAGATAGATAGATAGAGTTTTTGGTTTTTGAGCTGCCCTTCTCCAGTGCACTTGTTTGAGTTTTTATGTTTTTTGCTGCTATTTTTTTGCTGGGTTCTGCTTCTTTTGTTGTTTGTTGTTGCTTTTGATTTCCAACTGATGCTTCAGAATGTTTGACTTCCTAGTTTGGAGTGTAACACAGGAGAGACTGTCCACGTTTGGTGGCCAATGGAAGGAGCTGTATTTAAATTTGGAAATTTATGGCGTGCTGCTAATTCTGTGAATGCTATGGTGCTATGTTGCTATTCTCTTATACTAGGAAGTTTGGTGTTTGTAGTTATCACCATTGTGTGTCATGATGTATTGCTTTTGTCGCTGCTGTTATACCTGAATTGCTATCTTGTAGCTGTTGGAGTTTAATTTGGCTGTGCTCTACTATACGTAGTCTTTCTTTATTTGTAGTTACTGTCTTAAAAATGATTTTTTTTCCAATTGTGCAGGAATTGTAGACTTTTTGAAGTGTTGAAGAGGTCTCTTTTGAAGTGTTGAAGAAGAGAAGAATTTAAGCATGATCCTATAGCAACTTGTTTAGGAATTGTAGACTTTTTGTAGTTACTGTCTCTAAATAATGTCTTATTTGACATTTTACACATTTGTTCATTAGAATGTTATACAATCATTTCAATTTAAGAATTTTGGTTAATTGATTTTTTTATATCCTGAAATTTTTTTTGTTAATTGTTTTTTTTATACCAACGTATAAAGAAAATGTAACAGGTCTTATACCTGTAGTAACAGGTCTCATACCTATGCTATAAGAACTTTGAATGGTCCTATAGCAACTGGTATAGGACCTGGCAACATCATATACAAAGCTATAAGACCTTTAATTGGTCATATAGCAATTGATATAGGACCTGGCAACATCATATACAAATCTATAAGACCTTTAATTGGTCCTATATCAATTGATATAGGACCTGTCAACATCATATACAAAGCTATAAGCCCTTTAATTGGTCCTATAGCAATTGGTATAGGACCTGCCAACATCATATACAAATCTATAAGACCTTTAATTGGTCCTATAGCAATTGATATAGGGCCTGGCAATATCATATACAAAGCTATAAGCTCTTTAATTGGTCCTATAGCAATGGGTATAGGACCTGCCAACATCATATACAACCCTATAAGCCCTTTAATTGGTCCTATAGCAATTGGTATAGGACCTGCCAACATCATATACAAAACAATAAGAACTTTGAATGGTCCTATAACAACTGGTATAGGACATGCCAACATCATATACAAAGCAATAAGCCACTTTTGAAACCCCTCTTGACTAGGAGCTGTACCAAGATTCAATCCAATAACATATTAAACCGTAACCCCTCACCAAAAAATCAATAATAATACATCCAACAAGAAAAATTCCAAACAATTTCTCCTGTGTATGCACCACCAACTCCCTCTCCATTGTAAAGAGAGTTAACCCCGTACTCTCTCAAATGGGACTTTTGACCCTCTATATAAAAAGTTGACTACAAATTACACAACACTTGAGCAAGTAATTTCCGTCCAAGAAATCATTGCCACCGCTTTCTCAAACTTCTCCTTCTCAATTGCTACTTTCCTCTCGCTTCTAATGCATCGCAACACCATTTGCAAGTGCCCGATAATGTAAATCGAGTGTCTCGTGTGAGGCTCTGGAACCTTATTGGATCTCGTTGCTTGCAAAGCTACATTCAAAAGATCTTCATGTTAGATGACCAAGCACAAATTTTCCGTGTCTTTAACTAGAAAGATCAATTTAAGCCGATATTTACAAGCACCTTTAATTGTATCCACAAAAAGAACAAAGGGGTCCACGCCATCAATAGGCGATTGAATCTCTTCATCATCACCGAAGTCATCATCCGAATCATAATCATCATAATCATCATCATCATCGTCATCATTCGGCGGAAGGCCTTTGCCGCATTTCCATGTCAGTGCACCAATCGTGTTAAGATGATTAAATAATAATTACCTCTGTTCCCAAATAATGTCCGTAAAAAGAATTACTCTTGACCAAGAGCAATTTTGAAAAAAACAAAATTGGATATTCAATTTGGGACGGAGGGAGTACATGTCCTATACCAATGTGTATAGGACATGTAACAGGTCCTTGACACCTTATCAAACAAAATTATAGGCAAAACAAGTGGACATAAAATTAAATGGCACAATAGAGCAGGTCCTATATCACTTGCTATATGACCATTCAATTGTCTTATAGCTTTGTATATGAATTTGCCAAGTCCTATACCACTTGGTATAGGACCAGTTGCCACATTGTTATTCACAAAAGACAATGAATCCGGTGTCTCAAAACAATTGTTTTCACACAATGACAGTCCTATACCACTGGCTATAAGACCTGGTAAAGGTCTTCTATCACATTATTTTTCACACAAAAAACATAACCATCTTCTATATATTTAATTTTAAAGAAATCTGATTGCCAATTTCAATATTAGGACATCCTATACCTACTTGTATAGGACATGGTTCAGGTCCTTTACCACTTTAACCAACACAAACAAAATGAAGCAAGTTGCAACAAAATCAAATGCAATCTAGAACAGGTCATATACCAATGACTATAGGACATGGTACATGCCCTTTACCACTTTAACCAACACAAACAAAATTCAACATCTATTTCAAACAAAAAAATTTAATTAAAACATAAAAAAAAATAGGTCTGATACCTTACATAAAATCAATTCCAGGCTTAAAATTTGTACATAAATTATTTTTACAAATAAAATCAAAATGAAGCAAGTATTCTCAAAATCAAATTCACATTAAAATATTTCCTATGGCAAGGGATATAGGACGTGGAACAGGTCCTTTGCCACAAACGAGATGAATCAAGTAACCTCAAAAAAAAAAAAAAAAGATCTGATACCTTACATAAACACAAAGAAAAAATAGGTTTGAAGCAAGTAACAAATTATGAACACGATTACATACAAACGATTTACAATCACAAAAAAAAAAAAAAAAAAAAAAAAGAAAAGAAGGTCTGATACCTAATAATTTGCTTCAATTCTGAAACACACCCACAAACACACATATAAAAAGTCCTTTAGAAAATGAAAATATTAAATCCTTTACCACGTTATCAAACATATTCAAATGAGGAAAACTCATTACATAAAGTCCTATAACAAGTGGCATAGGACTTGTGACACTGTCATCGCCACATTATCAAACCCAGCCAAGTCGAAGCAATTAATTTCAAAATCAAACACACAATTGAACAAGTCCTATAGCATAGATTATAGGACTTAGAAAATGAAAATATTAAATCCTATACCACGTTATCAAACATATTCAAATGAGGTAAACTCATTACATAAAGTCCTATAACAAGTGGCATAGGACTTGTGACACTGTCATCGCCACATTATCAAACCCAGCCAAGTCGAAGCAATTAATTTCAAAATCAAACACACAATTGAACAAGTCCTATAGCATAGATTATAGGACTTAAAAAATGTACTCTGGCATATATGGAGTAAAGAGGTAAAGAGAATTGAAGGTAGGTAGCAAGAATTAGTGAGACAAGTGAAATGAAAAAGGTAAAACAAGAGAGAGAGAGAGAGAGGATGCCATTTATGTTAGTAATACCTTTTCATGGAAGATGCAAGCTGCAATTTCAATAGCCCCCCCAAATTTACCTTTACCCTCCGGTGGCTGTGGAATCGGAAGAAAGCCGGGAGAGAGATTGAGAGGGGAAAGTGGTTGAGGTAGGTCGTTTCCAACGAAGAGGAGGAGAGATTGTGAGGTTGGGATTGAAGATAATTCGGTGAGGGTTTTGATCGGAACGGAGGGTTGCCGGGAAGGTTGGGGACGGAGAGATTGAAGCGTAGAGAGAGAAAGTTTGGGTTAAGAAATTTTGAATTTCTGATTAAGATTTGATCGTGATATTACGGAGAGATTTTAGGAATTTAACGTCCGTCTCCCTCCGTTAGCTGTGGGTTTATTTGGGATTTTTATCTCAAATGGGTTAAAATGGGTTATTGATTTGTAAATTGGGTTTTTGGGTCCTTAGCTCTTTATTATATAGAAATTGCCACAATTTTCGCGTTCTTTCACCATCGTCATAAGGTAACGACTATTAAAGTGATCTCCACAATTTTATATTTATATGTATTAGGTAATTATCACGATTTTTTTTTCAAAATATAGGTTTTTAAAAACTTATATACCAAAATAACATCCTAAAAAATTTATGTACAAAAGTTTCACTTTTTTTTATGGTATTCCGAAAGTGGTAATTCCGGAATAAGGTAATTCGAAACTGCCATTTTCGGAATTCAATTTTTTTTTTTGAAAACCGGAACTGCCATTTCCGAAATTAATTTTTTTTTTTCTTGCAAAACTGAATACTGACAAATTGTCTGGAAAATTGGGATTGATTAATTATGTGAGTTTTTTATTAGGTTTTGGTTTGGAATGAGGGGCATTAAAAAATTAAACCTTAATAAAATAAAAAAACCATTTAAAGAAAAACCTAATGTACTTTTTTTAATCAATGAAGTACAATTCTCGTTTCTTAGTACAAAAAATATCAAAACCTTTTCTTATTAAAACATATTTTAGAAGAAATTATAATATCACAATTAATAACGAGTTCAAGTGAAACGATTGCACAAATCAATAGTCTGGTTTATTGCGATTAATCTTATCCATTTATTTCGATTTTAATCGTAGGTTTAGAATAATTAGTTGAGTTATTAAATAGGGTCAATCCATAGAAGATTTATCTTCCTTCATGCTCTGCCAGTTATAAAAACTAGGTGACTCGTTTAATGAGGATTGATTTTGGTCGCTGCTGCTGCTCTGTGATTGTGATATCGGATCTAAAAAACGTTTTATATTTTCTGAAACATCCCCGATGTTAATGGAAAAAAAGCGCGGGATGAATAAATTGATACATGAAAATGACTCCTTTGTGTTGCCTATATGCCAAGTATATGACACAAATATATCATAAACCTCTGTGGCTAGATCTGCTGCGTGTGACACCCATTTCGCAATCTTTCTGTACTCTCTGAGCTTCTTGTAATCAATTTTATTACGCCGCCTCCATTTCCGGTTATGGAGGTCTCTCATCCTTTCTGCGTCGTGCACGTAAGGCTGTAGATCGTCAAATGCTTTTCGGATCATCTTGTTTTGAAAAGCAAATGCTTTATCTGTTTTTTCATGGCGCAAAGCATGATCTATTCCGCGAATTAGATTGCCAATAGGAACCGCCATGGTTTTCTTTAGCACGATGGTTGTGGATAAGGCAGCGGATTGCTCACCGTAGAGGTAACTTTGCGGGATCGAACGCGTTTTCTTGTGTCATGACTTGTGCCTGCTTGTTTTTTTTTATTGCCAATGTTGCTTATAATAACAACAACATATTAATTGTGATATTATAATTTCTTTAAATGGTTTTTTTATTTTATTAAGGTTTAATTTTTTAATGCCCCTCGTTCCAAACCAAAACCTAATAAAAAACTCACATAAATCAATCCCAAATTTCCAGACAATTTGTTAGTATTCAGTTTTGCAAAAAAAAAAAAAAAAAAAAAAAAAAAAAAAAATTAAAATTAATTCCGGAAATAGCAGTTCCGGATTTCAAAAAAAAATAAAAAAAAATTGAATTCCGGAAATGGCAATTCCGGATTACCTTATTCCGGAATTACCACTTCCGGAATACCATAAAAAGTGTTATTTTGGTATATAAATTTTTTAGGATGTTATTTTGGTATATAAGTTTTTAAAAACCTATATTTTGAAAAAAAAATCTAATTATCACAGTAGTCGTTTCCAAATTTCCTTTCGGAACAGAAAAAGTATTTTATAAATAGACGCAATTCAACCTATATAGGCCAAACTTGACTGGTATCTTCCATAGAAAATGCCACCAAAGCCATGACATCACTATTAATCTTGGTCTTCAAGCATAGCTCCACTATATAACTTATTTTACTTCAACTTTTACTTGTCAAAATATCACAAATTAAAATCATATACACTACAACTACTGATCAATATGCAGAAAATTGAGCTTCTTTTCATTCCTTCTCCCGGAGCCGGTCACATTCTACCCGCCATGGAAACCGCAAAGCTTCTAATCAACCGAGACGAACGTCTTTCCATAACAATCCTCATCATAAAATTACCTCTCGATACAAATCTCGACAGCTTCTCCAAATCCCTCCAATCCAATCCAAATCCTCGTATAAATTTCATCGAACTCGGGTATGACGAGTCCAAGAACGGTGTCATTTCTCCCAACACTTTCCTCTCTTCTCTCATTGAAAGCCACAAGCCAAAAGTCAAGGAAATAGCCACCGAGATCAACGAGTCCGAGTCAACGCAGCTGGCGGGGTTTGTCGTAGACATGTTTTTTGTTTCAATGATGGATGTAGCTAATGAGATTGGTGTGCCGTCTTATTTGTACTTCACTAGTGGAGCTGGCATGCTTGGTCTCATGTTCCACCTGCAGGAGCTTGCACATGATCACAACCAGGATATTACTGAGTACAAGGACTCGGATGCTGAGTTGGTTGTACCGAGTTTTGTCAACTCGGTTCCTGCTAAGGTGTTACCTTCTGTGGTATTGGATAAAGAAGGGGGGTGTGATGTTTTTCTAAATCTTGCTCGTAGGTATAGAGAGACAAAGGGTATTATCGTCAATACGTTCTTCGAGCTCCAACCCTATGCAATCGAGTCTTTACGCAACAATGAAAAGATCCCACCGATATATCCGGTGGGACCCATGTTGAAGCTCAAGAGCGATAAGAACGACAAGGCGGAATCCATCTTAAAGTGGCTCGATGACCAGCCGGAATCATCGGTTGTGTTCCTGTGTTTTGGGAGCATGGGAAGCTTTGATGAAGACCAGATTAAAGAGATAGCCCATGCACTTGAAAATAGTGGCTGCAGGTTTCTCTGGTCATTACGCCGGGCCCCACCAAAGGGAAAATAGCCGCCCCAAGTGACTTCTCCGATCCCTCGGAAGTACTCCCGGAGGGGTTTCTTGAAAGAACGGCCATGGTCGGGAAAGTGATCGGGTGGGCCCCACAGATAGAAGTTCTGTCACATCCGTCAGTGGGAGGGTTTGTGTCGCACTGCGGGTGGAATTCGACGTTGGAGAGCGTGTGGTGTGGGGTCCCGATGGCAACGTGGCCGGTTTACGCGGAGCAGCAGTTGAATGCGTTTGAGTTGGTGGTGGAGTTGGGAATGGCGGTGGAGATAAAGATGGACTACCGTAAGGATTGGAAAAAGGAGGCTGAAATGGTTGTTACGGTTACGGCGGAGGAAATAGAGAATGGGATAAGGAAACTGATGGAGGAGAGTAAGGGTAATATTGGAATAAGGAAGAAAGTAAAAGAGGCAAGTGAGAAAAGTAGGATTGCCTTGACTCAGGGTGGCTCTTCTTATGCGTCTATTGGACAACTTATTCAGGACATTATCAGCACTATCAAATGAAGGTTAAAATGACCACTAGTATATCTTTCAGGATATACCCCTTTTATGTGGTTACAAATTTCACATTTATTACTGCCTTCGAACCAAAATTAAATAATAGTTCAATTTACCTTTACAAATATTTTAATTGAACGGAATATAATTCTCTTCCTATCAAATATCCTTAAAAATAAGAAAAGCAATGAGCACACATAATCCTAATCCAATAAAGATTTATTCTCACTCAAGAAGTCTTATTTGGAGCGGACTCCTAGCGGGCTAAGGAACATAAATCAGACAAAGATTCACTCTCCTAATACAAGTCAACTACGAAACTCCTATTCTTGAAGGACTCACCACTTGAAAGCTATAAATAAGGGTCAAAACCCTCACACAAAAGGTACATACAAACACCCTCTCAATACTATAAGACGCCTTCCCTCCCGGTTTATATCATCTTCATATACAGATGCTTATTCTCACGACGTAGGGTTTGCGCGGGGGTAACTCCACGCGCCCTAACGGTGTTTGTTTTGCAGATCCGTTCGTCATTTGTCCAGGAAACCAACGCCGCGTTTCCGACTGATTAGGTACCCCGGTACCGCTCATTTTTTGCTGCATCAGTTTGGTTCCATTGCCGGGAACGAGAGCACCGCGAACGACGGACGGATGACGATCATGACAATGGATTTAAACAAAAAAAAAGAAATTTACAAAAGAAAAAAAAAACCAAAAACCCATCTCTGGTCCCCTAAACCTTCCGACACAGACCCCTCCCAGGTTTGTCCCTCTCGCCTCGCCGGCACCGGGCTCAATCCGCCTCACTACTCACCGTTGCCTCACCAATCACCGGATTTACAAGAGATGCAGCCTTTGCCGCCACCGGTTCAGCTTGGAGAAGATCACTGAGGATGAGTTGAAGGATTTTGATGGCACCGATCCCAAGAGGCCCCTTTTGATAGCGATTAAGGGCCAGAATTATTGGCAAGAAAATTGCCGCTGGAATCTCCCTAATCCGGTGCACTCTCTCCGATTTAGTTATCATAAACGTATATGTGCTTATTATTGCTTGAAATCATTGCGATCCCAATAGATAACCCTTTCTCTCCTTTCTCTCTTCGTTGTTCTCACGTCTGTCAATTGATTTTTGAGCGCAAGAAAATCAATTGATTTGCGCGTTTATATATGTATTTATATGCGAATCAATCAAAGGGAAGATACTTTCATCATCCCTCTATCATCTCTTCAGTTTTTCTCCCTCCAATTTTCTCTTACTAAAGATTCAATGGAGGATGGTGGATTCAAATCTGGACGTAATTACATTAATTTCTATTTTTTGATTTTATAGCGATTAGCCTTTTCGTCTAGATCATTTTGACTTTGTTAAGTTTTGTCAATTATGGAGCTGTGAAAGGAGTGTATCCTGCCGATGAGAGCGGGACTCGAGTTATTGTCTCTTACTATGAAGAGACTTCTGCTCAAGTGGCCTTAAGAGCATTGAACAGATATCCATGTCCTGATCTTGGAGGCCGCTCTTTACATATCCAGTATTCAGTACATCTACCACATAACAGGGTAAAGGCCAATGATTCAGTTCAAGTGTCTTTGGAAGCATCAAAATTGAATATTCCTGGTGTCTACTTGATGCATGACTTCCTTTTGCCTAAAGAAAAGGAGGAATTGCTTGCAGTAGTTGATGCTAGGCCTCAGAAAATTATTGCGAGGAGAAGGGTTCAGCATTGTGGATGTAATCGTGGACCAATTGATGGTTAACGAGTATCCTACTGGGGTTGGCTTGTCACCACATATAGACACGCATTCAACATTTGAGGATTAAATTTTCAGCCTTTCACTAGCAGGGCCTTGCATTATGGAGTTCAGAAAGTAACCAGAAGGTGACTCGCTATCAGAACCTACCTCCACTCAGAAGGTGACTCGCTATCAGAACCTACCTCCACTGCTGACAGGAAAGATGAGAATCTCAGATTATGGGATATTCAGACCGGAAAACTTGTCAGTGAAGTTGCTGCACATTCTTCTGTTGTTACTTCAATATCTCTCCCACTTATCAGTATCATATTTCCATTTCTCGAGAGAGATTACCCACGGCTCACAGGTCGGGCAGAAGATTGGCAGACATAGCGGAAAATTTGCCAATACTCTTCATTGAAGACTTTCCTCGAACAGATGTAAGGCGACAAGTTATATTGTGCTAGCGGCATGAGAATGGCAAGTAGAATACCACCCCCGAGCATGGAAGCCGAAGTACCCTAACCCAGCTCAGAGCAGCAGCACCATAAAAGGCTAAGCAATGCTCGACCTTGTTCTTAGCAAACAGGTGTACTCTCTCCAAATCTTGTTTTTAGTCACTTCATAACATGGGTTCACTTTTGAACAAGTAAAACTAATGGGAATCTCCTTGTTAACTTTACAAACACATAGGCACATGTTAGTATCGCAAATCATGCTTGCCATTACTCGTCACCTTTCACATTAGCAAGGACCAAAAATTATGCATCAGTTCTTGCTTAAATTGATATTTCTACAATGTTTCTATTAAATCCAATAATGATTGCTTACATTATTAATTCTTTCATTCTTTGTCTTGTCGAGGAACGAAATCGGGTTGAGCATTTGGTGCAAGCACTACAACTAGCCAAGCAACCCACATCCTTGGTCGACCAAGATGGGCTGAGCTACTAGTAATCCCAAGCAAACCCCTTGCTCGAACTCGAGCATACAACACCTGTATACTACAAACAGTTGACGTAATTACGGACAGCAATAGCAACCTGAGAAGGCATACCACCCACTCTCATAGGCTCGAGGCTCACCTCGAAGGTCTAATGGCGTTGAGGATTCAACACCAACACTTGATTCCACCTGTCACTTCTCACCAAGGCAGCCAAACAAATCAAGACATCCCATATACGGGGTTGAGCTTGACTACAAAGCAAGACATTCCATATACGGGGTTGAGCTCGACAACACGTGGATATGTGACCCAGAAGGGCGCTATCCCCATTCATTACCCATACACGGGAATGAATGACACAAAGCAAGACATCCCATATACGGGATTGAGCTCGACTACAAAGCAAGACATCCCATATACGGGGTTGAGCTCGACGCCAACAAAGCAAGACATCCCATATACGGGGTTGAGCTCGAGCACAACGAGCAAGATCATCTCACTTACGGGATTGAGCTCAAATTCTACCTCGTCCCCCTAACGGGATCGAGCACAACTAGCAAGATCATCTCACTTACGGGATTGAGCTCAATTTCTACCTCGACCCCCTAACGGGACCGAGCACAACCATCAACGACCTATGATGAGTCATCTTCCTCGTCATAGAAAGATGAAAAAGAAGTAGCCCAACGCCTCTAACGGCTAACGCGGCAAAACCATTTACGACCTATGTACGAGTCATCTTTCCTCGACATAGAGAGATGAAAAAGAAGAGAGCCCAACGCCTCTAACGGCTAACGCGGCAAAAACATCTACGACCTATGTACGAGTCATCTTTCTCGACATAGAGAGATGACAAAGAAGTAAGCCCAACGCCTCTAAACGGCTAACGCGTCAAAATCGTCTACGACCTATGTGCGAGTCATCTTCCTGAGCATAGTACGAGATGAATTTCCTCAGCTTCCCAAGAGTTTATACAGCATTCAAGCAAAGCAAATCAAATAAGCTAAGCAGTTTATACTAAAGCAATAAATGAAGACAAGGAAGACCTCCGTGCCAGGAACCGGGAGGGTGACTTATTGGGTTGAGCTTCCTCCTCGACATTAGTCTCCTCGGCCTGCACCTCGGCATCAGCCTCATCGTCTTCCTTCAGGTCAGGATCCGGGATGGTGACTTGTTGGGTTGAGCTTCCTCCTCGACATTAGTCTCCTCGGCCTGCACCTCGGCATCAGCCTCATCGTCTTCCTTCAGGTCAGGATCCGGGATGGTGACTTGTTGGGTTGAGCTTCCTCCTCGACATTAGTCTCCTCGGCCGGCACCTCGGCATCAGCCTCATCGTCTTCCTTCAGGTCAAGATCCGGGATGGTGACTTGTTGAGTTGAGCTTCCTCCTCGACATTAGTCTCCTCGGCCTGCACCTCGGCATCAGCCTCGTCATCGTCTTCTACCAGGTCAGGATTCGAGATGGTGACTTGTTAAGTTTGAGCTTCCTCCTCGACATTAGTCTCCTCGGCCTGCACCTCGGCATCAGCCTCATCGTCTTCCTTCAGGTCAGGATCCGGGATGGTGACTTGTTGGGTTGAGCTTCCTCCTCGACATTAGTCTCCTCGGCCTGCACCTCGGCATCAGCCTCGTCGTCGTCTTCTGCCAGGTCAGGATTCGAGATGGTGACTTGTTGAGTTTGAGCTTTCTCCTCGACATTAGTCTCCTCGGCCTGCGCCACGGCATCAGCCTCATCATCTTCTTCCATGCCAGGAACCGGGATGGTGACTTGTTGGGTTGAGCTTCCTCCTCAACATTAGTCTCCTCGGCCTGCGCCACGGCATCAGCCTCATCGTCTTCTGCCTTGCCAGGATTCGGGATGGTGACTTGTTGGGTTGAGCTTCCTCCTCGACATTAGTCTCCTCGGCCTGCGCCACGGCATCAGCCTCATCGTCTTCTGCCTTGCCAGGATTCGGGATGGTGACTTGTTGGGTTGAGCTTCCTCCTCGACATTAGTCTCCTCGGCCTGCACCACGACATCAGCCTCATCGTCTTCTGCCTTGCCAGGATTCGGGATGGTGACTTGTTGGGTTGAGCTTCCTCCTCGACATTAGTCTCCTCGGCCTGCACCACGGCATCAGCCTCATCGTCTTCTGCCTTGCCAGGATTCGGGATGGTGACTTGTTGGGTTGAGCTTCCTCCTCGACATTAGTCTCCTCGGCCTGCGTCACGGCATCAGCCTCATCGTCTTCTGCCTTGCCAGGATTCAGGATGGTGACTTGTTGGGTTGAGCTTCCTCCTCGACATTAGTCTCCTTGGCTTGCGCTACGGCATCAGCCTTATCGTCTTCTGCCTTGCCAGGAACCGGGATGGTGACTTGTTGGGTTGAGCTTCCTCCTCGACATTAGTCTCCTCGGCCGGCACCCCAGCATCCACCTCATCATTTCATTCTTGAACCAGCGGACAACTGAAGCGACACTTGTCACTTGACGCCTGTTCGTATTCTTATAAACCAAGGTAGAGCTCACTTCCTCCTCGTCATCGACATGGCCGAGCTAGAAAGTCGGGGGCCACTGAACGGAATATAATTCTCCTCCCATCAAATACCCTTAAAAATAAGGAAAGTAATGAGCACACAGAATCCTAATCCAATAAAGATTTATTCTCACTCAAGAAGTCTTATTTGGAGCGGACTCCTAGCGGGCTAAGGAACATAAATCAGACAAAGATTCACTATCCTAATACAAGTCAACTACGAAACTCCTATTCTTGAAGGACTCACCACTTGAAAGCTATAAATAAGGGTCAAAACCCTCACACAAAAGGTACATACAAACACCCTCTCAATACTATAAGATGCCTTCCCTCCCGGTTTATATCATCTTCATATACAGATGCTTATTCTCACGTCGGAGGGTTTGCGTGGGGGTAACTCCCCGCGCCCTAACGGTGTTTGTTTTGCAGATCCGTTCGTCGTTTGTCCAGGAATCCAACGCCGCGTTCCCGACTGATTAGGTACCCCGGTACCGCTCATTTTTTGCTGCATCATTAATGATACATTACAAGTTCTGAATATTTAGTACTTTGAAGTCTTAAGTTTGGAAATAATACAAACTTTTTGGAACAAACATAAAGACGAAATGAAACTATCAGTTTAGAAAAAAAAAAAAAAAGAAAAGAGAAATAGTTGGTTAGCTAAATTTGATTTATTGAACACTAGTACATGCCCGTGTCTGAAGACACGGCGATTTTTTTTTTCATAATCTCACTTTTAGATATTTCAAATTTTTCAATGAATAACTACCTATCTATATCTATAGTATAAATCATGCCCGTGTCCGAGGACACGCGGTCTTTTTTTTTTTCAATTAACGTAAACATCTAAGTGTGATGGCAAAAAAAAAAAAACTTGTGAAACACAATAACTTCCCTGAGCCAATTTTGATACGCACATATACAAACCCCTAGCCATGTTTCTAACTAAAATGTTTCCTTTTAGTACTTACTTTCTTGACAAATCTTAGCAGAACCTTAACACCAGAAAAAGATTCAAGTTTTCCTCATCCCCATCATCCAAATATCACTCCTGGATTTTCCAAAGACAACTACGAATGTATGCACTAAACACACAGCTACATCAGCATCAATAGTTAAGTCCCATGGCCGAATTTCCATTTCTTCACAACAGGCTTTCCCACATTCAAAACTCGAACCAAATTCACGATATGATCAAACTATATATGGTCAAATTAATACAGTATCAAGACAAAAAAACATGCAACACAAAATAATTACTGCTCCTAATTATTTCATTTATCATTCACTATAAAAGTCTTCAACTTGCCAAAAAAACCCCATCAAAAATAAATCTCAGTTAGTCATAATAAGTACATCATATGTGAAAGAAAAACTGAAAATTAACCCTTCCATTTTGCAACTTTAAGATTTCAATTACAATTTTAATTATATGCTTTGATACAAAAAAATATTTTAAAAAAAAAATATTTTTCAGACGGTTACAATTAATTATTTAAAAAAAAAAGAGAAAAAACATTTACGAAAAAATGAGTAGTGAAACAATTTTATTTTATACATACATGAAAAAGTATAAATAGACAAAAGAGAAGAAAAGAAAATAAAATAAAAAGCAATTACAACTAAAAGAAAAAAGGAAGAGCAGATTAAAAAAAAAAAAAACTACACAAAACTAATCTCCAGTGTCTTCATTCCTGTCAATAAACAAATTTCTAGCATTTAAAAATTAATTCTTTCAAAAAAAAAATCAACAAATAGGAAAAACCTTAAATTGAGAGATGGCCGGGGATGTTGGACGGAATCCAGGCGGCTGGAGCACGGTGAGACAGAGGAAGGTGTCAGCGGCGGCAACGGCAGACAAAGTGGCGACGGCTGGGGGAAGAGAGAGAGTCGAGCTCTCTCTCTCTCTTCCCGTTCTCTCTGTTCTCTCTGTTCTCTCCGGCGGCGAGTGAGAGGAAGACGGCGGCGTGGACTGGAGGAGTGTGGGTCTGGAGATGGTGAGGAGCCAGCGGCTGGAGCACGTCGACGGCGAGAGGAAGGTGGATAGAAAGAATGATTTCTTCTCGGTGCCATTTTTAGAGAGAGAGAGTAGATGGGTTTGAATTTCAAATGAGATTTTCCCTCTCTCTCTCTCCAGGTATGAACTGAAATGATGAAATATATATATATATATATATATATATATATATATTTAAGGGAGGGCAAAATCGGCAAGCGACAAAAAATGGGGGCAAAATGGTAAAGTGGACAGTTGGCACTGTTCACTCAACTGTAGCTAGTGGAGCCTTGTTTTATACTATAGATTTTAAGTTTGTCACTCCCTCCGTCCCATATACTATGCCGGACCTTTGAGTCCAATTGGCGGTAAGCTTACAAATATGAGGCGTACGTTCCTATTGAACCAATCTCATACATTCATTTGTCTAGCTTGGTTTGCCGACAAACCTCAACCTATGCTTGAATTAGGCTCATTTTTAAACTGACTAAAGTCAAGCGGAGCCCAGATCTCAGTCAAATATGAATAGGTTGGATCAAACTTCAGTCCGAATTAAGTAATATTATTATTCTAACTATTTTTTGGAGGATGACAAGTTTTACTATTATTTCTAATTGTGCTTCCTACATTTCCAAAAGTTTGTCTCAATTTAATTTTCGTAATCAACTCAATCAAAATTTGATTATAATCTATACTTTCTCTGTTTCGCCCAAAGGGGCAAAGTGTTTGTCTTACACGAAAATTAAGAAAAGTGATATAGAAAACAGAAAAAATGTATAGTTAATAAATGTTGTGAGTATGAAAAGTGATGTAAGAAAGAGAAAGTGGGGTAGAAAATAGTTAGTGAATATTTATTGTGAGTATGACAAGTGAGTTCTACAAATAAAGAAGTAATAAAAAAATTTCTGTTTTTTGGTTGTGCCCCTTCAAATAGGATGCCCAAAAAGGAAATTTGTGCCCCTTCGGGCGAGACGGAGGGAGTATATAATACTCCCTCCGTCCAATAAAACCTTACTCACTTCTGTTTTTGGCGGTCAATACTAATGAACTTTGACCAAACAAAAATGTCAATTTAATCGTCATATTGAAAATCTAAAAATTGTTATTGATAAATCATTAAATGATTTATCAATAATAATTTTTAAAATTTCATTAGAATGATTAGTTTGATATTATTGCTTGGTCAAAATTTTTTTACATTGACCATCAGAATAGTAAATGAGTAAGGTTTTATGGGACGGAGGTTAGTATATAATAAAAAGAAAGTGTTTTTTTTTTAAATGAAATTTTGTTATTTTTCATAAAATTAGCTTATTTTTTTAAAAAGAAGAAAGAATAGCTTATTTGTCAAGTTAAATAATGAACAAGTCATATATAGTTGAGGAGAAAATTTGTTATTTTAAATGACTATTGAAGTTTTCCTTTGTATATAAATATTAGTGATGATGCAGGAATTGTGCTGGATCAATTTTCGTTCAATTAGCAAGATAGATTTTCTAAACCTCTCGAGGTTTTGTGCCGGAGATCAATTGATCAAGGGCTTTCCTCGTTATTTCTTGGTGTCACATCTTGAATTTTCTCATTCTTATATTCCATTTGTGCCAAAAATCATTCCACGTTAAGTTCAGTTTCAAAGCATACAAGAAATTGACCAAAACAGATGGAGGAGGGATAAATAATATGAAAGTTTCGTGTAGCTAGAAAGCACAATCAACTTCAACAGTTCACTGATGTGAGTACAGATGTGTCTCACAACTGTCCACACATCCACAAATAATGCAGGGGAATAAAATAATAACACAAGAGTTATATACGTTCACTAGTTTTGATCCCAGCAAACTAGGCTTACGCCCAAAAACTTTTCACTATTAAAAAATTGTGTTGCTTACAAAAACACATATTAATGAAAACTAAAATACAAAAATACTAAACAAGTTTTAATCACCTTCTATGATAAGAACAGTCTCCCTTTCCCAAGTAGATCCTATTCTAATCATAAGTAAAACAAAGAACTTGACAAAAACCTAGATGTGAGTTCGGATGTATGTCACAACCTTTACTCACAACCTAAAATAACAATGTTGAAAACATGAATCACAACTGTGTATTGTCTCTCAAATTCACTCCAAAGCCGTGTCTTCTCTTGTGCTGATCACTTTGTATTTATATGCACCTTGAGAGATCTTCATGAAATCAACAACTTTCCTTTTGTGAGTTTTCAAATCCTACAAGGAAATATGAAGCACACTCATAAGGAAAGATCTTTTGTTAGTAGGTTAGTCCTAATATAAATCTATGTACAAAAATAAGAGATATTTACAATATTAACAAAGTTCTCTTCAAAATAGGACAATATAAATCTTTTCATGAAAGTCCCAAAATCAACTTACCAAATGTGATTGATTCGAAACTAAGGAAACACTTTGTTTCCTAAAAACAAACTCTTTCAATCTCCCCCTATTTTTCAACTTTCTGATCAAAATCAAAGATTTATGATTACCACACTTTGACCAATATTTTCAGAAATGAAAAATCCCCCTGAATGGATGTGTGTGCAGATGTGTCAACACATCCACACAAAAAATGCATAGAACAAGTTAGAACTAAAAGTTGCAGTTCAACAAATGCAAACAAAGCAGCCATTCAGTAAAGTATTTAGGGATTACAGATCAAGCCTTAAACTAACAAATATTAAAAGCAAAACTAACAAACTAACAAATATTAAAAACAAAACTAACAAATATTGTTTATGGAATGTAAAAAGCGAACTTGATGATGTTTCATTCACTACTACATTTAAAGTCTAATGCAACGCCTAAATTTGTTGCCATAGAGGTCAATCCCTGTTGCATTAGCTTTAATGCAACGTTAAAGGACCCTCGCATTCTGTCCCGTGGCATTAGGTCTAATGCAACGAAGAACAAATCTAATGCAACGACATTTTCTTCGTGTTGCATTAGAGTGACATCTAATGCAACGGGCCGTTTGGTGAATTAATGCAACAGTAATTCTCTAATGCAACGATAATGATATATAATGCAACGACTCTTTTGGTGAAATAAAGCAACGGTTCTTTTCTAATGCAACGACTTGTCAGGTGAAATAAAGCAACAGTCATTTTCTAATGCAACACTTGTAAAAAATATTGATAAGCACCTGATGCAACAGCCACATAATTATAATTATTATTATTATTATTATTATTATTATTATTATTATTATTATTATTATTATTATTATTATTATTATTATTATTATTATTATTATACTATTAAATAAATAAATAGATAATAAAACCATAATATTGACAATAATAAAAAGAGTTTCAATTAATATAAAAGATAACATTGTGACAAGATTCGTGCCCAAACGACACATAATAAGTAACATAAGTTTCGTATCCTAACGACACATAATAAGTAACATAAGTTTCGTGCCCTAACGACACATTACAAAAGACACATTAAAAGTTTGTGCCCAAAAGATCATAATCTACCATCATAATAACTATAGCTTAACTACAACCCATTAAATGACGCAAAACAAAAAATAGCCTCCAGTCTCCACCATGTTGGATGTTATAATTTTGTTGCTAAGACAGCTGATCAACATGTACCTACAAGTTAAAACATAATTGATTAGAGTCGAAAAAGGAGTTAAAACCTTTTACAATTTGATCAAATTCTCAATCAAAATAAACCTAAATTGAACTGTAAAAGTTAACCAAGCATAATCAAATTGAGGAGAAACCAATTTCTCAACCAAACAAAAAGAGGGTTAACTATGGGGGTTCCAACTGAATTTGTAAGCAGCAGGTAGGCATCAGCAGGTAGGCATCGACTACTTTAACAAAAAGAGGTCACATCACCTTGCAACAAGAATTTACGTATAACATGTATCATTGATTCTCCGTTTTCAATCTAGAGTGTATTAGCGTATAGTGGACATTACCGGCCAACGGAAGAGAACCTTGATACTTTCTTAGGCTTCCTCAAAGACAATAGAGTTCATCTTGACAAAGTTCAGGTAGGCATCAACTACTTTAACATGCTCATGTCCTTCTCATGCTTCTTTTTTTAGTTTAGAACTTTCTTCTGCAATGAGCTAAATATCTGCTGCATGGCATGCTTCAGTTTGAGAGATTGTCTGATCTATCCCTACTTTAGACAGGTAATAACCCATTCTGAAGATTAACAGAGCTATAGTAGCCCAGGCAGACCAGGACAAGAAGGGAATGAGCTTGAAATTTTGGGTAATAGCGTGCCAAAGCAATCGTCAGAGAAAGGTGAGCTTGTTGAGAACGAAAGAACAGTCAGTCGGTTACAAAAGGACAACGTCCTGCAGTCTACAGAGCCCAAAAACAAGTGTTCCCGAAAAAGAGATACTGCAGAGGATTAAATAAAAGAAAGAAGCAATTTCATATCAAAATGGTCAACATGAGCTGGTCCAAGAATTGGGTGTGGCTGACTATCCTCAGAACTTAAGGGTACAAGCACCACTTGAGTTCCTTAACCTCTCATTCAAACTTCCTCCTCTAGAGTCAACCCTCCAAGCCTCGTTTCGTAGGAACTTCATAATATTTGCAAGGTGATGTGACCTCATAGATAAAAAATGTAAGGCACAGGACAATTTCAACTATCTCAAATAGAAGTTGAAGTTGTCAGCAAACTAAATATTTCCTAGCACATATCCAGTATACAACAAAACAAAATTTCGTCCCATACCTGATGGGTGCACCAATTTCCAACCTCCATTCAACCCGCTAGTATCTCAATCACTTTGTATCTGATCCAAATTGGAGGAAGAGGTAATAAGCATATAAATAATAAAGAATGCCTGCTTCTCAAAACAGCAGCTAAAGTAATCTAAGAAGACACCACTACACCTCCTGAAGTAACCATTTAACCATTTATATGCATGACATAATCTACTTCCTAAATTTCTTTGGAACGGAGGGAGAAAATACATGTAGAAGACAAAAAGATATAACAAGAGAGAGAAAAAGAAAGTACCTGATTAACTGTCTCACCAGACTGCCCATTTTGTTCGCTGATATGGGGTGCACTATTCACATCCTTTGCACCCGATGGTCTCAGAAAATCAGGAACAACAAGATTCATTCCTCGTTCATATTCCTCACTCCATCTAGGAGCCATCCACCACTCCTTAATTACACTATCCATTTTTCCAAGGTAAAACAATTGTCTCTAATAGAAAGCTACTGCATCAAAACAAGGAACTTTTAGCATTATTTTTTGTTTGATTTAATCATCCAAATGAAAAAATAAATTTGTTATTAAGACAAACTCAAATCAAAGGCTTGTTGAAAAGATAAAACATATTGAAACAATTGTATGAACAAATTCTCCAGATTAGGATTAAGTTTTGGGATGACTTCCCAAAATCATGGGACGAAAAAATTCCCTGGGCTCTTCAGACGAGTATAACCACTGAACGGAAAAGTACATAGTTCGCTTCGTTGAAGCATTACCGACCACCTAACATTCATAATCTGACCAATGATAAGAAAGTGAATATGTGTTGATCAAATTCTTGGGCAGACTACCATTTTTAAACGGGGCAGACTACAAATCTTAATGCTAAAAATCCAAATTTTCAACATGTACTAGTGCTAATCTGGTATATCTTTATAAAAAAGGGGGCAATTGCTCCCTTTTCTCAAGCCATAGCTCAGCCCCTGAACTACAATGTTTAATGGGATAAGTGGTGAAACCGTTTTTAAACAGCAGTTGAATACTCTACAGCAGTTGAATACTCTACAAGAATTTGTAATGGTAATAACCCTAAATTAGAAAAATTACTAAAACTAAGAACCCTAAATTAGAAATTTCACATAGAAAATAGACTTGATTGCTTGAAGAGCATGGATAAAGAGAGAGAGTGAGAGAGAGAGAGAGAGAGAAAAGGGGGAGAGAGAGCCACAATTGAAATGAGAGAAGAAGAAAGCGGATGTAGATTACCTACTCCGGCTGCTCTTGCTCAGGCTGCTACTGCTCCGGTCGGTGGAGATAATGGGTCGGCGGCAAGGAGATAATGGGTCGGTGGCCGATTGAATAGAGAGAAGGGGAATAGGTTACGCCGATTGTAGAGAGAGAGAAGGGGAAGAGGTTATTTGGAAAAGAAAATAGGAAGGGCCTATTTTCTAAGTGAAGTAGATTTATTAAATATATTTTTCTTATTAATATGCTATGATTCGGCTCATTTCATTTTATGAAGAAAAAAAATTATTTTTTTACAAAATTATATATATTTATTATATGAGATAAATGGTGTCTATTGCGAAGGTCCGAGTTCATCGCATAAATGGTGTCTATCGCGAAGGCCCGAACGGCCATCGCCGAAAGCTATCACAAAATGTCTATTTTATTGTAGTGATTAATGTTTGGGTCTAACTTAATTTGATCGAATTGACCAAATGTGACTTTCGGGTGGGACGGAGGGAGTACCTTATACCTTTAATCGTAACCCACACCCTATACAACATATACTCATACATATACCTTAAACCATAACATATACTCTAGTAATAGTGGTAGTAGCGGTAGTAGTGGTAGTAGCGATAGTAGTGATGGTAGTGGTAGTGGTGGTGGTAGTAGTAGTGGTAGTGGTGGTGATGGTGGTATTAGTGGTAGTGGTAGTAGTGGTAGTAGTAGTGGTAATGACAGTAGTGGTGGTAATAGTGGTGGTGGTAGTGGTGGTAGTGGTGGTGGTAGTAGTGGTAGTAGCGGTAGTAGTGGTGGTAGTGGTAGTAGTGGTGGTAGTAGTAGTGGTGGTAGTAGTAGTGGTGGTAGTGGTAGTGATAGTAGTAGTGGTGGTAGTGATAGTAGTAGTGGTGGTAGTAGTAGTGGTACTAATAGTAGTGGTGGTGGTGACAATAGTGGTAGTGGTAATAGTGGAGGTAGTGGTAGTAGTGGTGGTAGTAGTGGCGATAGTAGTGGTGGTGGTGGTTGTGGTGGTGGTGGTAGTGGTGGTAGTGGTAGTAGTGAGTGGTAGTAGTGGTGGTAGTAGTGGTAGTAGTGGTAGTGGTGGTGGTGGTGGTAGTAGTAGTGGTAGTGGTAGTAGTGGTGGTAGTAACGGTAGTAGTGGTAGTAGTGGTGGTAGTGGTAGTAGTGGTGATAGTAGTAGTGGTGGAAGTGGTAGAGGTGGTGGTAGTAGTGGTAGTAGTGGTAGTAGTAGTGGTAGTGATAGTGGTAGTAGTGGTAGTAGTAGTGGTAGTGGTAGTAGTTGTAATAGTAGTGGTAGTAGTGGTAGTGGGAGTAGTGGTGGTGGTGGTGGTGGTGGTGGTAATAGTGGCAGTGGTAGTATTGGTAGTAGTGGTTGTAGTAGTAGTGGTAGTAGCGGTAGTAGTGGTAGTAGCGGTGGTATTAGTGGTGGTAGTAGTAGTGGTAGTAGTGGTAGTGGTGGTAGTGGTGGTGGTAGTAGTGGTGGTGGTAGTAGTGGTAGTGGTAGTAGTGGTGGTAGCGGTAGTAGTGGTGGTAGTAGTAGTGGTGGTAGTGGTGGCAATGATGGTAGTGGTGGTAGTAGTAGTAGTAGTGGTAGTAGTGATGGTAGTGGTGGTAGTGATAGTAGTAGTGGTAGTAGTGGTGGTAGTAGTGGTCGTAGTAGTAGTGGTAGTAGTGGTAGTGGTAGTAGTGGTGGTAGTGATAGTAGTGGTGGTGGTAGTAGTAGTGGTAGTAGTAATAGCAGTGGTAGTGGTAGTGGTGGTCATAGTGGTAGTGGTGGTATTGAAGGCGTTGCATTAGTAATATAACAATTGCATTAAAAGGATATAATGCAACGCAAAGTAACTTAATGCAAGGGTGTTATTGAAGTCGTTGCATTAGTAATATAACAATTGCATTAGAAGGATATAATGCAACGCCAATTAACTTAATGCAATAGTGTTATTGAAGGTGTTGCATTAGTAATATAGCTATTGCATTAGAAAGGATATAATGCAACGCCAAGTAACTTAATGCAAGGGCTTTATTGATGGCGTTGCATTAGAAGAATCTAATGTAACGCCTAGAAACCTAAGGCAACACAGAAGCCATAGTTGTTGCAATAGCTCAAATAAATCGTTGCATTAATGAAATAATGCAACGCCATTCTAAAGCATTGTTGCATTTGATACATTTGATTCGTTGCATTTCTTCGAAAATGTAGTAGTGATTCACCATTAAGAACAAACAGTAGAACTCCCTCTGAGTTTAAGCATCCAGCAAAGACATCATCAGTATCTGTATCATTCTCATCCTTTTTCTTCTTCTCCCCCTTTTTGACTAGACAGTGAAGTCTCCCATTTCTGGAGATCCACCTTCAAAGCCTTAAGGTTCATGGCATGTGTCTGGGCATCAGTTGCAACAATCCCTGCATCTAGGGTTTCCATTTGATCATCAAAACAAGTTGCATATGTGTGACAAGATGTGGCCACATCCTGACCCACATCCACAGCTTCAGCTCCATTGATTCTGCCGATTGGTCAGACAGAGAGAGAGAGAGAGAGAGAGAGAGATAAATATATGGTGCATGTGTGTGAGAGAGAAAAAATTGGGGCAAAGGAGGAAAAATACAGTGAGGTTTAAAGAGATGTGACAAGAGTTGTGCCACATAAATACTCACAACTCCCCCTTTCCTACTCAAACACGGATTCCTTCCTCAAATAGGACTCAAAAATGCAGCAAAAACAGAAGGAGTCCACAACGGCTATAAAACCCTTGAAATTTCCACACACAGTGAATCAAAGAAAAAATATGGATTAAATTAAATCAAAATTTTACTTACCTTTTATGGTCACAAGAGATCACTTCAGCCATATCTTTTCAACAGAATCCATTTTGATATTGTCCTTCCTTTTCAAATAAGGATTGATACACACCTTTCTTTTTCATGGGAGATTTTGGAAAACAAAAACATGTTAAATCAAAGAATAAATTAAGAATGAAAATAAATTAACTAACATATTTACAAAGCACCTTATATGACCTAATATGCAGAATGACTAGCATGATGCAACACACAGGTGAAGGAAAAAATCTCAGCTCATAGATGTGGCATAGGATGTGAGTCACATTTGGGGACACATTTAGATCACAAAAAGTCAATGAGCAATAATCTAATCTGCACAGCCTCTAGGATGCATTCACCCATTTTTTATTGTGGATATTTGCATTTTGAGTAGCTTTCACTTTTCTTATTTCCCAAAGATAGCCCTTTTTCCCAATGATCTTTTCAAGTTTGATTTCAAATTTTCTTATGAGAATCACTTGATCACAATGGTTTGGCTTCATACTAAGGGTGAAGCAGCTGTTTCTCATTGATTTTTAAGGCACCCACTGTGAGATATCCAATAGGATTATATCAAGTTATCAAATGATAACATGAACAAGAAATGCCAACAATTAAGTGATCAGAAAAATGTCAAAGATGAAAACTCACAAGTGACCACGCTGAGATATTTCGTGCTAATGCATGATATTTTTTATTTTTTTTTTCCAAGCTTAGATAAATATACAGATGTGTCAGAGGATGTGTGCACATTTGGGCACACAACCTTAAATATCACACAAGCCAAGAGACTTCCTCAAGGAGGAAAATCTCTCCAAATCTAAAGCATTTGTAAATATATCAGCCAATTGATTTTCAGTCCCAATAAATTTCAGACACACATTTTTTTTGTTCTGCAAGATCTCTAATGAAATGATGTCTAATATCAATGTGTTTTGTTCTAGAATGATGGACATGATTTTTAGATATGTCTAAGGCACTTTTGTTATCACAAAAAGCAGTCAATATTTTGCTATTCAATCCATAGTCTTTCAGCATTTGATTCATCCATTGCATTTGTGTGCATAAGCTTCCAAGGACAACATATTTAGCCTCAGCTATGAGCAAGGAGAAATAACTTTTTCTACTTCTATACCAGGAATCAAGGATGTTACCAAGGTAGGCACATCGAACACAGATGGTTTTATCATCAAAATTGTCTGCCCAGTCTGAGTCAATGTATCTCACTATGTTAGACACAAAGCAGTAACAACATACCTTGGAGTATAAGGATGTATGACTCCATAAATCATCCAAATAATTGTGATTTACCTTCTCATTTCTTCTGGTTTGCCTTTGATCATGCATTTCACCAACCACTTGAGAAGTGGGGTGATCTTTCTGAATTCTGAACAAAATGTCATCTGATCTATCAACAGACCCAACATGGTCTCTTTCAGAAATAATTTCTCCCTCTGAATCTAAAGAACTGTCTTCAGACTGAGTTCTTTGTGTGGATGTGTGTTCAAATGTGGGAATGGATGTGTTCACATCAGCAGATACATCCTTATGCACATCTGGACACACATCTGCCTGTTTTTTCTTTGCAGTGCTTTTCGTATCTTCAACTCCTGTATCAGCAGATTTCCACTCCAGTTGATAACCTGAAACATCATCCTTGGTAGTTTTGAGGTTAAAATCAAGTGTATCATCAAATCCAACATCAGAAAAAACTTAAACAAGACAAATTGTCACAAAACTTGTAACAATTGTTAGATGATCTTAGACCAGTGAGGACACATAATTTAGACTCGTCAAACACCTCACATATCTTCTTATCAAACTTCACATATAAGTCATCATCACATAACTGACTTATACTAATGAGATTAGTCGTAAGACCTTCCACATGATACACATTGTGAAGTTTTGGGAGACCTTCAACAGCTAAGGTTCCCTTACCAATTATTTTTCCTTGAACCCTACCACCAAAGTTTACTTTACCACTATTGGCAGATGTGTATTCTGTCAAACCATCTTGGTTATCTGTCATGTGCCTAGAGTACCCACTATCAAAAAAACCAAAATCCAGAGACACTACTCTTGAGGGAAGAGTAGACAACATTGCAGGTAGCACTTGGTTTAGCCATCCACTTAGTTTCAACTTTCTTTTTGTGGTGCAAATGTCTCAAATTACTAGGATGTGTGATCGGATGTGTATACATCTTCTCACACATCTGAGACTGATTAACACAACAATTTCTTTTATCAGCTTTTAATTTGTAACAGAAGGGCCTTATGTGCCCAGGAGCAAAGCAATAATGACAGATGTAGTGCCTTCTCCTTGGTCTTTTCTCACTCAACAAAGGTTTTTCTTTCGAGATTGATTTTTCCACACTTTTTAAAGTAGAAGTCTCACATCCCTCCTTTACAAATTTGCCTTTTTCAAAGCCCAGACCAGTTTTATTAAGTTGACCCATGGAAATAGTTTCATCAAGTTTCATTTTACTTTTGTTTAACTTGGTAAATGTACTCTCATCTTTCTCACATTCATTTTTGAATTTTAAAAGTTCAACTTCTCTCTTGGTCACAAGAACTTCAAGTTTAGCAATGGTATCTTTTTGATCATCAATTTCTTTTGAAAGTTTGGATTTCTCATCTTCACAGACAATCAATTTATCAGAAAGACCTTTATTTACCTTAGCAAGTACCTCAATTTTGTCCATATGTTTCATCCAATCAGCATGTAGTTTCTTATAGGTTGCAAAGAGTTCCTCATAGGGTATGTCCCTATCTTCATCATCTGAATCTCCTTTTACAGAGAAACAGTTGAAGGTCTGCTCGGATGTGAGTTCGGATGTGTACACATCTGTATCCACATCCGTCTCCAGATCAGCTTCAGAAAATATTTCTTCATTTGTATCTGCAGTATTAGTATTAAAACAGACAGAGGAAGATTCAAACGTAGAGATGTTAGCAAATACTTCATCATCCTCACTATCACTCGAAGCAGCAGTGTAAATAATTCCCCTTTTCTTAAGTGTGTTAGCACACTCATTAGCAAAGTGACCAAAGCCACGACATGCTCTACATTGCACAGAATCAGAGGATTTCTTGTTATCAAAACTTTTCTTTTTGAACCCCTCATCAGGATTATCTTCTTGTTTCTCTAAATCCTGAGAGTTTTTTCTAGGAAACTTGTTTCTCCTTTTGTTATTCAAAATAGAATTGAACTTCTTGGTGATTACAACCACATCATCTTCCTCAAGATTAGATTCATTAATTTCAGAGGAAAGGTCAGCTATTTCCGTTGGAATGGCTGCAGAACTTTTAAGGGCAATACTTATTGCCTTGTTCTTTTGTTGAGCCTCAAGATTGAGCTAAAAAACAGTTAGAATACCAATGATTTTATCTAAACTTACTGTGTTGATGTCGTTGCTTTCTTTAATAACAGCTACCTTGATATTGAACCTTTCAGGTAAGGTCCTTAAAATTTTACTCACAAGTCTGACATTCGAGATTGATTCTCCCAGACTAGTACATTCATTCGAAATCTCATGGATTTTAGTAGCATAAGAGACTATGTCTTCAGTCTCTTACTTTCGAAGTATTTCAAACCTATCCATTAAAATTTTAAGCCTAGTAGCCTTTACGCTTGGAATTCTCTCACATTGCATTTGTAAGATATCCCACGCAGCTTTAGCAACATTTTCATTAGTGATGAGTTTGTACATATTTCCAGAAACATGGCTGAAAATAGCACTCATGGCTCTAGAATTAAAATTAGCAGCATGGATTTCATGAAGAGTCCACCTTTCTTCAGGTTTTCTCTAAAAAACAGACTCACCAACACTAGATTCAGGCCTTTTCTTCACAGTAGGAGGTTGCCAGGCCACAAGGATACACATCCAAGCCCTTTCATCAATACCTTAAATGTAATTACGCATCTTAGACTTTCAAAGAGAATAATTTGTGCCATCCAAGACATGAGGCCTGTTTTGATGATTTTGGCATTCCATTGTGACTACACTTTCTGGATCAACACTCAGTAATATTTCGAGAGTTGGCTCTGATACCAATTGAAAGTTTCGTGTAGCTAGGAAGTACTATCAACTTCAACAGTTCACTGATGTGAGTGCAGATGTGTCTCACAACTGTCCACACATCCACAAATAATGCAGGAGAATAAAATAATAACACAAGAGTTATATATGTTCACTGGTTTTGATCCCAGCAAACTAGGCTTACGCCCAAAAATTTTTCACTATTAAAAAATTGTGTTGCTTACAAAAACACATATTAGTGAAAACTAAAATACAAAAATACTAAACAAGTTCTAATCACCTTCTATGATAAGAATAGTCTCCCTTTCCCAAGTATATCCTATTCTAATCAGAAGTAAAACAAAGAACTTGACAAAAACCTAGATGTGAGTTCGGATGTATGTCACAACCTTTACTCACAACCTAAAATAACAATGTTGAAAACATGAATCACAACTGTGTATTGTCTCTCAAATTCACTTCAAAGTCGTGTCTTATCTTGTGCTGATCACTTTGTATTTATATGCACCTTGAGAAGATATTCACGAAATCAACAACTTTCTTTTTGTGAGTTTCCAAATCCTACAAGGAAAGATGAAACACACTCACAAGGAAAGATCTTTTATTAGTAGGTTAGTCCTAATATAAATCTATGTACATAAATAAAAGATATTTACAATATTAACAAAGTCTTTTCAAAATAGGACAATATAAATCTTTTCATGAAAGTCCCAAAATTAACTTACCAAATGTGATTGATTCGAAACTAAGGAAACACTTTGTTTTCTAAAAATTCACTCTTTCATAATATTTAATTGTTCTGTTGAATTGGGTTAGATTGCTGATGAACATAGTCTTTAAAAAGAAATTTGTCAAATTTGAAACGCTTACTCCACGTTGCTGCTTCATTACAGTCAGCTGACGATCCTAACATTTTAGAAGTCCGATTCAAAATTCAATTTTAGGCCCTAAAAGTAATTAAAAAAATAAAAATAAATTAAATCTTCAATTCTTTTTTTCTTTTTATTTTTTATATAGGTAATTATATTTTAGGGGCTGGAATTTTAATATTGCAGTGGCCATCAGAAGATAACGATAATCGCAGTGGCCATCAGAATATCACAATGAAAACTCAAAGGACGATGTGCACACACACAAATTTAGGTGAAAACTTGGAAAGAGAGTTTGGCTGTTTAATGTTTAGTAATTTAGAGAAATATGTTGAGGAAGGCGAGAGATGCGTTGCTGGAGAATAATAGATGAAGAGAGGAAGATTCTTATATGTTGACTAGTACATATGCCCGTGTCCGAGGACACGGGTCTTTTTTTTTTAATTAACATAAATCTCCTTGATACGCCCGTGTCAGGCAACGTGAGATTTTTTTTTTTTTTATATCTTCGAAAAAAAAAAACCGTGTATGTCGCACGACATACAAAGGTGGGAGGGCAAAACAGGAAAGAGAGTGAATAGTGAGGGCAAAAGGGTCATTTCCGTCCGTGTAACTGTTCAATCAACTGTTCAAAAACATCCTTCATTTATACTATAGAGATGGCATCACTTATAGAGTTATTGATATCATTTTTTTATGGGAACTATTTATTACTTAATTGGACTGAAATTGACTAGTTGGATTGAATTACTAGTTCAAAATACAACAAAATACTATTTCTTCTTTTATATCAAAATGAATGTTTAAATATTTTTCAAATTTACTCTCGATCAAGAATAAATTTAACTTTTTTGACATTTATTTTGGGGCGCAGGTAATAGTATAATTAAGAAAACTGGGCCCTTTATAATCGGTTGCCCTGAGCGATCGCTTGCCTCGCACTTGCTAAGAGCGGGATCTGTCATTTACTGTGTTTTTTATATTTTATTTTCCTCCACGTATTTATCATATCCCTTTATTACTTATTTTTTGAATATATTAAACATTTATTTCGGGGCAATTCAGAACAATCTGAATAAATTTAGAAAAATACAAAACCAAAATACAGGAAAAGAAACTTGAAATGCACGGTGGGGTAACATTTATTGAAGAAATTGCCACAATTTCACATGTTTCTACTTTTCGCGTTCTTTCACCATCGTCATAAGGTAACGACTATTAAAGTAATCTCCACAATTTTATATTTATATGTATTAGGTAATTATCACAGTAGTCGTTTCCAAATTTCCTTTCAGAACAGAAAATGTATTTTATTAAAGTAATCTCCCTCCGTCTCACTTCAATAGAGATCAATTTTTTGGGTGTGAAAATTAAGGAAAAGTGATGTAAGAAAGAGAAAAAGTTAAATGTTGTGAGTATGAAAAATTAAATAGGAGAGAAAATGAGTGGGAGGAATAGTTAGGAGAGAGAATGTTGTGAGTGAAAAAGTAAAATAGGAGAGAGAATGAGTGAGGTAAATAGTGAAGATTCCTTTCCATTTTAGAAAGTATCAATTGAAGTGAGACGGACCAAAAAGAAAATAAGTATCAATTGAAATGGGACAGAGGGAGTATTTTATATTTTATAAATAGACGCAATTCAACCTATACAGGCCAAACTTGACTGGTATCTTCCACATGCCACCAAAGCCATGACATCACTATTAATCTTGGTCTTCAAGCATAGCTCCACTATATAACTTATTTCACTTCAACTTTACTTGTCAAAATATCACAAATTAAAATCATATACACTACAACTACTGATCAATATGCAGAAAATTGAGCTTCTTTTCATTCCTTCTCCCGGAGCCGGTCACATTCTACCCGCCATGGAAACCGCAAAGCTTCTAATCAACCGAGACGAACGTCTTTCCATAACAATCCTCATCATAAAATTACCTCTCGATACAAATCTCGACAGCTTCTCCAAATCCCTCCAATCCAATCCAAATCCTCGTATAAATTTCATCGAACTCGGGTATGACGAGTCCAAGAACGGTGTCATTTCTCCCAACACTTTCCTCTCTTCTCTCATTGAAAGCCACAAGCCAAAAGTCAAGGAAATAGCCACCGAGATCAACGAGTCCGAGTCAACGCAGCTGGCGGGGTTTGTCGTAGACATGTTTTTTGTTTCAATGATGGATGTAGCTAATGAGATTGGTGTGCCGTCTTATTTGTACTTCACTAGTGGAGCTGGCATGCTTGGTCTCATGTTCCACCTGCAGGAGCTTGCACATGATCACAACCAGGATATTACTGAGTACAAGGACTCGGATGCTGAGTTGGTTGTACCGAGTTTTGTCAACTCGGTTCCTGCTAAGGTGTTACCTTCTGTGGTATTGGATAAAGAAGGGGGGTGTGATGTTTTTCTAAATCTTGCTCGTAGGTATAGAGAGACAAAGGGTATTATCGTCAATACGTTCTTCGAGCTCCAACCCTATGCAATCGAGTCTTTACGCAACAATGAAAAGATCCCACCGATATATCCGGTGGGACCCATGTTGAAGCTCAAGAGCGATAAGAACGACAAGGCGGAATCCATCTTAAAGTGGCTCGATGACCAGCCGGAATCATCGGTTGTGTTCCTGTGTTTTGGGAGCATGGGAAGCTTTGATGAAGACCAGATTAAAGAGATAGCCCATGCACTTGAAAATAGTGGCTGCAGGTTTCTCTGGTCATTACGCCGGGCCCCACCAAAGGGGAAAATAGCCGCCCCAAGTGACTTCTCCGATCCCTCGGAAGTACTCCCGGAGGGGTTTCTTGAAAGAACGGCCATGGTCGGGAAAGTGATCGGGTGGGCCCCACAGATAGAAGTTCTGTCACATCCGTCAGTGGGAGGGTTTGTGTCGCACTGCGGGTGGAATTCGACGTTGGAGAGCGTGTGGTGTGGGGTCCCGATGGCAACGTGGCCGGTTTACGCGGAGCAGCAGTTGAATGCGTTTGAGTTGGTGGTGGAGTTGGGAATGGCGGTGGAGATAAAGATGGACTACCGTAAGGATTGGAAAAAGGAGGCTGAAATGGTTGTTACGGTTACGGCGGAGGAAATAGAGAATGGGATAAGGAAACTGATGGAGGAGAGTAAGGGTAATATTGGAATAAGGAAGAAAGTAAAAGAGGCAAGTGAGAAAAGTAGGATTGCCTTGACTCAGGGTGGCTCTTCTTATGCGTCTATTGGACAACTTATTCAGGACATTATCAGCACTATCAAATGAAGGTTAAAATGACCACTAGTATATCTTTCAGGATATACCCCTTTTATGTGGTTACAAATTTCACATTTATTACTGCCTTCGAACCAAAATTAAATAATAGTTCAATTTACCTTTACAAATATTTTTATGATACATTACAAGTTCTGAAAATTTAGTACTTTGAAGCCTTAGTTTTGGAAATAATACAAACTTTTTGGAACAAACATAAAGAAGAAATGAAATATCAGTTTAGAAAAAAAAAAAAAAGAAGAAATAGTTAGTTAGCTAAATTTGGTTTATTGAACATTTTAAGTTTGTCACTCCCTCCGTCCCATATACTATGAATAGGTTGGATCATACTTCAGTCCGAATTAAGTAACATTATTATTCTAACTATTTTTTTGGAGGATGACAAGTTTTACCATTATTTCTAATTGTGCTTCCTACATTTCAAAAAGTTTGTCTCAACTTAATTTTCATAGTCAACTCAATCAAAGTTTGGATATAATCTATATAGAGTATATAATAAAAAGAAAGTGTTTTTTTAATGAAATTTTGTTATTTTTCATAAAATGTAGGGCAAAAATGTTAATACACAAAATAGCTTTTACAAAAAGAAGAAGAAAGAATAGCTTATTTGTCAAGTTGAATATTGAATAAGTCATATAGTTGAGGGGAAAATTTGTTATTTTAAATAACTATTGAAGTTTTCTTTTGTATATAAATATTAGTAATTTAATATTTCTTAAAACATTAATTTGATATTTTCAAAACAAAAAATAAAAATACAAAATTTCCAGTTTGAATACGTGCTACTCCCTTCGTCCCACCCGAAAAGACACAAATTTTCTTTTCGGATATCCCATTTGAAAAGCACCACCCGGAGAAACGCGTTTCTCCATAAGTTATGGAGAAACGTGTTTTTTAATATCCAGAACTACGAAATTGAATATCCAGAAATACACAATTGACTATGTCCAGAAACTATAAAATGAGTATCCAGAAACCTTCAAATGTATATCCAGAAACCATCAAATGAATATCCAGAAACATTCAAAATGAGTATCCAGAAACCATCAAAATGAATATCCAGAAAGTTTAAACTGGCAATCCAGAAATGTGTTAGGTGCATATCCAGAAGTATGTGAATGTATATCCAGAAATGTGTTAGGTGCATATCCAGAAATTGCTTATTGAAGGTTTCTGGATATCCAGAAACCTTCAAATGTATATCCAGAAACCATCAAATGAATATCCAAAAACATTATGAAGGTTGCTGGATATTCATTTTGAAGGTTTCTGGATATTAAAAAATCTGTTTCTCCATACAGTAAGGAGAAACGCGTTTCTCCTTAAATTTTACGCCCAATTAATCCTAACCCTACCCATTACACTAATTAACCCAGCCCAATTATTTAAGTTAACCCATCCCAATTACTTACCCTAAACACCCACCCCACTAACAAAACCCTACCCTCATCTATCATCTCTCTCTCTCTTCCCCTTTATTATCATCATCGCCGTCTCACTCATCCAGGAAACCTAAATCGCCATTTCTTCATCTCTCTATCATGGACTCTCCGTCACCACAAAATCCTTCTCCCATCTCCATCGATTCGTCCTTTCATTGGCAACATCCTTATCTTCCGCTTCCTCCATCCATACCTTTCACTGAATCGGAGAGTTTTGCCAACGATTATCCGTCACCGTCGCCATCGCCATCGCTTGACCCATATCAGGCATATTGCTATGTCGTTTGGTCATCGGAGGCGATAGTTATGACAGATAGTGAATTACCAAATCCTCGGGACACCATTGTCGAGGAAACAAAATTGGGGGTTTCTGAAGAGGTGAAGACGGAAGAAGATAGATGTGCTTCCCCGTTTTATTATTTGGCTTTCGTGAATGAGTACAAGGAGCAGATGGAAGAACTTGCTGCTTCCAGTTACAAAATAGATGAGCCAAACCCTGAATCATAGATGTCAAAGAAAGTTGTTAACCATCATTTACATGAGTTAATGGAATTGTACCTTCGTTGGTTGCTTGTCACCGATCTAGACCCTCCAAAAGCTTGTTCGAAACTCAAGACATTGGAAATAACTTGAGGTTATGTTTTCCATCCAATTTTACTTGTTTTTCTATGAATTTCTTAATATGAAGTTGGGATTTGTGATTGAGTGATTATGCGAAATGATAAAATGTCCCTTTATAAATCTATGTGATGTTATTATCTTAGTTTGTCGTGCTTTGTTCAATTTGGTGTGTTCTATGATGATGAAATATGATATTTTAATTCAACTTGATTTTACTAATTGGTCCAATTTGATAAATAAGAAAACATTTTGCCTTGGTCTTGGTGTTTTCTATGATGATGAAATCTGAGATTTTGATGATACTTGATTTTACTACTTGGTCCAATTTGTTAAATAAGAACATACTCTGCCTTGGTTTTGATGTGTTCTATGATGATGAAATCTGAGATTTTGATGCTAATTGATTTGACTACTTGGTTTAATTTGATAAATAAGAACGTATTTTGCCTTGGTTTTGGTGTGGTTTTGAAGAGGTGAAATGATTTTTGGAATTGCTAAATAATAAGAGTTTTTTGGTACAAAATACTAAGTATAGGATGAACTTTCCTTAATATGAAAGCACTGAGACTTTACAATCAAAAGATAGTGATAACATCACTAGCTAAATGGGACCCAAATGTTAAAGCAGCTTCATTGATTTTGTAGACAGTTCGGCGATGGTACCCAAATGTTAAAGCAACTTCATTGATTTTGCCCTTCGGAAGCTTTCCACCTTCTAAAGCTTCTATCAACATTTGAGCCAAGAAATTTCTTTCCTCAGATGACATGTTGGATTTGTGATTTGACAATTGCATTTTTGTAAGTACCCAAATCCAAATTGTTATAATCCGTTAACTCACACTTTCCAAAGTTAACGAGACTTTTTGGGATTGCCCTGATCATTCATAATTTAAAGTGTATTAAGAACACATTCGAATATGTGAAAATATCACTTTTCCAAAAATACGCAATTTCCGAGACTTTTCGGGACTGTTTCGACATTTATTCGGACACTTATTTAAAAAAAGTCAAAACACGGCCCAACGGAGCCAAAAGCCCTTTCTTAATGACTAAGCAGGACACGTGTCACACATGCACAAGGCCCTAGGTCAAATCAATTAAATCCAAGGCCTGAAAAGACCAAAATACCCTCAAACTGAAGGACTGGTCGGCCGACCTGTTTTTACTGGATCGACCATCAGTCCCACCATATTTTCAAATATCCAAAAAGCCCTCAAACTTGAAGGACTAGCCGGCCGGCCTGTTTTGCACCTTGAAATTTCCAGTAAATAGCAGCCTCCTCTTTCAGATTTGAGGACACTTTTTCTTACCTCAAACCCCCCTTCAACATTCCAGCCCCTTCTCAGCCCCAAAACCCTCCCGAAATGCCGCCGAATTGAAAAAACTCGAGTGCGAACAAGAGTTAACTAGGGGAGGTTCTGCCTACGTGAGAGAAGAATTTCTCTCATCTTTAAACACATTTGAAACGCGTACCCTAGGAAGATAGATTCGAAACCTAGCCATTGGTAAACTCTTATTCTCAAATATTCCATTTCATCTCTTTTTACGCGTTTTACGCTACTTCTGATCCGATCAAAATCTTCAAAATGTAGACACTACGTTGTCTGCGGGTCTTGAAGTGATCCTCTCTTTATCACTTTTCTCTTTCAAAGAGAGTGATTTAGAGCTAAAACGGAGATCTTGACCCATTTTTATAAACTTTATCTATTACGTCATTTACCGTCCGAACCGTTTGGTTCGTTGATCGTCATTTCTATCATCCGAATCGTTTGGTTCGTTGATCATCATTTCTACCGCCCGAATCGTTTGATTTGTTGATTGCCATTTCAAAAACGCTCTCTACCGTCCGAACCGTTTGGTTTGTTGATACCGTCCTTTCAATATTGTCATTTACCGTCCAAACCGTTTGGTTTGTTGATCGTATTTACCTTTAACATCTGAGTCAAGAAATTAACTTGTCGATCGTCATTTCAATACTGTCATTCACTTTAAAGGCCTTTTCCTTTATTGTCGATTTCCTCAAAAAAGGGTAATGTTATAATGCCCGGTTCAAAATCAAACTCTTTTCCTTTACTATCATTTTCCTCAAAAAAGGGTAACGTTATAATGCCCGAATCATTTCAAAACCCGCCCTTCAAACTTCCTTTCAAATCCAAAGTTTGTCATTCAAACTTCCTTTCAATCCAAAGTTTGCCATTCAAACTCATTTTCAACTAACACAAACACACACACGCACAATTTTTGAGAACGGTAGAAAGACTCGTCAATATGAGGCATTTCGGGTGATTTCAAATTTTCCTCTTCCCGAGGCGTAACTTGACCTCCGAACCTAACAATCTCTGTTCAAAAGCCTTTTCCTAAGTTTTGACTCCTATTAAAAAACGCTCCTTGTTTCAAAAGCCTTTTTCAAAGTTTTGGCTCATAACCAAAATGACGTGGCGACTCCTCTTTTCCCTGCGAAATTTAAACCGCTAGCCGCCCTCATGATCCTGATAATTTCAGTTGGCGACCCCGGTGGGGAATTAACATATTTTTTCATAACTACCTTCGTTTTAAAAAAAAACATTTTTGTGGGTCAAACTTTCGTTTACCCTTCCTCGTTTTCGTGCGTGTGTGTTTTCTTATCATTTTGTGTTATTGTTTTTTCTTTCCAAAAAGGAAACTTTAAACAGCTCTGATTTTCAAAACATTCAAATGTTTTAAAAAAAGTGTTGCTTTTCATCTCTTTGGAAATCATAGCATGTTCGTGCATGGTTGTTCAATGAATTGTTTTTCGTGCAATATTTTTAACTACTCATAAATGCTTTAAAACACATTCTGAAAATCTCTGTTTTTACTCAGAAAATGAATTTAGTGACCGCACACTACGGGCACTCTTATCCTGTACACTGCACACTACAACCCTTAACCCGGGGTGACCGTTTAGCTGCAACTTGATTGGCCTTCCTATGCCTCTCTCGTGCACACGGGGTCATCCCAAACAGCCCATCCTAGCCCGTGCAACCATGCACTCTTTGTGTCACACTTCGTCCAAGACCTTGGTTGGTTTTTGGCTTAGTTCGTGTCATAAAGCCTAAGTGTATATTTTTTACGCTGATCTCCCTCACAAGTCAAAACTTAAAAGTTGAGATCGAAGTGAAATTACCCGATCCGTGTGCGCGGGCCGGACATCTCGCATTCGTCGGGAGGTGTCGCTGCGTTTGGAGGAGTCGCCACGCCGTTTTGATATAGCCCAAAACATTGAGAAAAGGCTTTGTTTAAAAGGTTATTGTGTGATTGAATGAACGCTTGCCGAAAAATGAAATTTTAGGAGTCGCCACACCGTTTTTAAGGAAACATTGAAAACCTTTGAAAAGAGAATTTGGGTTCGGGGGTCAGGTTACGTGTTGGGAAGAACCGAGAGTTTACCCAACACGCCTCGTTCGTAAACGAGTCTTTCTATGTTCAACATCAAAATCATTCATAAGTGTGTGCAAATTGTGTGAGACAAAATATGTATAAAATGCATATTAATGCTTTGCTTTATTGATCAACGGAGGAATTACAACTTGTGAGCCAGTTACTCCTGGAGGCCACGTCCCAAATTACAATGAAATAAACAACTTACAACTGAAATGGACCAGCTGCAAAATGGTTACATGTGTCGCGTGACACAGGACCTGGGATGGTCAAGTGTGTCGCGTGACACAACAAACCCATTTGCAGAGATTTCACAAAGCTGGATTACAAAGGGAGACAATAACAACATCCAATTACATCATAAATGGATCTAATAGATCACCGAAGTCAGGGTTTAACACTTAAGAGGGTATGTATATGATTGATCCATACTCATCTCAAGTGACTAAACCAAACATATCAACATCATTCTGAATCACAGATTGAACATGGATACCAATATATGATCAACAACTAACAACAACAAACTGCCCAGCCATGAGATAACAGAGATCCACACTCTACGTGAAGCATTCAAACACAACGCATAACATAAACGGTCAAAGTGCATTATCATAAGAATAAATATAACGTTCAGAGACCAAAACGAAACATGTTCAACCAAGTCCGAAATCAAACAGAAAATCCATCAGAGCAGTCGAAATAGATGATGAAAACAGAGAGAGAGGCCGGGAATTAGAACATTACCCTTGTAGTGTCCACACTCTCTATACCACGTCGGTATAGGGAGTCTTCTAATCAGCTTCGGAATCGGATCTAGATCTCAGATTGAGAGTTGCTTTAGAATCTCAAGCGTATGTGTGTGAGTGCGTGTTGAATGGAGACAGAGGTTTAGGGCGTGATTTGATGAAAAGATGCTAGGGACTGGAAAGGGCCGGAGCTAGTAGGTGTGGTGATCGGAATTCGTTGGAGAAGCAGTGGTGGTGAACGGTTTAGGATCTGAAACAGGGGAGACGGCGTTGGCTATTTTGGGGAGAATTGAGAGGAATGGTGGAAGCGGTTTAGAGAGGGAGTAAGGTCGTAGCCGTGTTAGTACCCGACCTGAAAATACCCCTGATAGGCATTTAGGAACCTCTGAGGACCTCTCAGTCATTTATGAGTTTCAATAGGCTCAAGTAATATTTCCCCGAAAGCCCTTATTTGTAGTTTTAGAATCCCGATAGACCAAATGTCAGCTAAAACTTCTGAAGGCCATAACTTTCTCATACGAACTCCGTTTTGGGCCCACTGCATATCAAATCGAACGGGAGAATGTGACTGACAAGAAGAAAGGGTCGATCGACCCTTTCCATAAACGCCGCCTTTTAAAAAAAGGGTCGAACGACCCTTTCCAGCCGCCTTTTAAAGAAGGGTCGAACGACCCTTTCTCCTTTCCCACATCACTTTCGCAGCTTTTCCTCCCCAATTCCTTTCACTATATAAACCCCACTCCGCCTCACACTTTGAACACGTAATCATTCTACGAAAACTCAAGACCAAACTTGAGACTTCCTTCATAGAAAACTTGAGACTAAACTCGAGTTTTCTAAGTCTAAATATTTTCTCAAGAACGTTCTTCGAATCTTCATAGATTCAATCCAAAAGCCTTGCCATCATTAGGTAAGTCTTCTGTTTATTTTTCTGTCTTTATTATTATTATGCTAGATTTATTATTTGCATGCTTAGTATATTTTAATTATTTAATTTCTTGCCTATGTCATATATGCTAGATTTAGGGTTGTTTTAATATATTTATGCATAGCCGAGGATGGTCTAGGGTTTGCACTCAAGCCCTTACTAGACCTAGGAACTACTTTCTCTCCCTTTCCTTTAGTAATAATTATTCCCATGATCAACAATTCTCCAATAATGGACGTTGATTAGTACACCTTTCAAGGGTCTAATCAAAGGGTCCTAGGATGTGATCATCAAAACCATTTTTTTTCTCTCCCCTCCTCCTTATGCATGATCCCGCTCCTCCTATCTATTCCTGTAAACACCACACACAACCAACACCCCATATGCTAGAAAGACCGATCCGTCGGGCAATAGGAGTGATAGCGTTTCTTCTTCTGTTGTAACTTGACCCCCGAACCCAATTACATATTTAGCCTTTTTTCAATGCTTTGGGCTATATCAAAGCGGCGTGGCGACTCTCATAGAATTAAACTAATATTTTTAATATGGTTTAAATCGAGTGTCACTTAATGAATATCCCATTTCGGTCCGACTTCCATGATTATTTATTTTAAACCTCCGAATGCGCGTTGCATCGGGACGGGGTATTCACAGTGGCGACTCCGCTGGGGACTGTTTTGAACTTTTTTCAAACTTAGTGGGTCAGACTTTCGTTTTCCTTTACGGTGTTGTATTTTGCTTTCTTATTTTTACTGTTCTTAACTGTTGCATTGCATGCATGCATCTCCTAAAACAAAAAAAATCTTTCTCTTTTTTTCTCTTAAAAAGAATTAGACTTTTTTGCCTCACACTACCACTAAAGTCCGTGTCACACTACAAAGACACCCTTAACCCATCGGAGAAGCCAAAGTGCGGGAAGTGTGGTGATCATGTCGCCTCCCTTCCGAGTCTCACTTGGTCATCCACTCATTAGTGCGCTTCAGCTGCACGGTGGGAGCCTGAAACCTAACCCTTGTGTCGCCCACTTTGTTAGGAGTACACTCCCTGTGACCGGTTGGTTTGACTAGCTTTTTCATATAGACAATTAATAAGGTCTTTATGATAAGTCACTACGAATCAGTGATAAGTCAAGATCTATAGAGAGAAAAGAGCACTAAAAAATTGATTTCCTTTTAAAGGACGTGCCATGTAAGGTTGAGTGCTTGTTAAAAGATCTTGTCTTATCATAGGTCTGTAGTACTTCCCATAAATATCATCTTAAATGTCTATATGAGACGGTTAGTCGTTAGGATCCACCACTTTAGGACCTTTAGTTAGTTGCGAAAAAGGGGTATCCCTTCCAACCAAGAGTAGGTTCTATAAAAAATAGAGGGCTTTTTTGTAAATAAAATGCTTAACTATCCCTCAATTTAGGACCTTCCGAGGTCCACTCCTCATTTCTAAGACCCTCCGAGGTCCACTCCTCATTTCCAGGACCCCCCGAGGTCCACTCCTCATTTCTAGGAACCTCCGAGGTCCACTCCTCAATTTAGGACCTTCCGAGGTCCACTCCTCATTTCTAGGACCCTCCGAGGTCCACTCCCCATTTCTAGGACCCTCCGAGGTTCACTCCTCATTTCTAGGATCCTCCGAGGGCCACTCCTCATTTCTAGGACCCTCCGAGGTCCACTCCTCATTTCTAGGACCCTCCGAGGTCCACTCCTCATTTCTAGGACCCTTCGAGGTCCACTCCTCATTTCTAGGACCCTCCGAGGTCCACTCCTCATTTCTAGGACCTTCCGAGGTCCACTCCTCATTTCTAGGACCCTCCGAGGTCCACTCCTCAATTTAGGACCCTCCGAGGTCCACTCCTCATTTCTAGGACCCTCCGAGGTCCACTCCTCATTTCTAGGACCCTCCGAGGTCCACTCTTCATTTCTAGGACTCTCCGAGGTCCATTCTTCATTTCTATGACCCTCTGAGGTCCACTCTTTGCCTTTTGGACAAGTCACGGCCCACATCCCTCATCCCTTGGACCATTCGAGGTCCACTTCCTCTATTATGGACTACCATAGGTCCACTCTCTCTATCTTGGACCATTTAAGGTTCACTTCTCATCTTTTGGACCCTTCTAGGTCCACTTCCTCTACTTTGGACCATTCAAGGTCCACTCCTCAATTTAGGACCCTTCGAGGTCCACTCTCTCTATCTAGGACCATTAAAGGTCCACCCTTCCACTTGGGACCCTTCGTGGTCCACCTCTCATCTCTCGGACCATCCATGGTCCACTCCTCTACCTTAGACCACCCATGGTCTACATCCTTCAAGTTAGGACCCTTCAAAGTTCTACTCTCTTATCTCTTGAACCATCCACAAGCCTCTGCTCCCTTAGTCTTAAAACCATCCATAGTTTAGACCCTTTATCTCTAGCACCCTTCAGCCAAAGACCCACCTAGATCAAACCTCTATCGACCCATCTAGATCAAACCACCATCTAGGGCCTACCTAAGCCAATCAAGACCAATTCTCATCCAAGTCCGAGTAGCTCGTCTAGATCACCCTCACTTATATTTGACCAAGGATCGAGTCATCTTCTTCTTACTCTTTTACATTCATCCTCTCTCTTTCTCTAAACATAACCCTGGTTGTATCATCAATCAGGGCCCCCCTCGAACTACGTTGACCTGAGACTCGTACCTTAAATGGTAAGGGTTACGTAGGCAACTTCAGCCCGGTCAAACTCTCAAATTGTGGAGATCAACTATTTTCTCAAAGATGCCTTAAGATTAATTATGAGTCTAATTCAACTCATTGGTTTGACTCTGCCATATGTTCTTACATAATTCTACATCATGTCTATAGAGAAAAGCATTGAAGCCCTTAAAGAAGTCTCAGACATGAAGTTGGGAGTGATCAACCTCCTCAAAGACCTGCATGAAATTGAGCAGCGCCATTTGTCTTACATTCACGAGTACTTGAGAAGAGCTCTTCCTCCTGTTCAGTTCCAGAGTCCCTACCATCCACATACTTGTGGTCCCACTTATGGTTCTACACATCAAAATTTTTCATTCAGGATGCCTACTGTGGCCACCAACCAACGAAGGGCACCAATACCCGAGTCACCTCCAAGTTCAATCCAAAAGAAGAAGATCAACAAGGAGCATTTTGATGACTTAGGAATGCCTGTGGGTGAGTTCTTCGAAGTTCTGGTGGGAAAGAGTTTGATCAAGCCGCTCGAGAATTACAAGCCTGTTAATAAGAGAGCTAACTTGGATACATCCAAGTTTTGCAGATACCACAAGTATGCTGGGCATACCACTGACAGATGTCTGCAGTTGAAACGCTTGGTTCAAAGATTGATCAACGAAGGAAAAATCCAAGGCCTCATTGATGAAGGAACCCTCGTCCTTTAAGGGAAGATTTAGATTCATTCAGTCTTGTAGGTTCTAGTGTGTCTGTCTTACGTCCACTTTGGGCATTGGTATGTAATGTCCACTTTGGACTAGTTACTTCAATAATAAAAGAGTCTTTCTTTCCTTTCTCTCTAGACTTGAGACATAGTCTCACATTACTTTCAAGAAGATTGTCTTATTTATAATTATCACTTGATTGCTAATCTCACTGATAAACTCACCAGCTAATAACTCATGACAAAGTAAACAATTAATAAATGCTTTGATTGGAATAAACAACTCACTGTCCCTTCCTCGTATACACCATCTCTATGCACCCTTCTCTCATACACTCTCTCCATATACTTTTCATACACTATCTCCAGACCCTCTCCTTGTACATGCCCTCTGTACTTTCTCAAGCATACACTTCCCCAAATACACTCTCCCCCATTTGACCTCCTTTCCATATGATCAAGACAAGCACAAAGACCGTTGTTGCTCATCATACGAATAGATGCTCACGCCACTACAAAATGCAAGAGGTTGTTCTTATCCTTCACAAGTGCTACATGAATATCAACTTGGGGCTCACTAACCCCCCAATCTCGCGTCTCCTCTGATTTTCCATTTGATCGATAAGCTTTCGTTAAATATGCTCACATATCTTTCTCATGGTCCGAATATATTTTGCCTTACTTAATAAGTCGGTTAAATGAGTTTATATTTATTTTAAATACTCTTTTGAGAATGCTATCCAGTAGCGATTGAAGCTTAAACCTCCCACCATAGGAAGACATAACCTTACCCTCACTAAATAATACCCTTTCATTTCAAGATCGACAAGTTTTGAAACCCTAAGGAAGAAGCCCATACTAGGGGCTCCCCTGACTCACAAAGGAAGTAATCACCTCCAAGCTCAAGAAAGGCGGAATAAACTCATACTAGGGGCTCCCCTCGACTCACAAAAGAAGGGACCACCTCCAAGCCCAAGAGGAAGAAGGTACGTAAACGCATCCTAAGGCATACGCTAGGGGCTATCGCGAGCAAACAAATCCGAAGGCTTTTCTCGAGAAGAGGGTGTCAAAAAAAAAAACCTCCATCACTCCGAAGTGAACCTCCCATCTCAAAGGTTACGAAAATGAGACATCAAGTGAAGGTCCTATCGTGATCAAGTTACCTGCTGAAATCACAACAAACTCACGAGAAGAAGCAACAAAGATTCCCTCTTGGACAAATCGCGTAAACCAATTCCAAGTCCATCCTCTCACTTTTAGAGGATTCCATCACCACCCTTGACCTTGTCAAAATCAAAGTTAACCTCACTCTTAGAGGTTCTGAAGAAGCGACAACAAGAAAATTCCTTCACCTTAGAGATCCCAAACACATCCCTCAAACCAACCTCTCAAAGAAAGGCCCAAATTCTCGACCTCTCACTTTAAGAGGTCATGTTAAGCATCACCTAATAATCGATCGCAACCCAACCGCTACCGGATGGCATTCTCATAAAGATTATTTAAAAGAAATGCATATTCAAAATTTTGAGTCACTTGTTATCCTACGTGAGCATATTACATACTCTCTCCAAGTTTGGGAACTCGTCCTATTCTTGAAAATCGTTCATTCGACTCCTCAAACACCGTCTCGCAAAGTCTCACTGGGCTTCGCATCCGTGCCTCTCGCCGGCACTCCGGTAAAAGCAAGGAGACACGCGCTGTGACTACTCCTCGGCTTGCGAGAACAAAGGAACATCGAATCTTAACTTGAAAGACAAAAATAGAAGGGGCTATAATCACCAAATTCCCACCTTTTCTTCCACCCCAATCTTTTTTCTATTTTTCATGCTTTCTCATAAAGAAGATCAATGCAGTGGCAAACCGCACGAAAATTATCACAAATGCCCGTAGCAAAGAAGCAACAACGGAACATCCTACTCCTTCTAAAGTCAAGCCCGATTTCACCATCAATCAATTTTCTCTCTTATTCCAGCTTCAAATCAAAGCAGTCATTATTTGTTTACTTATATAATTGGAATTTGATAAACCAATCAGTGAGGACCATTCTCGAGCAACCAAAATATAATTATGAATAAAACAACTCTTCAAATGTCTCGACAAGTCTTCTTTTTCTACATCATAGGAAAATAGAGCCAAACACCGTCTTTCGTCTCATAGGGCTTCCATACACTTTTCCACACCTTGTGATGCTTATACTCTCCCAAAAGAGTCAAACCCAAAAGCGAGAGTGTCATACACGAATTCGGGATCCATTCCCACCTTCGAAATATGTGCCCCTGCACATATACATTTCCAAGTCTTATCCATGATCGATTGACTATTGTTCAAAACGAGGGGTCGCCTCCACAAGATGACTCTGTCTGCAATAGGGATACATTGAATCTCTCCAAGCTGGGGCTTTTGTTAAGCTATTCTCTCAGGCTCTCTTTACCATATTCCCTTCGGGTTTGCTTTGCATCATCGACTGGGGCTTCGCCACGGTCACCTCATCAAACATTGAGGCTCCCCTCAACGGAAATGGGTCAACTATGTGGTTCTTCAGAAAAGGCCAGGGGCTCTAACAAGAATCAGGGCTCCAACGAAGTCATATCTAGCAAGAAGGGCATCCCTTATCTTCAAGATCAGCATGTGGCAAACTCTTTGAGTTAGTTAGAAACATAATTAATCATAAGGCCTCCTTATCAAAATAACATACTTTCAAAATGCCACCCTCCTTGGCACCTTGTTTACAAAATCACTCTTTGGTCTCCACAAATTTTCAAACTCTTCAAGTCTATCAAAGACGCCTCTCTGAGACTCTCAAGATGACTCGGTCCTACCCCTTATCTCTGGACATCAAACTTCATCCAATCCCCATCTTCTATCATAGACACCTACTCAGCCTCACCTTGATTAAACCATAACCTTTCTGCTCAAATTGCCTTGTTCAGACTTACCACAAATGTAAACCCTAGCCTTAAGCCTAGATGACCAATACCTCTCTAAACCCTAGCTTTAAGCCTAGATGACAAATACCTCTCTAAACCCTAGCCTTAAGCCTAGATGACAAACACCTCTCTAAACCCTAGCCTTAAGCCTTAAGCCTAGATGACAAATACCTCTCTAAACCCTAGCCTTAAGCCTAGATGACAAATACCTCTCTAAACCCTAGCCTTAAGCCTAGATGACAAATACCTCTCTAAACCCTAGCCTTAAGCCCAGATGACAAGACTCCTCTCTAAGCCTTAGCAATGATCATCCCAATCTTTAATCTCGGGTTCTCATCAAGAACAGTGGCCTAAGTCCTCCTGGGCAGCCACCATTCTTCTCATCGCAAACAAGAGCTCTAAGTCCTGGGCGCCTACGCTTTTCCCGCATCATCAAGTGGCCTAAGTCCTCCGACAGCCCACCATTCTTCACCAAGCAAACAAGAGCCTAAGTCCCGCTAGCTTTTTTCAGATTAATAAGGGCCTAAGTCCTTCCGGCAGCCACTATTCTTTCATCGCAAACAGAGCCTAAGTCCTTGGCGCCTGCTTTTCACATTACAAGTGGCCTAAGTCCTCCGGCACTACCATTATTCATCGCAAATGTAGCCTAAGTCCTTTGGCAAACAGCTTTCCGCATCATCAAGTGGTTTAAGTCCTCCGGGCAGCTCACCATCCTTCATCGCAAACAGAGCCTAAGTCCTTTGCGGCCTAGTTTTCAAGATTCATCAAGTGGCCTAAGTCCTCTCGGGCACCACCATCCTTCATCGCAAACAAGAGCCTAAGTCCTTTGCGCCACGCTTTTCCCGCATCATCAAGTGGCCTAAGTCCTCTGGGCACCACTATTCTTCATCGTCAGAAATGTAGTTTAAGTCCTTTGCAGCAAATAGCTTTTCAGCATCATCAAGTGGCCTAAGTCCTCTGCAGCCACTATTCTTCATCGAAACCGTAGTAGCCTAAGTCCTTTGGCAGTTATAGTTTTCCTGATCATCAAGTGGCCTAAGTCCTCAGGCAGCCACCATTCTTCATCAAGAAACAAGAGCCTAAGTCCTTTGGCGCCTACGCTTTCAAGCATCATCAAGTGGCCTAAGTCCTCCTGGGCCTACCATTCTTCATCAAAATCCGTAGTAGCCTAAGTCCTTTGGGCAGCCTACATTTTTCCCGCATCATCAAGTGGCCTAAGTCCTCCTAAGCCACCATTCTTCTTCATCGCAGTAAACAAGTAGCCTAAGTCCTTCGGCAGCCTACGGCTTTTCCCGCATCATCTGGCCTAAGTCCTCCTGCAGCCTCACCATTCTTCATCGCAAAATGAGCCTAAGTCTGCTGAGTTTTCCCGCATCATCAAGTGGCCTAAGTCCTCCCAGCTCACCATTCTTCATCAAGAATAAAAGATCCTAAGTCCTTTGGCAGCCATGCGCTTTCCCGCATCATCAAGTGGTCTAAGTCCTCTAGCCACCATTCTTCATCGCAAATGTAGCCTAAGTCCTTTGGCCTGCGTTTTCCCGCATCATCAAGTGGCCTAAGTCCTCCCAGCCCACCATTCTTCATCGCAAATGCAGCCTAAGTCCTTTGGCGCCATGCGTTCCGCACAATCATTGTAGCCTAAGACCCTCCGGCAGCTACAGGTAAGCACAACACAGGTGTGAAAGCATATCTTAGTCAAATTACCTTTCTAAGAACCATTAGCGAAATCTTTGGGTGACTCCCCAGACAGTCAAATCTTTGGGTGACTCCTCGGACAGTCAAATCTTTGGGTGACTCCTCGGACAGTCGAATCTTTGGGTGACTCCCCGAACAGTCACATCTTTGGCTTAAGACACCACACGTCTCCCACTTCAGGGTGCTAACGCCCATTCGTTCTCTCCCCAGCAGTTTTCTGAACTACGATTTGGCTTGATTCTTCTTGGGATACGTAGGTAGCCCGACAAGGGTTCAGCCGCTTGACCTACCTGTTCACCTTTCCATTTGTGACTCAATTAGAGTTCAAACATCAAATCCGCAAGCTCATCATTCTACTCCCTGAAGTCCCTTTTTTCAGGATGGATCCTATCTTAATCGTCGACCCCACTTGTCTTACAAGAAGCGTCGCCGAGGGGCTACTGTTAGTACCCGACCTGAAAATACCCCTGATAGGCATTAAGGAACCTCTGAGGACCTCTCAGTCATTTTTGAGTTTCAATAGGCTCAAGGAATATTTCCCCGAAAGCCCTTATTTGTAGTTTTAGAATCCCGATAGACCAAATGTCAGCTAAAACTTCCGAAGGCCATAACTTTCTCATACGAACTCCGTTTTGGGCCCACCGCATATCAAATCGAACGGGAGAATGTGACTGACAAGAAGAAAGGGTCGATCGAACCTTTCCATGAATGCCGCCTTTTAAAAAAAGGGCCGAACGACCCTTTCCAGCCCCCTTTTAAAGAAGGGTCGAACGACCCTTTCTCCTTTCCCACATCACTTTCGCAGCTTTTCCTCCCCAATTCCTTTCACTATATAAACCCCACTCCGCCTCACACTTTGAACAGGGAATCATTCTACGGAAAACTCAAGACCAAACTTGAGACTACCTCCATAGAAAACTTGAGACTAAACTCGAGTTTTCTAAGTCTAAATATTTTCTTAAGAACGTTCTTCGAATCTTCATAGATTCAATCCAAAAGCCTTGCCATCATTAGGTAAGTCTTCTGTTTATTTTTCTGTCTTTTATTATGCTAGATTTATTATTTGCATGCTTAGTATATTTTAATTATTTAATTTCTTGCCTATGTCATATATGCTAGATTTAGGGTTGTTTTAATATATTTATGCATAGCCGAGGATGGTCTAGGGTTTGCACTCAAGCCCTTACTAGACCTAGGAACTACTTTCTCTCCCTTTCCTTTAGTAATAATTATTCCCATGATCAACAATTCTCCAATAATGGACGTTGATTAGTACACCTTTCAAGGGTCTAATCAAAGGTTCCTAGGTTGTGATCATCAAAACCATTTTCTTTCTCTCCCCTCATCCTTATGCATGATCCCGCTCCTCCTATCTATTCCTGTAAACACAACACACAACCAACACCCCATATGCTAGAAAGACTGATCCGTCGAGCAATAGAAGTGATAGCGTTTCTTCTTCTGTTGTAACTTGACCCCCGAACCCAATTACATATTTAGCCTTTTTTCAATGCTTTGGGCTATATCAAAGCGGCATGGCGACTCTCATAAAATTAAACTAATATTTTTAATATGGTTTAAATCGAGTTTCACTTAATGAATATCCCATTTCGGTCCGACTTCCATGATTATTTATTTTAAACCTCCGAATTCGTGTTGCATCGGGACGGGGTATTCACAATAGCGAAGTACGCTTTAGTATTCCAAATTTAGCTACCTCTATCTCTGTTCGAAAGAGAGAGCAAAGTACACTTTAGTATTCCAAATTTAGCTACCTCTATCTTTGTTAGAAAGAGATAGCGAATTACGCTTTAGTATTCCAAATTTAGCTACCTCTATCTCTGTTCGAAAGAGATAACAAAGTACACTTTAGTTTTTCCAATTTTAGCTACCTCTATCTCTGTTCGAAAGGGATAGCAAAGTACGCTTTAGTGTTCCAAATTTAGCTACCTCTATCTCTGTTCAAAAGAGATAGCAAAGTACGCTTTAGTATTCCAAATTTAGCTACCTCTATCTCTGTTCGAAAGAGATAGCGAAGTACGCTTTTGTTTTTCCAACTTTAGCTACATCTATCTCTGTTCGAAAGAGATAGCGAAGTACGCTTTATTATTCAAATTTAGCTACCTCTATCTCTGTTCGAAAGAGATAGCGAAGTACGCTTTAGTTTTTACAACTTTAGCTACCTCTATCTCTGTTCGAAAGAGATAGCGCAGTACGCTTTAGTATTCCAAATTTAGCTACCTCTATCTCTGTTCGAAAGAGATAGCGAAGTAAGCTTTAGTATTCAAGTTTAGCTACCTCTATCTCTGTTCGAAAGAGATAGCGAAGTAAGCATTAGTATTCGACTTTAGCTACCTCTATATCTATTCGAAAGAGATAGCGAAGTAAGCTTTAGCATTCAACTTTAGCTACCTCTATCTCAGTTCGAAAGAGATAGCGAAGTAAGCTTTAGCATTCAACTTTAGCTGCCTCTATCTCTGTATGAAAGAGATAGCGAAGTAAGCTTTAGCATTCAACTTTTGCTGCCTCTATCTCTGTTCGAAAGAGATAGCGAAGTATGCTTTAGCATTCAACTTTTGCTGCCTCTATCTCTGTTCGAAAGAGATAGCGAAGTATGCTTTAGCATTCAACTTTTGCTGCCTCTATCTCTGTTCGAAAGAGATAGTGAAGAAAGCTTTAGCATTCAACTTTAGCTACCTCTATCTCAGTTCGAAAGAGATAGCGAAGTAAGCTTTAGCATTCAACTTTAGCTGCCTCTATCTCTGTTCGAAAGAGATAGCGAAGTATGCTTTAGCATTCAACTTTTGCTGCCTCTATCTCTATTTGAAGGAGATAGCGAAGTAAGCTTTAGCATTCAACTTTTGCTGCCTCTATCTCTGTTCGAAAGAGATAACGAAGTATGCTTTAGCATTCAAGTTTAGCTACTTCTATCTCTGTTCGAAAGAGATAGCGAAGTATGCTTTAGCATTCAACTTTAGCTACTTCTATCTCTGTTCGAAAGAGATAGCGAAGTATGTTTTAGTATTCCAAATTTTGCTACCTCTATCTCTGTTCGAAAGAGATAGCGAAGTACGCTTTAGTTTTTCCAACTTTAGCTACCTCTATCTCTGTTCGAAAGAGATAGCGAAGTACGCTTTAGTATTCCAAATTTAGCTACCTCTATCTCTGTTCGAAAGAGATATCGATGTACGCTTTAGTATTCCAAATTTTGCTACCTCTATCTCTGTTCGAAAGAGATAGCGAAGTAAGCTTTAGTATTCCAAATTTAGATACCTCTATCTCTGTTCGAAAGAGATAGCGAAGTACGCTTTAGTTTTTCCAAATTTAGCTACCTCTATCTCTGTTCGAAAGTGATAGCGAAGTACGCTTTAGTATTCCAAATTTAGCTACCTCTATCTCTGTTTGAAAGAGATAGCAAATTATGCTTTAGTATTTCAAATTTAGCTACCTTTATCTCTGTTCGAAAGAGATAGCGAAGTACGCTTTAGTATTCCAAATTTAGCTACCTCTATCTCTGTTCGAAAGAGATAGCGAAGTACACTTTAGTATTCCAAATTTAGCTACCTCTATCTTTGTTCGAAAGAGATAGCGAAGTATGCTTTAGTATTCCAAATTTAGCTACCTCTATCTCTGTTCGAAAGAGATAGCAAAGTACGCTTTAGTTTTTCCAATTTTAGCTACCTCTATCTCTGTTCGAAAGAGATAGCGAAGTACGCTTTAGTATTCCAAATTTAGCTACCTCTATCTCTGTTCAAAAGAGATAGCGAAGTACGCTTTAGTATTCCAAATTTAGCTACCTCTATCTCTGTTCGAAAGAGATAGCGAAGTACGCTTTAGTTTTTCCAACTTTAGCTACCTCTATCTCTGTTCGAAAGAGATAGCAAAGTATGCTTTATTATTCAAATTTAGCTTCCTCTATCTCTGTTCGAAAGAGATAGTGAAGTATGCTTTAGTTTTTACAACTTTAGCAACCTCTATCTCTGTTCGAAAGAGATAGTGCAGTACGCTTTAGTATTCCAAATTTAGCTACCTCTATCTCTGTTCGAAAGAGATAGCGAAGTAAGCTTTAGTATTCAACTTTAGATACCTCTATCTCTGTTCGAAAGAGATAGCGAAGTAAGCTTTAGTATTCGAGTTTAGCTACCTCTATATCTATTCGAAAGAGATAGTGAAGTAAGCTTTAGCATTCAACTTTAGCTACCTCTATCTCAGTTCGAAAGAGATAGCGAAGTAAGCTTTAGCATTCAACTTTAGCTGCCTCTATCTCTGTATGAAAGAGATAGCGAAGTAAGCTTTAGCATTCAACTTTTGCTGCCTCTATCTTTGTTCGAAAGAGATAGCAAAGTATGCTTTAGCATTCAACTTTTGCTACCTCTATCTCTGTTCGAAAGAGATACGGAAGTATGCTTTAGCATTCAACTTTTGCTGCCTCTATCTCTGTTCGAAAGAGATAGCGAAGTAAGCTTTAGCATTCTACTTTAGCTACCTCTATCTCAGTTCGAAAGAGATAGCGAAGTAAGCTTTAGCATTCAACTTTAGCTGCCTCTATCTCTGTTCGAAAGAGATAGCGAAGTAAGCTTTAGCATTCAACTTTTGCTGCCTCTATCTTTGTTCGAAAGAGATAGCGAAGTATGCTTTAGCATTCAACTTTTGCTGTCTCTATCTTTGTTCGAAAGAGATAGCGAAGTAATCTTTAGCATTCAACTTTTGCTGCCTCTATCTCTGTTCGAAAGAGATAATGAAGTTTTCATTAGCATTCAAGTTTAGCTAGTTCTATCTCTGTTCGAAAGAGATAGCGAAGTATGCTTTAGCATTCAACTTTAGCTACTTCTATCTCTGTTCGAAAGAGATAGCGAAGTAAGCTTTAGCATTCAAATTTAGTTGCCTCTATCTCTAATCGAAAGAGATAGCGAAGTAAGCTTTAGCATTAAACTTTAGCTGCCTCTATCTCTGTTAGAAAGAGATAGCGAAGTAAGCTTTAGTTTTCCAGCTTTAGCTACCTCTATCTCCTCGATTGCGAAGTAAGCTTTAGTATTCAACTTTAGCCACCTCTATCTCTGTTCGAAAGAGATAGCGAAGTAAGCTTTATTTTTTTCTAACTTCTTTAGTTTCTTAAGGTGACTCCTCCATTAATCGTCAAAATTTTGAGGATCCTAGACCTGTTCCTAACTTTCTAGCGATGATCATGAACTACGATTGTGGCTTGATTCCCCCGGGATACGTAGGTAGCCTTTCAAAAGGTCCAGCCATCAGACCACATCGGTCACCCCCTTCCTTCACCACTCCTTAGTGGTGCGTGAGCCTTTTCAAAAGGTCCAGCCATTCGACTACATCGGTCACCCCCTTCCTTCACCACTCATCAGTGGTGCGCGATCCTTTAAAAAGGTCTAGCCATCCGACCACATCGGTCACTTCCTTCATTTGGCATATCCCCAGCAGGACCAGCCATTAGACCTCTTGGGTCACCTCATTTCCATCTTCATAGCAAGGGACCAGTTTCTCTTCGCTATTCCCCATCGGAACCTGAACTATGATTTGGCTTGATTCCTCTTCAGGATACGTAAGTAGCCTTCTAAATGTTCAGCCACTCCACCTCCTTGGTCACCCAATCCCAATCCATCTCGCCAGTTCGCCAGATTGGATTCTCATTTTTATCGACAACCCCACTTGCTTCGCAAGTACCGTTGCTGAGGGGCTTCTGTAAGTACCCAAATCTTGCTCATGCCTTCCAATTAAAGTTTCTTGGCAGTTCCCCAAACTTTCATAAAGTTTAGGGGCAATTTGGGAACTTTTCCAAACCTTCCAAGGGAGGAAGGACCTGTTAGGAATTAGAATTCTAAACAGGACCTCGCTGAAAAGGGCCTTCTAGAATGCACCTTGCATGTTTCTAGAAAAAGCTGAGTTGACAGCAAATGTAGCCATGCGGCCTCTTTTGCTGCAAATGAAGCCATGCAGCCTCTTTCGCCGTCTGACAGCAACCTATAAATAGAGGCCTCCTCTATTCATTTTGGTACACAATTTTGAGCATTGTTATGCTGCCAAAATAAAAACTCAACTTTACAGTCCCAAAACACACTCAAACCCATCCTCTCTCATACACTAATCCTACCTTAATCTATTCCTAAATAGATATTGCCTAGGAAAATCCCCAAAGAGATAGAAAAAAACCAATATTGGTAATCTCTCCTTCCTTTGCCCTTGATTTACTCCTATATTATCTTGTTCTATTATTACTTGTCATTTACATTCATTATTTTCTTAAATCTTTGATCTTTATTAATTTAATCTTCATATTTCCTATTCCCCTACACAAATGATTCATTGGAGATCCTCTCCCTAGGATGAACAAGGTTCCACAAGTGGCTTGTTCTAGGGAAGATCTACCATATGATGATGTGATTTCTCTTTACTTTTATGTATAAAAATGCAATCTTCATTTATATTATGTCATCCCCTTCCCTTGATCTAGCTTTCCAAGGATTTTCCACCTTATGAGGTCTTAAAGGACATAGAAAAAGCCATAAAGATCCTCCCTTTTACATTATGTCTTTAGTTTAATGATACTCATTGTATTGTTCCCATTAAAAATGCAATCTTTACTTTAATGTCATTTCCCCCATGTCCCTAAAGATGGATCTTTCTCTCTGAGGATTGTCTAAAAGCCTTCTAAGGCACAAAAAGACATAGGATGAGTATAAAGATTTAATGTTTACATCCCATTCCCCTAGTTCCGTGGTTCTTGGTGCATTCCAAGGTAAGGATAGGTGTAAAGACTCCATCTTTACATCGTTTCCACCATAACAATGCCACAATCTTTGTCCCTTTAGAAACCGATGAATCTTAGTCCAGAAATCTCCGATAATCACTTTAGACGAACATAAAATGTCCCTATGAATCATCATTTCTCAAGATGTAGGATCAATGGGCTAAGATTCATCCTTTTCTAAAGAGTCTCATTCTTGGACTTAAAGACGAGCCCCTTTTGATCACATGTGACTAAAATCCCCAAGGAATGTTAGTTTAAGACATACCAAGGCTCCTATGCCTATGATGGTTGATTAACCTAACGGGAGGGTAGATAAGTCCCGTAATGATGATCACAAGTCCAAAGTGAGCACGGGATCAAAATCCCGAAAACATCAAATCCAAGGTATCCCGAGCTAAAACCTTCTTAAATGGTTTTTATGTCTGGCAGATAAACTTGGCACATCCCTTTCTCTTTTCAAATCACGCATGCACACGAGCACACAAACAAGCACAAACTTCAGATCTAAGAAGACTTGCTTTTGCAAGGCTCCTTGGGTGAACGCCAAACGTTCTTCCCAAGGAGTAACTTAACCTCCGGACCCTTATCCTTTTTTTCAAAGTTTTGAGGAAATCAAAATAGCGTGGCGACTCCGGTTTTCATAAAACTGGTTTCTTCAAACTGAGGTGAACGGTGACCCTTTTTCCGTAAAAAAAGAAAATGGTTTTTTTTTCGGGGCCACATTCACAAATAACCAGCCCTATTAGTAATCCCACATCTTGGACACTGCCTATAATTAAATTCTTGCAGGATGGGACAGTGCCAACATATGTGAAAAATCCAATGTCATTCAGAATAAAGGCATCAAGATTTATTTTAATAGATAATATTTTGTTTAGAAAGTCTTTTGCAGGTCTATACATGAGATGCTTAGAACCAGTACAAGCTGAAGAATTCCTAAGGGAATTACATGATAGTGAATGCGGAAACCATGCTGGGGGAAAATCAATGTCATCTAAAGCATTGAGAACAGGTTATTATTGGCCAAACATGCGTCAAGATGCAATGAAGTATGTCCAAAAATGTGATGCATGCCAGAGACATAGTAACATCTTACACCAACCTGCTGAACCACAACATCCTATTCTATCACCTTGGCCATTTATGCAGTGGGGAATGGATATAGTTGGCAAGCTACCAAAAGCACCTGGAGGCAAAGTAATCATGTTGGATTTGACAGATTATTTTTCAAAATGGATTGAAGTTGAAGCTTTTGTGCAAATTACAGACAAAGAAGTAATATCATTCCTGAAAAAGGAACATTATTAGCCGGTTTAGAGTTCCATCTGAGATTATATGCGACAATGGCTCTCAGTTAATCAGTAAGAAGACACAAAACTTCTGTACAGGATGGGGAATCAAGTTGATAATGTCTACACAGTACATCCTCAAGCCAACGGTCAAGCTGAGTCCAATAACAAGTTGATAATAAACTAGCTGAAGAAATGTCTTGATCAAAATAAAGGAATATGGACCGAAGAACTACCCTTGGTACTTTGGGCGGACAAAACTACTCCAAAGAATGCAAATGGACAGACCCATTACTCCTTGGTGTTCGACGCTGAAGCTGTTATCCTTGTAGAATTCGCAATGCCAACAGCCAGATATGGTCTAACAACTTCAGAAGAAAACCAACTTGTTCTCGCTGAAGACCTAGATAACATTGACGAACTAAGAGACATGGCTAAGGTCAGGATGGCGGCCAACCAGCAAAGGATTGCTAAGTCTTACAACAAGAATGTCCGTATTAGAAGATTTCAAGTTAGAGACATGGTCCTGGGGATAATTTTACAGAACACAAGGGACTTAAATGCGGGTAAGCTTGAAGCCAAGTGGGAAGGTCCCTATCTGGTTGATGCATAAGCTAGAAAGGGGGCATATAACTTATCAACCTTAGATGGCAGAAAGATCCCAAGAAGTTGGAATCCAATCCACCTCAAGTTGTACTTCATGTAAGTTTTAGCTTGTCCATTCAATATTGAAAGTTAGGTATAATCTACTTTACTTTATTTCAATTTATGTTATTTCAATTCGATTTATATTTTTTCAAACCCTTACTGACTTAAGCATCAGAGGGGTGTTAGCCAAGCTAATACCCATCCCTAACATGTTTCTATTTTACAAGGAAACTTAAGGTTTATACTCAAGATGACATGACCAACATGCTCAAATCAAGTTGTAAAGAAACTCAAGAAAAACTAGGTAATGCTTCAGGTTGCTGAAAGACAAATTTGTTAAAGCATTTTGTTAATAGTTTTCAAGCTGTCGCATTTTAAGTCAGATTCACACAAAAGTTTCAAGGTTATATTCAAGATGTAAGGTACACACCTTTCTAAGGTTTAAAGATTTTGCATCTTTCTTAAGTTATTAAGGTTATTTACACCTTCACCTGGGCGCACGTTTTTCATGTTTTAGTTTGGTTGTAAGTGGGCCAATGTGCCAAGTACATATTGATTACCTTCTTGCACTTAATTAAAAGTATGAACTCAACTTGAAACAACAGGTTGTTACATTAACATGTTACCAAATGAAGACAAGATTAACAGATCTAAACATCTTCCCATTTCATTCCATTTTTTGTAGCTTCAACTTGCTACACATTCCCATTCTATTACATTTCCAATAATATTTCTAAGTTGTGGTACCAACTTGTTACACCTAGAAATTCGACTATTCCTTACAATTAGAACACTAAAACATCCAAAAGTTTCCACCATGCTATCACAAGTAATGGGGAAACAACAGTGCAATAAAAGCATTTCCAAACAGACATGCAAAATCTTTACATCCTATGGAATTCATTATCTAAACGAGGACAAACCCCTCGGCAAAAATATCAAATTACAAACCATAAAGTTGTTTATAAGGACACCCCCTCAGTTGAAATTTAAAACAATAAAACATAAAATAAATTGTTTTTAACAGCCAACAAATTAAAATTGTTCTTTCAAACCAGCAGAAAATTTACCTCAAACTTCATCCTTCTTCTCTTCTTGATTGTCTTCAACCTGCTTGCCTTTATCAACATCTTGATACTTTGAGTTTACTTCTCCAACATCAATGCCTTCACCTAAAAATGCGTTCATCATGGCAACCTCATTTGTAATCCGCCAGTTGACATGTTTTCCCATATCAAATTCTTTTATCATCTCGATTCTACTTTCAATCATTGACTTGCTGGCGTCAAACATGAACTTCTCGGCAAAAAATATCAAATTACAAACTATATGAGTATATCGGACAGTGAATGGTTCTTGATTCTGGGGAGTTTTATCATTTATGTACGAGAAGCAAGTGGTTTATAACCTATGAGTAGGTGGATGTGGGTAGTATTCATATGGGAAAAAATGTTTCTTGCAAGATGGTTGGTATTGGATTCATAAAGTTGTGGACTCACGACAGTAAGTTATACACATTGAACGATGTAAGGCAAGTACCGCTGTTGACAAAGAACCTGATATCGCTGAGTTCATTAGATAGTTAAAGGTACAATTTTAAGAGTGAAAGCAGAGCAGTATATGTCTGCAAGGGTTTGGAAGTGGTTCTGAAAGGTATAACGCAAGGTTCCTTGTATTTACTCCAAGGATCAACACTTTTCGGTTCAGTATTTGATGCATCCTCACAGGTGGACAAGAATATGAAAATGCTGGTGTATTCGAGCAGGCGGGAAGGACATCGAGGGTTACTTATCCATAATCACAAAGTCCCGTGACTTTCCATGGGTTAAATTGGCCAAACAAAGCAAGGAAGGATCTTTTGTACATTGAAAAAATCAAAAGGACCTCGCAGTAATGACAAAAAAGTCAAAATGTTCTGACACTGCACATTGGTCTGCATGGACCTCCTTGCAAAAAGAAGTGTGTGCCGTGTGGACCTCTTTACCATTTTACAGAGGATATAAATACAATCCTCTTGCTGCTTCATTTGACACAACACAACACAAGAAAGACAGAAAAACACAACAAAAGCAGCACAAAAACTGCACAATACAAGAAATCTTGAGAAGAGTGAGAATTAGAGGACATTTTGCCTAAGTGAGAGCAGAATTCTCTCTTTCTTAGTCACTTTAAGTAAATCACATGCTTTACCATAACAAGAAAATAACACAACAAGGACAAAACAATACAAGAAATATGAGAAAAGTGAGCATTAGGGGACATTCTGCCTAAGTAAGAGCAGAATTCTCTCCTTCTTAAACACCCTAAACAAATCCCATACTTTTCCCACAAAAATCAAACCTTAGGAAGATAGAAAATAACTAATATTGGCAAGATCTCCTTCCGAAACATAAATAATTCTTTAACTTTTCATTTTTAAGTCTTTTAATATATTATAAATCATTATTGTTAAATATATCATTTGTTCATATTACATGCATTGTCTTTCCTTTGTTTACTTTCAAAGTATGTTTCTTTTCACTTTCTAAGATCATCTTTTCATCCATTTTTCCTTTCTTAAGTTACCATGTGTAGCGTTGTGAGAAAGAAATTCTGGTTCTTTTTATTTTTATGAGTCGCCACCTATATTATTTGATTGGAAACATAGAAAAACCATTTGAGAGATTTGGGTTCGGGGCTTAGGTTATGAAATGGGTAGGTTTAGAAGGCATCCATTTCACCCAATCCGGAGATCAGTCTTGCTAAAGAAAAGAGAGGTTTTTCAAAAGAAGAAGTAAAAAACGAATTCAAATACTACAAATAAAGGTCCATTTGACGAGGTCAAACGGAATGTAGAATCGATTGCTTCGAGACCGTCTCCATGATTTGGAGAGGCTCTAGGCCGATCCTAGATTCTATGGACTTATACCACTCTAACAATCAATTAGAAGGAAGATTAAGAATTACCTTGCGTGAGGTGATTTGGGCAGAGTTTCGGCTCAAGTTTAGAGTCGACCCTTCACACGGACAGAGCTTCGCCTTGGTCCTTGGTTCGAAGATTGATGCTTGTTTATCAACAAGGTTGACAAACAAACTATGAGGTGAGTTTTAGAGTGATTTTGAAGGATTCTTTCAGGGAAAGAAAATGACAAAATGTGTGTGTGTTGTGTAAATTCGCGGTCCGGGACCTTCCTCCTTTTGAGCCTTGGAAGTCACCAAGTATTTATAGAGGTTGGATATGAAGAAGTGGATAGTTAAAACCCTATCAGATGGTTCTAGACCTCCTCTCCCATTGGTTGGCCGGAGAGATAAAGTTTTATCCCGAAAAGAGGTTGAAATCGATTTAGGAACTGTCGTGCCCGCAATCTGCAGAGGGAGATATCTCGCGCGAGACACGCCATCTCGCGGCGAGATATTGCTCCTGTGGACAGTTTTGTCCTTTCCTCGTTATCTCGTATGCAGTTTAGTCCCAAACTAACGGTAGTTAGTTAAAACATTAATGAAACATGACGAAATGGTGGATTTCTACTTCTTGACTCAAAGCGAGACTTAGAGTGGTATACGTATGATCCGATGTGTTCAGAATGGGGTGTCTACAGAGCCCCTTGGCGACAAGTCTTATGAAAGAAGTCATGTCAACGATAGAAAAGACATCATTCTGAACATCGGGATGGTCGTGCCGCACGGCTGCCTACGTATCTCTATCGGAGAATCAGACCATAACGTAGTTCGACTCCAAAACACGAAAAGGTTGCTTTAGGTATTTTGAAAAAAGTTTTTTTGAAAATCGAGGAGATTTTTTTTTTTTTTGAAAAGGCAAATTCATACTGAGGAATCAAATCAAGACCCAATTCTGAATATACCTGTCTGTCTGAAGATTCGCCTGTCTGGGCTCCGAACCTGCGGGAATTATGTTAGAAAACAAAGGCTTACCTGTCCGGTCCTTTGAGTCCTGTTGTTTTTGTGATGATTCGCCGTTCTGGGCTCCGAATCGGGCTTTTTGCTGTTAGGGATGACGATTCACCTGTTTGGGCGTTGAATCGGGCTTTTGGTTTGACGATCCACCTGTCTGGGCGTTGGACCGGTCTTTTTCTGATGAAGATCCACCTGTTTGGGCGTTGGACCGAGCTTTTTGATGACGATCCACCTGTTTGGGCGTTGGACCGGGCTTTTTGATGACGATCCACCTGTCTAGGCGTTGGACCGGGCTTTTTTTTTTTTATGACGATCCACCTGTCTGGGCGTTGGATCGAGCTTTTTGATGACGATCCACCTGTCTGGGCATTGGACCGGGCTTTTTGATGACGATCCACCTGTCTGGGCGTTGGACCGGGCTTTTTCTTTGATGATTCACCTTTCTGGGCTCTGAATCATGTGAATTGGGTTGGTCTTTGGTGTCGGACCTGTCCGAGAGGCTGTTCCAGAAGGCTTCTTCGGCGGCCTCGACGGTAGCCTCGGCTATGACCCCTACTTGCGGAGCCAAGAGGTCGAGGAGGGATGGTAGCCCCCTGGTGGTGATGGCGGAGGTGTTGGCGGCTCGAGCGACTTGATGGCGTGATCCCCTCCCCTTTTTTCTTTATCTGATTATCTGTACATATTGGCCGTGTGGGCCCAGACAATTTTTTCTTTCTTTTCTGGTACCTGTTAGGAACACATAGGTAGCACAAACAATGGTTTTTCTTAATCCCTAATCCTAGGTCTAATTAGTTAGTTAATTAACTTTCTCGACTTTCCATGTTTTCGGAAATGGAATGGCCGTTAGGCCGCAATTTTGAGCCTGAGTATGGTGTTTTTATTGCATGTTATGAACTGAACACGCAGGTTTTTTGAGACTTGCTTTGTCAAGTCGGGGCTATATTGCTGTTTGAGTAGAAATGCTGTTGCTTTGCCGTAGGGATATCTCGCGCGAGATAAGGTGTCTCGCACGAGACACGCTACCCAGGCAGAAATCTCTTCCTTTTTCGAACAGGATTTTGACAGTTTTCCCTATAAAATCACCCTGTAGTCCGGCCAGATAACTCATTCTAGCCTTTCAAACTTTAGAGATATCCTGTTAGGGTGAAACTCTTGTCTTCTTCTTCAACCTTGTGATCCATGGCTTCCAAGGAGATTGCCCCAACGTCCATGATTGTCGATGATTTTTCTTTGTCCTCTGAAGTGATTGCATCTTTCAAGCAAGCATCAAGGGATTTTGTAAGGTCATTTCGCAACCGGTCTCGCAATAAGTTTATCGCAGAATTCGGATTTAGAATTCTTTTCACTTTGAAGAACCTCCAACCGAATTGGAAGTTATTGCAGGGTGCTGCTCAATTTTGGGATCCCTCTATTCATCTTTTCAATTTTTCTTTGAATGAGATGGTGCCTACAGTGGAGGAATTCGCCATTATCTTGGATATGCCTTTGACTGGTAAGATTCCTGTTCCTAAGTATCATAGGAATCATTCGGAGGCTTTGAACGAATTGTTAGGGATCCCCCTTGATACTTGCTATGGGTTGGTTCACCGCAAGTGGGTTGATTGCTCTTCTTTTCCGGGACGCTTCAATGTTATTCGATGATGACGCTTTTCATGTCCATAAGCGGAATTTTACGGCTCTTTCTCTTTTCGGAGATGTTTGTTTACGTGCAGGGACGGCTTGGTCGATTCCCAACCGGTGGAAGTTGTTCTCGCAGGCTAGGAAACGTTTCTAGGAACATTATTCCGCTAATCTTGGGTGAGACCCTTCATGGTCTTGATGAGCTGCATAGGATCAAGGCGTCATGACTCAAGGGAGTCCCCTCCCGTTGACTATTTGGCTTAGGGAGCATCTCAAGTTGATAGGTCCCCCGTTGGAATATTCTCCCTTTACATATCATACGCGAAAGTTATTGATCAAAGATCTTTCAAATGGATGAATGGGCCGAGTTGATTGCGAAGACCGAAACCGCGATATTCTCTAGTGTCCACCTTATTGGAGGTTGAACAAGTATGTTGCCAATACCAAGGGTTTTGACAGGTTGTTCTTCCGAGTTTGCGAGATTCCTCCTTTTACTTTGCCAAGCGAGTGCTCCGTCGGCTTGGTCGCCAGCCAGACACTTATCTTTCGAAGGAGCTTCTCGTGAAGTGTCTTATATTGGTGTAGAGTTTGCGCAGTGCTAGCTCAAACATGGGGTGAAGGAACCAATCGGGACCGCTTGGTCGAACCTTCGGACTTTTTAATGCAAGCATCTTCCCGTCTCGACAAATATTTGGATTGGTTCCTCCATACCTGGCCATCCTAGTGCGAGAAGATTGATGATTTGCGGCTTTTACCGCTAAGAGATTCTTTTGTAGCTAGCAAGATCTTGCGAAGGAGCGAGGCTCGCCCGATCCCGCTAATGTGCGAACCGATCCAACTCAGATTTTCTTGATGGGGATTGGTACGAGAGGCGAGGCAAGGGAATGCCCGGAAAGATGCAAGCTTTGGATAGGCCTCATGTCTTCAAGAGATTGTCGGAATCCGTCTTTGATCATCTCGACTGCTTTTTGACCGTCTCGAGGGATGTTCTCGCTGGAGAGGCTCAAAGCGCAAGGAGGATCACGACGACGGTGGAGACCATGTCCGCCGGCCAACCAAGTCAATGAAAGGCTAGATCTTTAGGAGTACCAAGAGATTGCTTTGATAGATCAATTGTTTCGCTTTATTAGTATTATTTTTTTCAAGTTTGTTAGCTTAGCAAATTAGTTGTTGTGGTTAGGATTTCCCTATTGTCATTAATGAAACGCATTCGATTAATAAAAGGGACAACTTTGATTTATTTATTTGATTAGACCGAACCCGAAGGCCGCCTACGTTCCTCTTTTACAAAGAATTAAACTAGAGGCTCAGTCCAACGTAGTTCATTTTTGAGAAAAGGACAAAATATGGCCTGTGTCATGGGTAATCTCGCGAGATAAGGCCCCCTTTTTTTTTTTTTTTTTTTTTTTTTTTTTTTTATGCACACCCTTTCTTTTGCCTAGACCGCCCTTCGGGTTTTCAATCTAGCGGGCTTCTTTTCTTGTGCTAGCTCTAATTTTTGCCTAGGTCGTCCTTTCCGGGATTTTCAACCTAGCGAGGGATTTCTTTTAAGGAGGCCAAGTCACGCGAAGTATTTCTTGAGCTTGTCCATGTTGACCGGCTTCGGTAGTTGATCTCCGTCTAAGTCTACCACCAAGGGCTCCCCGCAGAATATCTTTCTTCACAATGTAGGGTCCTATCCACCTTGGTCCCCACTTGCCTAACGGGTTGAAAGGTCCGGACGATGCTCACGGAGCACCGTGTCGCCTACTCGATGTTCCTTGTCTTGACCTTTTTGTTGAAAGCTCTTGCCATTCTTCTTTGGTAAGCTTGGGTGTGTTCGGCCGCTTTCAACCTTCTTTCGTCCAACAGGCTAGCTCTTCGTATCCGCTTTCTAGCCGCCGACTTCATTCACTTGGTTTTCTAGGAGAACCCTTAGTGATGGTATTTCCAATTCTATTTGGGTAAGACGCCCTCCATCCCGAATGTGAGGGCGTAGGAGTTTCTCCTCCTATAGCCGCTCGTGACCGAAGTGCGGTACCCCCCATAGTGCGAATGGTAGCTTGTCGGGCCAGCTTTTCCAAAGGACTACCATTTTTCCGATGATAGTCTCGATTGTTTTGTTCGCGGCTTCAACTCGCTCCGTTTGTTTCGAGGCCTATAAGGAGATGACTTCAGTGTCTCGTGATTTTGTACTCGGCCATTAGGCGATCGGTTTCCTTCTCGAAGTGTGACCCATTATCGGATATCATCTCTTGTGGAACCCCATATCGGCAGATGATGTTGTGCTTGATGAATTCGCAACCTTTCGGCATCTCGTAACTTTGTAGGAGGCGGCCTCGACCCATTTAGTGAAATAGTCGATGGCTACTAGGACGAAACAGTTGTCCGCTGGCTCTCGGTGTGTGATCTTTCCAATCACGTCTATCCCCCATGTAGAGAACGGCCAAGGTGAAGTCATTGGGTACAGCAAAGAAAGGCGGTGCATGCCGAAGATTGGCGTGTATCTCGACACTTGTGGCACTTCTTGACCATTTTGGTACAACGGCTTCCATGGTCGCCCAAAATTACCCTTGTCGATGATCTTTTTGGCGAGCATGTTTCCGCTCATGTGGGTTCCACATATGCCTTGATGAACATGGTCCATTATTTCCTCGGGCCTCTTCCTCGGTGGCGCAAAGGAGGTTTCCTTGGGAATGTTTCTTGAATATACGGCCAAGAAGTGATGACGTAATTGGCAGCCAACCTTTTAAGGGCGACCCGAGTCTTCGTGTCCTGTCTCTGCGGTATGGTTCCATCTAGGATGAAATACCAAATGTCGTGGTACCATGGTTTCCCTTCGAAGTTTTCAACAATGCACCTTTCGATAACCATTTGTCTTTGCAAATGTGAAGATCTATAACGGCGCAGATGCGTGAGTTGCACGCCGTGTTATTTTGAAGGGTTTAACCGTTTCCTTTAGGTATTTCGACCAAGGAAGCAAGTGTGGCTAATGCGTCCGCAAACCGATTTTTGTCTCTCGGGGAGATAGTGGAATGAGACATCCTAAAATTGTTGCGCCAATTCTTGGAGGTGGGCATCAGATCTTTGAAGTGTTGGATCTTGGACCCTCCACTTCTTCAATGTCCGATTGATGATCAATCGGGAATCCCCGAATACCTCGAGTTCGCCACGTTGCGTTCTAGGGCTGCCTCAAGCCCCGCTATGCAAGCCTCGTATTCTCGCGGTATTGTTGGTGGCGTCGAAGTCAAGACGCATCGCTAGTGGAGTGTAGATGTCATTAGGGTCTACCAATAACATTCCGATGCCAAACCCTCTCTTGTTGGCCGCGCCATCGAAAATAATTGCCACTTATTTTCTTCTATGCTTAGGATGTCCTCATCAGTGGAATCGCCGGTCTTCCCCTTCACTTCGTCGCAAGGAAATTCTACCAACCTGATCGCGAATACACTCCCTCCGACGGATTTCTGAGTGACGTAAGTGATATCATACCCCGCGAGCATGAAGTACCATTTGGCTAGCCTCGAAGACAAATTTGATTTGTCTAGGATATATTTCAAAGGGATCCATCTTTGCGATGAGACGGACCGGAAAGGCTTCCATATAGTGCTTTAGCCTTTGTGATACCCAGACGAGAGCGGCGCATGACTTGTCGAGTGGAGAGTAGTTGATTTCACCGCCTTGGAATCTCGGCCGACAAAGTAGATGGCATGTTCTCGTGTGCGAAGCCGTCGTTCTTGAGCAAGCATAGCCCCTAATGCGTTGTCTGTGAATCGTGAGGTATAGCTTCAAGGGCTTCTCCTTGTGTGGTGGAACCAGGATAGGTGGGGAAGTCAAGTAGTGCTTAACTTCCTCGAATGCTTCTTGACATTCTTCGGTCCACTCTTGAGGTGCGTTTTTCTTAAGCAAACTTAAAGATGGGGTCGCACATTGTAGCCGGTTGATTAATGAATCGACCGATATATTGGAGTCTCGCCCATGAATCCCTTTACTTCTTTCGTGTCCCGGGTGGAGGCATGTCTGTAATGGCCTTTATCTTGGCGGGATCTCGCTTCTATGTCGCGTTCGTGACCATGTATCCCAAGACTTTCCCTTTGACTACTCCGAATGAGCATTTGGCGGGGTTGAGTCTCATTTTGTCTTTGTCTCGCCGATTGAAGAATTTTCTCGAGATCTCTCAAGTGTTGGCCATCCGTCCCCTTCAAGTGAATAATCATGTCGTCCACATACACCTCTATTTCTTTATGGATCATGTCGTGGAATAGTGTTGTGGATCGCCTTTGGTAGGTAGCCCGGCGTTCTTGAGACCAAACGGCATGACCGTGTAGCGTAACGTTCCCTAAGGTGTGGTGAATGCCGTTTTGGCCGGTCCTCTTCTCGCCATGAGGATTTGGTTATACCCTCGCGAACCCGTCGACGAATGAGCGGACCTCGTATCTTCAGTGGCATCGACCAACATGTCTATGTTTGGTAGCGGGAAGTCATCTTTAGGGGATGCCTTGTTCAAGTCTCTGAAATCAACACAGGCTCGTATTTTCCCGTTCGACTTGTCTACTTGCACCGTGTTTTCTAACCATTCCGGATATTCAATCACTTTGATGAACCCTACATTCAGAGTTTCATGATTTCCTCTTTCACTTGCATTGACCATTCCGGCTTGATTCTCGCGTAGTTTCGCTTGACCGGCTTGGCGTTGGGTAGCGGCGGTATCTTGTGTTCTACAACCGACCGATTCAACCTGCATATCTTTGTAGGACCAAGCGAAGACGTCGACATATTCTCTCGAGGAGCTGGGTCAAGGTTTCTCCGTCTTCCCCTTGAAGAAGCTGCCGATCTTTGTTTCTCTGGGGTCTTCCGTTGTCCCAAGATTAACTGTTTGCATTTCCTCGTCGTCAACAGGGCCATTCTTTCCACAACGACCTACTTGCTTAGCTAATTCTTTTAAGATTTGTTCGTTTTCTTGATCTATCGCATCGTATGATTCATTATTAACGTGTTCGTTATATTGATTATTATTAGTTAATTCATCATTTATGATGTTAGCAATCTCAGGGTACTCGGAAAGATCAAAGTTTTCATTAAGGAAGTAAGGGAATACATGTTCAGCCACCGCCTCGATTTCCTCTTGAGTGAGTTCATTGGAGGTGGAGCCTGCTTCTAATGTAAAAGTTGTAGGGCCTATCTTCCTGCGAGGGTGGGGAGTGCAACCAAGCTCTTTGATCATGATGTCTTCATCAACAACTGGTCCCCCGGTGACGTGCCAGTTTAGAATTGGCTCATCACATTTCTGTATTAGTCTTGTGTAGTCGGTAGTTGGAGCGTCCCCCTTAGATATTGCATGGATCTGGCTGTCTTCTAACCGACACAGGTCCTGGAACTGTCGCAGCATGTCTTCTCCCAACACAAAGTCCCATTCACTTGTCATTTCTGCCTTCGTGCCCCACAAATCATTAGGGATCAGTGGGACGGATTACTGCTTTCATCTCGGAGAAGCATCGTTAGCCGCCGAAGATTTCAAAGCCCGGTTGGCGCTTTCCTTTATCATCACCCATGGTTCTCAAAAGATAAAGTAGGAATACTTTCCCCTTCTCGAACAAAGTAGCCTTACTGGAAAGTGTCTTTCGATATGGTTTGAGGTTGCAATCCTTGGACTTTGGGTCATTGCGGCCTTTGTACGAGGTTCCTTCCCACTTGATTTGAGTGAAGCCCCACTCTTCTATGTCATCTTCATCGTGGATGGAGATGTCGTATCCTAGTCCATGCTTTGTGTGAGGCGGGGGACCGGTGGTGGTTCCGTTATTCCTTGTATGTGCTTTCCAAGCCCCAATCCAGGAAAGTACCCTTTTGCTAGCATCATTCTCCGCACAGAAGGCTTCCTAAAACCTAAGTGCCTTTGAGTAGTCGTTCTCGTTGTAAGTGTCTATGACATTCACGGTGCTTTCTCTCTCGATCTCAAAACCACCGAACAGAAATCGAAGTGCTATGTTGTACTTCGAGGATAGGACTAGCAGGTGACCATCTCTCCATGTATGGTGACTATCGTGTTGTTGTGTCCGAACTTGATGCATTGGTGCAGGAGGAGGGCACACCCCCTATGTCGTGTAGCCAAGGGCGACCAAGCGGCAAGTTGAAGGATGCCGGGATGTCGATGACTTGAAATTCGATGCTCATAGTGACTTGCCCCATTTCTACTGTGTATCACAACCGATCCCAGAGCGGTTCTAGCAAGACAATCGTACCCCTTACAAAGATGCCCGGATGGCTTGAGGTCTTTGTGGGTGAGGCCTAATGATGATAAGGCCTTCTTCGGGAGGACATTGATTGCAGAACCATTGTCGACCAAAATGCGTGGCATTCGGTACCCATTCACCTTAGCAGTTATGTAAAGGGCCTCATGATGATTGTTCCCATAGGACGGGAGGTCCAAGTAAGTGAAAGTGATGACGTTGCCAAACTGCACTTGGCCAATCATTTGAGTGAGCTCTTCGGGTGTTGCTTCTGAGGAAATGGTCATTTGAGCCAATGCCTTTTTCAACATCTCACGGTGCTTGTGAGATGCTCCTATGAGATCCCAAACCGAGATATTTGCTTGTGTCTTTTTCAATTGAGTTAAGAGAGGGTCCTCTGGCTCACTTGGCGATGAGGCTTTAGCCTATTTTGGAGGATTTTCATCCCTTGGGTCTTTGTTGGTGATTACACGACCGGATCGTGTGAGTAGGTTGACTGTTTTAGACCCTTTTCCCTTTTGATCTAAGATTTCCTCCCAAGACATCATATAACAGAAAGAAGATTCATTAAATTCAAAAGGGCTCTCGTCCACAATTGTGGCTAGACGAGTAGGGTCCTCGAAGCTACTTTCTATTTCTATTAGATTGACCTCATTGTTTGGCAAAGGATTAGTAACAACATTTGGTAACCCTATCTCTTTATCGTCAAACAAATCTTGGATGACGTCTTTCAAGTGGAAGCAGGAGTTGGTGTCGTGACCGGTGAAGTTGTGGTACTTGCAGAAGAGATGATGGGCATGGTTGGCAGGAAGATCTTTCTTTGGAGGTGCGCCTTCTCTTGGTTTGATTTTCCCGTTCTTGACAAGCACTTCGAAGAGTTCTTCTTGGGTGATTCCTTCAAGCTTGTCATAATGTCTATCTTTCTTCTTCTTTTGTGGTGGGGGTACCGCGGAGTATTTACCATTTCCAGGATGATTGAAGACAATGGCATTGACATACGTATCCTTAGGATTGGAGGAGGAAGAAGAGCTCTTGTTGTACCGGAATCCACTTTCTTTCTTGGCTTCCCTTTTCTGTTTGATGAGGTCATCTAACCGTATGCCCGACTTGTGAAGTTCGGCGAAGCTAGGAAAGTAGTTGCCGGCTAGCTTGTCTTGATATTCCTCTCTAAGGCACTGTATGAGGATGTGAATTTGTTCGTCTAGGCTGGGCCTATCAACGATTTCGGTTAGCTTGGTTCTCCACCTTTTAACAAAATCTGTGAAGGACTCGTTTGGAAGCTGCATGGTTTGCTCAAGATCCCTTCTAGTGGTGCGATAAGTGGAGTTATCCTCATATTGTTTTTGGAAAGTACAACTAGCGAGTGGCCAGTCTAGTCTTGTTGAGAGTGGGAGGGTCATATACCAATCTCTAGCAGCACCATCGAGAGTTTGGGGAAAGCATTGGGCTAACAGATTGTCATCAACACCCATAGGTAGCATGGCCCAAGAGTAGGTCTCCAAATGTGATTTGGGACAGGTGGTACCATTGAATTTTGCAATGTCGGGTGTCTTGTACTTTCTAGGAAGCTTTGACATGGACTGACGAAGGGTATCGTAATCAATAGAGAGCGAGGCTCCCTTACTCACATCAAGGGATGCAAGTTTCTTTTCTAGCATGGCCATGGTAAGGGGTTCATTCTTGCTTTCCCCCTTGCTTTCTTTCTTGGATGTGTAGCTTTCATTGTCGGATGAGGAAGATGATGAGCTAGACTCCTACCTCTTTTTCTTGCCTTTGCTTTTGCGGCGACCCTTCGCCCTTTTAGTGTATGACTCCTCTTCTCCGGAGGAAGAGTCATTTTTCTTCTTCTTTTCTTTGTTGTCTAGTGCAGCCCTAAGCTCTTGAATTTCTTCCACGAGAGTGTGGATTTGGGAAGCTTGCACTTCTAGGCGATCATTGGCTTCTTCCAGAAGTTTGTGGTTGTTTTCGGACAGGGTCTCATTTCCCGGAATGTTGTCGATGTCGGACATTGTGTTGGGAGTCTTGTAGTTGAGTAGCTTCGGAAAACTGACAGAAGAGATGGAGATATCAGGATCTAGCCCCAACGAGCCTGGAAGGTGCTTAAATGGCTCAGGCTCAAATTCAGCAAACAGAAGCATTATCCCGTGCGGGATAAGTAATCCCGCGCGAGATAATCACACGGAAAGTCGATTTTTATTTAGCCCTAATTTTTGGTCGAAACGGAAAGTCCGTTTTGAGGGGTTTCTAAGGCCTTTATCAGAACCTACCGACTAAGCAATCAATCCGATTTTTGTAAAACAAAGCCATGTAAGATTGTTTTTTTTTTTTTTTGAAGGATTATATGCACATTTTTCTTGAAGGGACATCCGAAAGGGACTTTTTCCGAAGGGACTTTTTCCGAATCCTTTCTTATTGTCAATTTTACATGGCTTTGTTTTGATCAAAAACAAGAAAAGATCACCGAGTCAAAACCGACCGGTCACGGAGTGATCCTAAAAAGTCAATCTACATGAGAATGTGGCGATGCAGGGCTGGAAGGCTAGGCTCCCCGCGATATGACAATCTAAGTGGATTGAATACGCGGAGTGGGATTGTCTAACTTCGGAGAGACCGGCGACTAGGTGGTTACCGTCATCCGTCCTTAGTGTGGGTCCCGGGTTTATAGAGGGTATGCAGTGCAATGACAGTTATAGTATGATGTGCGCGTGTGTGATAGTCAATCTATGTGATAGAGTAAAATAGAAAGTTTTATTTTTGAAAGTTAAAAGAGAAAACAGATGGTGGCTGCACCAAGTGGTTGCCTACGTTTCTCCCAATCTAGGAAGACTCAGGCCGTCGTAGTTCCACATAAAGAGAGATAAAGAGAGATAAATAATTTAAATTACAACTCCCGAATCCCCAATGGACCGGACTTTAATTAAATAAAACCCAATCACACGCAGTTCATAAATAATAATCAATTATTTAAGGAAAATAAAGGTCCGAGTTCTACACCTTAAGGGAGGCCTTAAGATGCAGGAACTCTGCAGATAATGAATTCTGGGATCCCCCTTGCATGTTCGGCTCTCGTCTTGGATTACAAGCGAAACAGGAGAAACCAAAAAACAACCAGACTGGAATCCCTATCTCGCGCGAGATAACGATATCTCGTGCGAGATATCTCCCATCTGAGAACAGAAAAAATTCGATTTTTTACAAAATAGATTGAAAAACCTCTCTTTTAATTTTGACGCAAGTTTAAGCCTCCTTGTCCCCAACAGAGTCGCCACTGTAGCGTTGTGAGAAAGAAATTTTGGTTCTTTTTATTTTTATGAGTCGCCACCTATATTATTTGATTGGAAACATAGAAAAACCATTTGAGAGATTTGGGTTCGGGGCTTAGGTTATGAAATGGGTAGGTTTAGAAGGCATCCATTTCACCCAATCCGGAGATCGGTCTTGCTAAAGAAAAGAGAGGTTTTTCAAAAGAAGAAGTAAAAAACGAATTCAAATACTACAAATAAAGGTCCATTTGACGAGGTCAAACGGAATGTAGAATCGATTGCTTCGAGACCGTCTCCATGATTTGGAGAGGCTCTAGGCCGATCCTAGATTCTATGGACTTATACCACTCTAACAATCAATTAGAAGGAAGATTAAGAATTACCTTGCGTGAGGTGATTTGGGCAGAGTTTCGGCTCAAGTTTAGAGTCGACCCTTCACACGGACAGAGCTTCGCCTTGGTCCTTGGTTCGAAGATTGATGCTTGTTTATCAACAAGGTTGACAAACAAACTATGAGGTGAGTTTTAGAGTGATTTTGAAGGATTCTTTCAGGGAAAGAAAATGACAAAATGTGTGTGTGTTGTGTAAATTCGCGGTCCGGGACCTTCCTCCTTTTGAGCCTTGGAAGTCACCAAGTATTTATAGAGGTTGGATATGAAGAAGTGGAGAGTTAAAACCCTATCAGATGGTTCTAGACCTCCTCTCCCATTGGTTGGCCGGAGAGATAAAGTTTTATCCCGAAAAGAGGTTGAAATCGACGAGGAAACTGTCGTCTGCAATCTGCAGAGGGAGATATCTCGCGCGAGACACGCCATCTCGCGGCGAGATATTGCTCCTGTGGACAGTTTTGTCCTTTCCTCGTTATCTCGTATGCAGTTTAGTCCCAAACTAACGGTAGTTAGTCAAAACTTTAACGAAACATGACGAAATGGTGGATTTCTACTTCTTGACTCAAAGCGAGACTTAGAGTGGTATACGTATGATCCGATGTGTTCAGAATGGGGTGTCTACACCATGATACAAGTAAACCTAATCACCAATGATGAACTCATCACTAATGTCAAAGATGTGGTTTTAGGGATTATGGATACAAATGTTGATGTAACTCCATTTCATTCATTTTCTTTTTAAAAGGTGACAAATTTCAAGTGTAAACCCTCAAAAGATTTTCTCATTTCTTTACTTGGGGCAAACCATGTCCATTGTTGTATCTCAAGGAAAGCTTAAAACCACCATTGTTTTACCACCATACGATTGGACATTTCTCGAATTTTTGGTTTTTTGGCCACTTTTCTGGGCAATGGCAATCCAGAAGCTGCCACCTTTCCTACTCAAGTATAATCAATGTAACATCAAGAATAAAAATGAGATACAAAAAATAGTTTACTTACACCAATCCGTACGGACCTCCTCGTAACGAGGCATTGATCAGTATAGATCAGTTTGTAGTATGTGACAATTGTTCAGTTTCCAACTTTCTTTAGTTTCAGATTTACTTTTAAACCCCCTCCCACTTTTTTTTTAAAACAGACAGTTTTCTCTAAATTGCACAGTTTTCTTTTTATTTTAAACTACGAGGGCACTTGATTTTGAACACACACACACACAACTTTCAAAAAAGGGTTCAGAAAGTCTCATGGATATGAGGCGCTTCAGGTGAGTACAATAATCTCTTCCCGAGACATAACGTGACCTTCAAACTCAAAATATCACACCAAAAGCCTTTGATCAATGTTTTGGGTTCACAACAAAATGGCGTGGCGACTCTCTTTTTTATAAGAAATTCATCCGTCCAAACATTAAACACCTTTTCACCTCTCAGAAGAGGAAATCAAGCTGCGATGCGTCGGTGTCTTCAAGATTGGGTAATTTCAGCTAGGCATACGAGGCTCGGGCACATGAGTATTGTTGTGGGAACAAACTCAGGATTGCGACATCTTGAAAATTTTCAGCATGTCATCGTCTTCGTTCCTCCAGTCATGGTAAAAATACTTTGATTACTAAATTATTAATTAATTATTGCTATATCTATTATATAGGGAGAAAATAAGAACGTGGGAATATGCTTTTCATGGACTAACTTCAACGGTTAGAAGACCAAGTCAAGGATCAAGGACTGACATCCCAAGATTATAGGATAGCTTGTTATTTCTTATTATCCTTAGTCATCTTTTCTTTATTTAAGGGTTTATGGCTGGAACACAACACACACACTGTTCACGCATACTTTTGTAATCCGCCAGATCTCTACCATCATTTGTAACTTCTTGAATATCAATACTACCATTGGGGAAGGCAGGTGCTCGTAATCACCTCCAGAGGTTTTGTGCCGGTGAGATCTTCATCTCAAGGATTTTTCCTCGTTATATTGCCGTGTCATCCATGTTCCATGATTACACTGATTTTACTCCATTGTGCCTTCCTAATCTTACATTTTGATCTTTAATTTGATCCATTGTTTTTCTCCAAAACATTTTGGCACCCACCGTGGGGATCTTGGTTTTTAATCGGTTTGAAATCCTAACATTTCCATTATGTCTACCCAACCTATGACTTCTGCCGCCAGCAAGACCCTTGCTATCCCTAGCAGCGTGATTCCCCCTACTAGGAGCCTCAACAGTGGCAAGTCGACAAACGGAGGTCATGAGTCATTGCCACCACCTTCACCTTTGGGGCTGGCAAGAAGCAGACGCCTCCGTCACCTGATTTCAAGATCAAGAGTGTGCTCACTCAGATGAAGAATCAGCTGGATCGCCAGTAGAATAGTACCTCCTTGATAACTGAAACATTGATAAAGGTGCAAAGGGAGCAAGAGTTGCTTACTGAAAGAGTGGATGATGTCTCCCCTATGCTTCCTAGAATCCTTGATTTCAACATTGGGGACAGCTCTCAGACCTTCAATGAATTCCTTCTGATGGCCTCAACTGGAAGGATGTCCTCATCACCAATCCTGACGTCTTATCCATTGCTGACGACTTCTGTGGCGATGTCGACACCATTCACATCCAGCGCCTTCGGAGTGACTTCTTCACAAGGACCAATCTTCACCAACAGCTCCATCGTGACACCTGGCCTCCGCATATAACGCTAATCCCTTTGCTAATCTCAATACCAATTTTATTTTAGATAATACTGCTCGTACCACTAACCCTTTTGCAGGTACTTACATTGTGACTCAGCTTCATGAATTGAGGGACATGATCATGAATGTGCCAGGCCTCACCCCGCCTATCTAGCAGGTCTCCCCAACATGTTACAATCAGTCTCGCTTTACTCCAGCAATTGCGCATGTCAACATCCCCAAAGGATTTAGCGTACCAGCCATGAAGTTATAAGACGGAAGCTTGGATCCTGAAGAGCATGTCGCCCATTATCAAGAAAAAATGGAGATTGTTCGTATCCAGCTCCAGTTTCATGAGGCTTGTTTGTGTTGAGGATTTGGTTCAACGTTGGTGGGGCCAACAATGAAGTGGCTGATTCATCAACCTCCTGGTTCATTTGGTGCTCAGGTAGTCAACTTGTTCAACAATCAATTCTCTTGCAGTCGACATTTCGAGAAGCTCACTAGTGATCTTTACCGCATTACCCAGGAGCCCGCAGAAGCCTTCAAGGACTATGTTAACAGATTTAACAAAGAGGTCCTAGAAATCCCCAACCTGGACATGGCGATAGCTGTGGAAGCCTTCAAAATGGGCTTGAAGAAAGATTCTCCATATTACGAATATTTGGTGATGAACCCATGCAAGAAAATGGAAGATATCCAAAACCGAGCATTAAGATTCATCAGGCTAGAAGAGGATAAGGCGCAGCATTCCAAGCATTCAGACAAGGCGTCATCATATGACAACCCTGACAGGAAGATAGAGTCATCTCATCAAAGGCAGAACAGATCCAGACCTTATTACAGAAATGACCATAGCAAAATCACTTATGTGGAAGATGAAGGAGATGAAGATGTTTTCGAATCCCCTAAAATTTATGACTATTGTTTCTATGTTGATGTTTCAGGTATCCTTTGTGCCATGAACAACCTTGGAGATAAGGCAAGGTGGCCTCGGAAGAATAACAAGCCGTCAGGTTGGAAGGATAAATCCAAGTGGTGTGCCTACCATGAGGATTTCGGACATCTTACTGAAGATTGCATCGCCTTGAGGAAGGAGATTAGTTACCTGCTATCAAAGAGACATCTTAAAGAGCTCCTTGGCAACCGCAAGAACAAGACAGAAAGCAAAGAACCCATTCCAGCTAGACCGCCATCTCCTCCACCGATAACAAAGGTAGTTAATGTTATTAGTGGTGGTTCTGATATATGTGGCACTTCTTATTCTGCATCTAAGAGATTTGCCAAGCAAGCAAAATATGAGAAGCCCGAAAGACTTTCGAAGATGTTGCAGCTCACATCCCAAGATTTCATCTCCTTTGAAAAAAGTGACGGAGACAATGTTATGGATCCCCACCATGACGCCTTGGTCATTGCACTCTAGATCGCTAATTATAGAGTCAGGCGTATTCTAGTTGATGGAGGCAGTTTAGTGAATCTCATTATGCTAGATGTCCTAAAGGAAATGAAGATCCCTGAAGAAAGCATAGTTAGGAGGACCTTAGTTCTTGTAGGTTTCAGTGGAGAAACCAAAAGTATAGTGGGAGAGATCACGTTTCCAATTTATGTTGAAGGCATCAACTCCATGGAGAGATTCTACATGATTGATAGTGCTACGTGTTACAATGTAATATTGGGCAGACCTTGGATCCATGGAATGAAAGCAGTGCCATCCACCTATCATCAATGAGTGAAGATGCTGACACCCTGTGGAGTTATCAAGGTTTACAGTGATCAGCAATCAGCTAAGGAATGATATATGACATCCATGAAGGCGTCGACATCTCCAAAGATGGCATAGCAATTACAGAGAAAGGCCCGTGAGGTTCTGGAGGCGAAGGAGCATGATGTAAAATAAATATCTATAGATCCCTCAAACCCAGATCTCAAGGTACTAATAGGTCAAGACGTTCCAGTAGAGATCAAGGAAGATCTTGTCAACCTCTTGAAAAGCAGAGTTAAGAGCTTCGCCTGGAATCATGAAGACATGACAGGCATCAGCAAAGATGTCATCACCCATAAACTCAACAGTGACCCATCCTTCAAACCAATTCACCAGAAGAGACGGAAATTTGCACAAGAAAGGAATCTAATCATTCAGGAAGAAGTAGACAGATTGCTCAAAGCCAAGATGGTCAGAGAGGTCGAATACCCGAAATGGTTAGCGAATGTGGGATGGTAGAGAAGAAGAATGGCAAATGGAGAGTTTGTGTTGATTTCAAAGGCTTAAACAAAGCCTGTCCCAAGGATCCTTACCCCTTGTCACATATTGACACCTTGGTCGATGCCACTTCTGGGCATGAAGTTTTGACTTTCATGGACGCGTCTTCAGGATTTCAGTAGATTGGGGACACCATGGAAGTGTACATCGATGATTTGGTGATAAAGTCAAAGAAATCTGAAAATCACGTACGAGATCTTGCTCAGTCCTTTGATATCTTGGACAAATTCAACATGAAGTTAAATCCAGCGAAGTGCAACTTTGGCATGAAGTGCAGCAAATTCTTGGGCTACATGGTGACGCAAAGAGGAATAGAAGCAAGCCCGAAGCAAATAAAAGATATTATCAACCTGACGTCGCCTAAGTCCGTCAAAGATGTTCAAATATTGATAGGGAAAATGCAGCCTTGAATCGATTCATCTCAAAATCATCAGAAAGATGCAAACCATTCTACGACATCCTAAAGAAAAATTCTTGATTTGAGTGGACTGAAAAGCATGTGCAGGCCTTTCAAGATTTAAAGTTGTACCTGTCAACACCTCCCCTACTCTCGAAGCCTCAAGAAGGTGAGCCGTTGTATACTTACTTAGCCGTCTCTGAAACTGCGGTCAGTGCCGTCTTGGTCCGAGAGCAAGATGGCATCCAGCAACCAATATATTATGTAAGTAAAACACTCCTTGATGCGGAAACCAGGTAGTCACACCTTGAGAAATTAATTTTAGCTTTAATCACTACATCAGTCAAATTAAGACATTACTTTGAAACTCATATTATTTGTATTCGCACTAACTATTAGATAAAAAGTGTCATGAGAAAGCCAGAGATGTCAGGAAGGATGGCCAAGTGGTCCTTTCAACTTAGCACATACGACATCAGGTATAAACCTAGAACATCAATTAAATCACAAACACTTGCAGATTTTGTGGCAGACTTTAGTCCAAGCATGCAACTAGAAGTAGAACTAGAGGTCCAACAGCTCCAAGATGGTCACATCCTGCGCAAGTGGACTCTATTCACAGATGGTGCCTCAAATATGAGGGGCACGGGGCTAGGTGTTGTGCTAAAGTCGCCACAAGGGGACATCATATCCCAGGCCATTAGTTGCAATTTTAAAGCTGCAAATAATGAAGCAGAATACGAAGCCTTAATCGTGGGCCTAACCATGGCTCTAGACATGAACATTAAAGCAATTCAGGTATATAGTGATTCATTGTTATTAGTCATTCATTTTAATGGTTCCTATGCAACAAAAAATGCCAAGATGACAGCTTATATGGGCGTTGTGAAAATTTTGGCAAGCAAATTTAAAATCTTTTCCTTTGAACAAATACCCCAAGAAGAGAACTCTTAAGCAGATGCTTTGGCCAACCTTGGATCAGCTTTCAAAAGCTTATCTCAAACCAATATACCAATTATCCATGTCAACATCCCTGCCGTGGAAAGCTAAGACCTTTTTTGCATAGATGACGACGTCTCAGATAATCAGATAGAGACATCTTGGACTGCACCAATAATAAAATATCTTCAAGATGGTACCATCCCCGACGATGAAAAGAATGCTAGAGCATTCAGGGTAAGAATTTCAAGATTTGTATTAATAGATAATGTGTTGTTTAAGAAGTCTTTTGCATGACCATATCTAAGATGTCTCGAAGCTGACAAAGCAAAGGAAGTTCTTAAAGAATTGCATAAAGGATTGTGTCGTAATCATTCTGGGGACAGAAGCTTGCATACAAAAGCTCTAAGAATGGGTTACTATTGGCCAACAATGCATCAAGATGATGCCATCTTTGCCAAGAAATGTGATTCCTGCCAGAGAGATAGCGACATCTTGCACCAACCCACGGAATTGCTTCATCCTATCCTCTCCCCTTAGCCATTTATGACGTGGGGAATGGACATAGTAGGCAGGCTACCTAAAGCACCTGGAGGGAAAGTGTTTTTGCTCGCAATGACAGATTATTTTTCGAAGTGGGTTGAAGCTGTAGCCTAGGTTCAAGTTTGTGACAAAGAAGTCATCTCCTTCATTAAAAATAATATCTTCAGTAGATTTGGCATCCCGTCCGAAATAATATGTGACGACGGTTCTCAATTTATCAGCAAGAAGAAGCAAGACTTCCTCACTAGATGGGGAATCAAGATGCTTACATCATCACCGGTACATCCTCAAGCTAATGGACAGGCAGAATCAAGTAACAAAATTATCATCAACAACTTAAAGAAGGCTAGATCAAAAGAAATGAAGATGGGCAGAGGAGCTTCCATTTGTCCTTTGGGCAGATAGAACAACACCAAATAATGCAACAGGTCAGACCCTTTATTCCTTAGTATTTGGTACAGAAGCGGTCAACCCTGCAGAAGTCGTCGTCCCCACTGCCAAATATGGGTTGTTGACACCTGAGCAGAACGACGCCAACCTAAGTCATGATTTGGATACCATTGATAAGTTAAGAGATTTAGCCAAGGTCAGGATGGTGGCATATCAACAGAAAATTGCTAAGTCCTACAGCAAGAATGTTAGATTGAGGAAGTTCCAGGTTGGTGATCTGGTCCTATGCAAAGTATTTCAAAATACAAGAGAGCTCAATGCAGGAAAGTTGGCACCTAAATGGGAAGGACCATACTTGGTTGATGCTGAGGCAGGAAAAGATTCGTATTAGCTATCAACCTTAGATGGAATAAGGGTTCCTCGAAGCTGGAATGCCATTCACCTCAAGTCCTATTTTATGTAAGTTTCAATAACGACATTTCAATAAAATAAAACCAAGTTATGAATTTTACAGTTTTATTTCAATAAAAGTACTTTTCAATTTTTTTTTATTATTTGAACATTTACTGACTTAAGCATCTGAGGGGTGTTAGCTAAGCTAACTGTTGGGTTTTGGGATTACAAACGCAGCGGAAAATTTAACAAAGAACATCAAAACCCTAGCCCTAAGATCCGTCTAGCATGAAGAGATTAGAAAACCATGAAATAGAATTACATACCTTTAATGCTATTTCGTTTGTCAAAGTATATCTCAAAATTCAAGCCTTGAACTTTGATGTCGACTCTTCTAATTTCCTTCTTCGAACTTGGTGATGAAATCAACAATGGAGCTTCAAGCCATAGGAGATAAAACAACCTCCCTCTAATGGTGATCCACACGCGAAAGAACCAAGAACTCCTTGTTGGATTGCTAGATGATCCCTTCCAATTATTGAAACGTTTTCAATAATCAATGGCAAAAACTATGGAATTGATCAAAGCCTAGAGTTTCATAAACTTAGAACAATGATGTATGGAGGTGAGAGAGAGAAATTTTGGCTGCACAAAGTTTGTATTTATATCCCATATAAATCCCCTAACAATTAGGGTAGAAACCTTGTCAAACACCAAAACCTTTCAAGCCAAGGAACTACATACAGACTGAAATTCGCTACGGGCACGAGTCGTGCCAAGGGGCACGAGTCGTGCCAGGCCAAAATCAGTCGTGATATGAGTCGTGCCTAAAAAATCACTCGTGCACGTTCCGGGAATGACTCGTGCTCAAGAGCACGAGTCATGCCCAACGCCAGGCCAAGTATGTTGTGCGATGGACTAAGCCAGAATTCGAATTTTCAATATGGCTAAGTATGTCGCACGGTATACCAAGCCAGAATTCCAAGTTTCAGCCAGAATCAAATTCGTTCTTTGTGTGTGACCCAAAATGAATTATATTATGTTGGTAGTAAGTCAAAACATGACCTCACAAGACATAAGTGGTTTCTAGCAAACCATTATATCCATCCAATTAATATAACATCAAAGCTTGATTCCTCGATAGATCAAATGTCACAATCCCTTTGTCCATGATGTCCAATTGAACATGAGTCATGGTCTATGTCAACTCATCTTGTTCGATGCTTTCTCGATTCTGAATATGTTGATAATCCAAATGCATTTGATCTCTATCAAATCACTTGAATGTGGCCACACATTTCATCAACACTATTCATCGAGGGGCCCAAGCAAACATCTCTCTTCATAAGAGGGACAAATCCCGTCTTGACTTATCATTCTTCCCTACAAGAATCCAATCATGCCAACATAGCCCTTATTGCTATCTGATTAAAGATAGTACTAGAATATATCAAACATGATCTTCACCATGTGGAAGACGATGATAATCTTAGGAACAAAGGATTCAATAACATGACTATCATGAGATTCAATCATGACAACAGACCATGTCATAAATCTCATAAGTAGGTCAAATCCAGTACTCGTTCTCTAGTAAGTACCCATAAATGTAATGTGTATCTCCATGCATATAATCATCTCCATGATTATCCATTACCAACTTATACTAGTTGTTCTCAACAACTAGGGACGCAGTTCAATATAATAAATGTGCAAACATACAATGAACAAATAAACATGCTCTTGTAAGTACCCAAATCCGGATCGTCCAAATCCGTCAGAAAGTTAACCAAAATCCGTTAACTGGCCCGCTCCAGGTTAACCGGAACTCGTTAAGCTCCCCGTTGCTGTGCCAACGAGACGTCTCGGGACTGCCCCGTGCATCCCGATGTCGAACCGTACTTAACACGTGACATCTCACGTAAAAGTATGGCTTTCCCTGAAAAACGCATTTTCCGGCACTTTCCGGGGGCGTTTCGGACATTTCCCGGACTGTTATTTTAAAAAACGGACAAAACCGGGACCGGAACGAACTCCCACACTTACGGTGAGTCACGGGACACGTGTCACGCATGCCACCTCCCTCTAGTCACTCGTCAATCACAAATCAAGGCCAAAAGACCAAAATACCCCTGGTTTGCAAGCCAATGTCAGTAGGACTCAGCTGTGCAATTTTCACGAAATTGCCGTAAGTCCCAGATTTCCAAAATTCCCAAAACCCCTGAAATTCGGTCCAAGTCCGTGGGACTCCTACGCAATTTTCACCCTATAAATAGAAGTTGCTGTCAAAGGCAAGGGAGAGGATTTTGATACCAAAAAATCACATACCCCACGGTCCAAACTGGTTTCCACCCCTCCTGAGCTCCCGTTTTGTCTCGATTCGCGTGAAACCTTCGTATTTCGATCAAATACGCACCCTACAACTTCGAAACAACCTTTCGAATAACTTTCCGTGTCCGTGCACACCTCCCGAGCCAAAGGAGTCGACCCTAGCCATAGGTATAACTCCCTCTCTCTGAATCTTCCGTTCCGTCTCGGTTTACGCGCCAGTCGCTATAACTGTTTCGAACGTCATTGTCAAAATGTAGACGCCTCCGTCTAACGGGGTCCGATACGTTTTAGCCCCTCGATCCTCTTCTCTTTCCGTAAGAGAAGTAATCACGGGTTAAAACGGCGTTCCGACCCGTTCCGTTTACTTTCACGTCATTTACAATTCCGAGCCGTTTGGCCTCGTTGATCGTCATTTACAATTCCGAGCCGTTTGGCCTCGTTGATCGTCATTTACAATTCCGAGCCGTTTGGCCTCGTTGATCGTCATTTACACTTCCGAGCCGTTTGGCCTCGTTGATCGTCATTTACACTTCCGAGCCGTTTGGCCTCGTTGATCGTCATTTACAATTCCGGATCGTTTGATTCCGTTGACACCGCTTTAAATACTGTCATTTACAAGTCCGATCCGTTTGGATTGTGATAGTATTTACTTTTCAAAAGTCAGTCGCAACCCGATTCGTTGATCGCATATCATTTAATACGCATTTTTCCCGTAAAAATCGTTAACAATGTAATGCCCGGTTCAAAACCGGAGTTCGTCCGTCGAACTCTCTTTCAAAGCGCGAAATGACGTTCGGCCTCCGAACGCTCGTCTTGAACTCAAAGCCGCCATTTGACACTTAAAATCATTTAATACGCATTTTTCTCGTAAAAATCGTTAACAATGACTCGTACGGTTCAAAGTCGACGTTTGCCACGCAAACGCTCATTTCAAACTCAAAGTCGACGTTTGCCACGCAAACGCTCATTTCAAACTAAAAAATCGACGTTTGCCACGCAAACGCTCATTTCAAACTCAAAGTCGACGTTTGCCACGCAGACGCTCATTTCAACTCAAAATCGACGTTTGCCACGCAAACGCTCATTTCAACTCAAAGTCGACGTTTGCCACGCAAACGCTCATTTCAAACTCAAAACCGACGTTTGTCATTCAAACGCTCGTCTTTTCAAACAAAGTCACCTAATCAACGTTTGTCACTCAAACCAAGATTAAGCTTGTCATTCAAGCCCCCATTTCAAAAGACACACACACACACACACATGATTTCGAGAAAGGTAGAAAGACTCGTCATGCGAGGCGTTTCGGGCGATCTCGTAATACTCTACCCGAAACGTAACGTGACCTCCGAACCTAACAATCTACGGTACTAAAAAGCTTTTTACTCGTTTTTCTTTGCCAATAAAAATGATCCCCGTTTTCAAAGCCTTTTCCTAAGTTTTTGCTACCAATAAAAACGACACCATTTTCAAAAGCCGTTTCTCAACGTTTGGGCTCAAAATACAAAACCGCGTGGCGACTCCTCATTCTGCTCCTTCCCGTGAAGCGAGGTCTCAGACACTGACCCCGCGAAAGACAACCGCCTTTTCCGCCGCCCGCGCGCGAAAGATCGGGTAATTTCGGTTGGCGACTCATTGGGGACAAAGATACTTTTTCAAAACTACCGTTGTTTTCTAAAAAGCCTTCCGTAGGTCAAACTTTCGTTTACCCTTCCTCGTTTTCGTGTGTGTGTTACTTTAAACCTCGAACGGTTTTTTTCAAAAGGCATTACATTGTCAACTTTTCAAAATCTTACCATGTTTGTGCATTCCCATTCATGTTTGATTTTCATTGCTGTCTTTTGAACTGTGCATCATAAATTCTTTAAGACACATTACGAAAAATCTCTGTTTTTACTCGGAAAAAGAATTTTAGTGACCGCACACTACGCGCACTTTGCCTCGGAACACCGCACTTCACGTGCACTTGCGCCTCGGTACACGCACACTACTGACCCTAACCCGGGATGGCCTTATCGGTTGCACTCCGATTGGTGCAGGACACCTTTCGGGGGCGCACGGGGTCGTCCCAAACATCCCATCCTAGCCCGTGTAAGCCATGCACTCTTTTGTGTCACACTTTGTCCAAGACCCCGGTTGGTTTTTGGCTTAGCTCGTGTCATAAAGCCTAAGTGTATGTTTTTCACGCTGGGCCCGCTCAGAGTCAAGCTCGAGAGTTTTAGACCAAAGGTCGTTCCCGACCCGAAGTCTTGAGCTTTTCGGCCTTGACTTTGACGCGGAGCTCTGTAGAAAAATATACCAGAAGGTTCAATGTGACGCCGTGTCACCAAACCTCGCCGTATGTACCGTGCCGGCCACAACTTGGCCAACGCTAAAAGCTAAAGGTCTCTCGCACAAGCGAGTCGGGAGAGGTCATGCCCAAATTTTGGCACGACTCCGCCTTAACTTAAGGACGTTGACCTCGGCCAGGTGGCCCGTACGCCGCACACGTCGAAAGTTTGCGTGATCAGCTAGCCTTAAGTTCACTTTTTCCTTTGTCGGTGGAACTCGCTTGCCTTATCGGACCTCGCTCGGGATAGTCCGTCTGAGAAAGATGATCTACAATGGAAACGAGGGGCTTATAAGCGTAGTGACGAGATCCGGCGATTAGAGCTCTAGGATTAGTTGCGAAAAAGAAGACACGCTCTTTTCCAACCAATTAGGACTACGAGAAAACGCGCTTTAAGTAAACTTTAATCGGTAAGCGCACTTTGCACAAGCCCGAAAACCTTGAGCCAAATACCCTTTTAGAAGCCTAAACCCTTCCTTTCGTTCCACTGCGGCGAGCGAGAAAGTGGTTCAGATTTCCGGGTCGGCGCCTTGCCGGGATCACGATAACGGCGGCGTCGAGACGGTTCTTCGGTTCCCTCGGTTCCCTCGGCCCGAATTTCCGACATGTCTAGCTCACCGAGAAATCGTGACGGGGAAGGACCCCCGCCACCGTAACGAGATATGACATTGGAAGAAGCCATCAGGGCTTGTGAGGTTCACAAGAGGCGAAGAAGATCGGCGGAATTTCGTGGTACGGCTTACGAATGAGCGTGGTATAGCGGCTATCCCGGTCGGACGGTACTTTTGTCTGGTAGAGGATGACGATTCCCCAAAACCGGTTCACCAAACCTTCAATCGGGTTCCTCCCCCGCCAACTTACGGGATGCCTTCCAACCAAGGAAGCGGCCGACCTAGGCTCCATGTTGCCACCTCTCGGGCAACCACTGTCAATTTTGGTCGGCCCGGTGCTACACCCGTCACTCAATATCACCGGCGCACCCATTTGGACCATCTCGAGATGCCAATATCCCTCGGTACCCTCCCGGGTTCGTCCCGTTGCCTATACACGAATCCCTAAACACCGGGGACAAACCCCGATACGGTTCGAAAAGGCTCCGTATATTCTCATATACCAAGCCTTCCACCTCCAATCACTACCGCTCACGTGGTAGCACCGTGAGCCTCACAGTCCACCACTTGGACCCAACCTTAGCCTGGATGGTCGAGCGGATGAAAGACACAGAAAGCCACCATGAGCGGCTCAAAGCGAGGAAACGTTCAAATCCACGAGATCAGGGAATGGTCACGCCTCTCACTGCCAAGTTCGAGAATGCCGGAGATGGACCGATTCGATGGAACCGAATGTCCTCAAACGCACGTCGACACTTACGTTCTCGGCATGAGAGCAAAAGGAGCAACCCTCCGGCAAATGGCCGACCACTTCCGGCATACGCTCAGCTCGGCGTTACGATGGTTTACGAGGGTCAAGCTGCGGATCGCCACACACAGGAACGGATCGGTAACATCTTCTGGGCAGTACGAGATCCAACTTAGAGTGGGAAACAAGTCGCGAGGACTTAATCACCGGCGAGCGAAGCGGATGAAAGTGTTGGGGAATTCTACAAGAGATGGGTGGAAACTCTCAGAAATCATGGAGCCGCTCTCCAAAGACGAGCAGATGCGGATCTTCAAGTCTTGCTTGAGACCGTCCATCGAGAACTCTCATCGAGTCACAATTTCTTCCCGGATCTCCGGGCCATGGTCAATGCCGGCTCACGGTTCGAGAAGGATCTCAAGGAAAAGTTGGCTCTTGCCACGGCCATACGAGATACCGCTCAAGCAGTGCATTCAATCTGCACAGGCCCCGGCGAAGGAAAGATACGTGTCAGACTACGTCCATCGGGGACAACGGTCGGGTAACGAAACCCGATCCCACAAAGCAACGGTTCTACTCGAAGCGGCTGCCGTACACTTCGACAAGTTGGACATGCCCTGAGCAAGATCTTTGGAAGGGCTAATCAAGGAGGGTCTCCTTAAGCCCGTGGCCAATTACAAACCCAAAGTTCCCGTAGCCAATGCGGACAAGAGCAAATCTTGCGCCTTCCATCGGTATCACGGCCATACCAACAAGCTGTTTGGGGTTACGATACGAAATCCGAACTTGATAGAAGAAGGCAAGTTAGAGCGCCCCCGTGGGCCCAATACGATCGGGAATCCCTTTCCGAATAATAACGGCGTGAACTCCATTGAGTGGGTGCCCAAGAAGTGTGCTACGAGAACCGGTTTCTCCGCCTCTTTGTTTGGATCCTCCTCTAATGTTCACATCGGCTACGATGTTTGTGGCCGCTCACTTTGCACAGGTACGAGTCTCGCGTCAGGAGCAATCCTCAGAAAACGAGAAGAAGAAATCCTCTCAACGGCAAGCGAGAGAAAGATACGACCGGAGATACCGGTGTAGGTACACTTGGAGAACCCTCAGGGAGGTTCGACTACTACGTCTTGTACTCCGGCCGAGTCCTCTTTGCCTCCGAGGCCATGCGGCTCTAGAAGCGAGACGGGGGTGGGAAAGCCGAAAAGCCCAGTGAAACCGAAGTCGAGACCACGGAACACCGGAATACCTCGGATCTTGATAGTCTTGCGCCGGTCGAAGCCTAACCCTCCGCGGGATCGGCCAAGATTCAACTTGTCCGGCTTAGAGCTCGGACCGGTAAAGGAAGATCAAGGTCGGCTTGGCAATCGCACTCGATCAATGTGCTAACCAAGGGCGGCAACCGCCACGGGCGGCCTCAACATACTCACGAGGTTCCGGTAAAGGCTTTACCTCGCAAGAGGAAGACGAGGAAACGGATGGGTGGATGACTCTCCTTCTACGGATAGAGACGAGATCTACGACTCCCGCACTGTATGGCGGCATGATCACGTTACGTGATGAAGACTTACCGAGAGACGCCTCGGGGCACAACGAAGCTCTGTACATCACTCTCAAACTCAACACCATATCACTCCCGGAGTATTGGTAGATAACGGGTCAGCCGTTAATGTCCTCCCTCTCGGCATGATGCGAGCTCTCCGCATCCATGAAAGCCATTTGATACCGTCTACTCGGACTATCGAGGCCTACGACAACTCGTCTCGTCCCATCACGGGGACGGTGACTCTGGAACTTTGGTTCGAAACCCCGAATGGTGCCGGCAAAATTCCACGTGATGGACATTCCATCCGAGTTCACGGCTCTTTTGGGACGCCCTTGGCTACACCACATGAAGGCCATAGCTTCCACTCTCCATCGGTGCGTCAAGTTCATCAACCGGCGGGGAGATCTCGAAGTCATCAGGGGACGGTTTCCTCATAGGAAACGAAGCCGAGACAGAGCAACGTGTCCGCACTCGAGCACGGGGTTACCTCCTTCGAATCAACCAAGGGACTACGGGGCAAATCTCATCGAGAATCCCTCGAGTCGGAGATGCTAACTATGTAAACGTACTCGGCGGGCGGACCACAGACGATCCGATACATCAAGTTCAGCTGTCGTTTCCAACACTTGGAGGCGGGTGGAAGGAAACGGCGAATATCGCCATGATACGGGCACATAAACCCCGATCTCCAATCGGAGATTCGTCGGCATTCTCCAAACAAACTCTGCGCCCCGCCAGTGAAGAGGTTTTTGTGATCAAGGTCAACAAGCACCGTCATTCTCGTGATGAATGCATGGAAGTTGTATGGGACGTCCTCCACGAGGAACTACCCCGCACCCCTCTTCTCCAACGAAGAGCATGATGTTTTCCTAGCTGCTCCGGCAACGCAACTGACGCAATACGTCCCTACACACGGATTGAGCGATCGAGATGACGATGAATCTGGACTCTCACGGAGTCGAGGACGCGCGGACCCGCAAGCGGACCTCCGCATTCACATGCTCGGTTTTGAGGACGGAACTCCTTCGATCGGGTCACCTACGACCAAGGTTCCAATACCATGGAAATTGTCAAGCTCAACGTCCGGTACGAGACGGCTATCCGACAATTGGAAGCACGTGATTCACGCAACGAGGAATCCCTCGATCAAGTGAATGACGACGACTTCGTCAATATCATCTATTCAGGTATCTGATGAAGCGAGGACCCCGTTCTTGTTATCGGTCTGCCACACCAAGGTCACCCTCGATGATTGCTGCTCATGGTAAACGAGGCCTTGGCCAAGCGAGCTCGAGCTCATCCCTACTTCCAAGTACCGGCCCGGCGGCAGCCGGCCCGTGCCGTCGGTCAAGCTTATACCCTCAGCGCCGCCGAGGCGAGGGCAACGGCAAAGGAGACCAAGCTCCTCACCTGCTACAAGTCGAGATCAACCTCGGGAACGCTTCCACCGGCCACCCCGAAAACATACGTGAAAGTCTTCCCCGCAAGGCGAGTCGGCTTCCGACACGAGGAAATGACCACCTCGGCATCAACATGCTTCGGTTCGATTACTCCCGGCCGTCACGGCCGGATTCGAGACATCACGCGATCGTCATTGCTAGCTTTGATAGACTTGGCGATCGAGCGAGATCACGAGGCTGTCAACATTGCGAGAATTCAATACCCCGTGGGGTCAATCAACGAGATATGGGCAAACTTCTTGGTGATCGAGATTAAGGAAGGACGCATGGAATGTCCCGGTCAGGCTTCCTTCGTCAATGTAATCCAAGTGTTCCCGCCATTCGGCGATTTGAATGTAATCACGGTTACGGACACTAGCCGGACGATGCGCACCTACGGAGGCTGCCTAGGTCTCGCGAGGAAAGCTCTCATGGAACTAGCCGCTCAAGAAAGTCGTCTTTGGGACGAAGACCAAGCTCGAAAGACCTACGGGGACCAAGCCCTTAAAGTGTCACGGGCGGCTTCGACGAGAGCTAGAGGCCACTCTAGACCAATTCGACCTCAAGAGTTTTGCTCATGGCAACTTTCCGGACTACCGTCTGTTCTCATCCAACCCCTCTGCCGGCCCGAGGGTGGTCAACGGTCCCGATGACCTAGGAGATGGAACGACACGGCGGAGCGAATCCCGGCGCTTACCTTCCCGAGGAAAGCAAGTTCTCTGTGAAAGCGACGGTGAAGACGATGAAACCATTCTCTTCCAAGCCGGGCATGAAGTCAACAAAACCGGACTCCCGAGGATCTGGGAGGATGGGAACGGATTATTACCGCACTCAAATTGAAAGGCCAACTCGGGGAGGAAGGTCTATTTAAAAACGAGGAGGAGGATGGAAATTCGTCTCGAGCAACTACTCGGGGAAATTCCACGATCTACGGCCTTCATTTACGAAACGATCAAGCTGGGACGGCAACCGGTCACATGGGCGGATGTTCGGGAAGCCGTATACTCGCCTTCCGACATACCCGCCACTCGAGATAAAGCGAGAGAAGAAAACTCTCCCCAATGGAGGTTTACCTAGGCGCCGCACGCGGTTCAAAGAAGCACGCTATTCTCACATGGGAAGAAACGCGAGGCATTAACTCTCGACGCGAGCTCATTGCAAGAAGGTTGATCTGGGCCCGAGTGGAGGAAAACTAGCCAACCACGAGTATCGCCGGACCCGACTCAGGCCCTTACAGTATGCTCGGCAAGAAGGAAAGGAACGCGATATACCGTGAAGAAATCAAGGAGACCGTTCGTTTGAGCCGAGAACTCTCCGGCCTCCCAGGAGGGTCGGCGACGCACGGTTCGATTCGAGGCAATCAGCATTTGTGCACGACATTCGAACGGCTACGTCAAGCGTAGGCTACCTCCCGCGAGAGGCACCTAAGCCGGTATCTGGGGACGAGAATCCGTCAAGGCTGCCCGAAGCTCAGGAATTCATCCACAATCAATGAGTTGAGGGAAGACGCATGGCCCTATGCTACGAGGAATCCTCCTCTAACTATGGCTCAACTCGGAAGCGGCATGTTCGAAGGGACCAAACGATGTCGGCGTTCTAACCCGATCGGGTCAAATCCATGCATTACCACCTAAGGCCACCAAAAGCCGACGGAGCCGAGTGCGGTCCGGCCGGCCCGAAGACGCAAGTTCCTTGAAAGAGGACCCGATCCTCACTCGGCTCAAGCGGACTCGAGGCAAACATTTCCCTTTGGTCTCTGCTCACCTCCTCTTATCCTCACAAGCTCAAGCTAGAGGAAAGCACAGCCCGTACCATGGTCCCCGTGGGCCGACCCCGGATGAAGTCATTCGGATGATTGGTAACATCCACTATGGCAACATTATCACCTTCACAATTTGGACCTTCCAAAATTTGGGGCTGATCACAATGAGCCGCTTTACATCACGATCCGGTGGACGGCGTCGTCTTCCTCGCGTGTTGGTAGACGGAGGTTCGGAATGAATGTCTTGCCCGCCAAGATGATGGACTGCTTGACATCAAGCCCACGAGATCTTAAGCCTTCGATCCACCTTTGTCGAGGCCTATGACTCTACTTCCGTACGGTTCTCGGGGTTGCTACTCTTAACATACGGTTCGGCAAGCGGGTGATCCCCACCGAATTCCAAGTGTTGGACATTCCAATCACTTTCACGGCCATCTGGGGCGTCCTGGCTGCATCAAATCAATGGCGTGGCATCCACCCTTCATCGGTGCCTCAAGTTCATGCAAGGCAACGAGCTAACCACGATCTACGGCGACGGTGTCACCACCGGGGACCGGCACCAACGACATTCCGGTCTTGGAAATCAAGCATAATGATGACATGCCATTAAGCTTGGATTCACTGCTGGAGACCTCCAAGATCCAAATATGCAACGTGGACCTTCCCTTTGTCTCACGATCGAGATTCCTCCCGCCATGAGGATGATGAAACTCATGAACTTCATCCCGGGGCGGGGCTCGGCAAAAGGCTGCAAGGCCGGCACCAAGTTATTGAAGTCGAGGACCACACCACGGTCCGGGGGCTTGGCTACGTGCCAACACCGGGCGACATCAAGGAAGACAAAGGCTCGCCCGCACCAAGGCGGCGGCCCACAAAGGGGAACCTCAGACGGCACACCCAACCTCCGACCTTACGGCTTTGACCTCGCTCATTACTTCACCAAGGGAACCGGCAGACGGCGAAGCGAGGGACCAACAAGGGAACCGGCGAAGCGAGGGGACCAACAAGGGAACCGACCTCGAAGCGAGGGGCCGGCGGAACGGCGGGCGATGGGACCGACGGTGGAAGCGATGAAGATGAGAAAGAAGCGAGGAATAGTCAACACTAAGACTACGAGACGAGAATGGAACGGCTAGCACGGGACCTCAGCGTTTCGAGAGGACTCAAAGCTAATCCGATAAGGAGCGTTCCTCGACATCACGGCTCTACACTGGACCAGCGCCACCACGGTCCGGCATGAGTACACATTGAGGAATCCCAGACTTGGAGGAGCAACTCGGGGTACTCTCCATGGGAAACAAGTTGTTCGGATCAGCCGCCGAGGCCACATTCGAGCAGTAAATCAAAGCGAAGGAACCGGAATTCATAGAAGACGCTCTCGGTGGACCGGCTCTGAGTACTGTTTGAAGAAGTCATGGAGTTGCCCAACTTGATCGGCGGGGCTCAGGACAACGGCATGATCGCCATGATAGGGACGGCGGGAGCCAAGCCTCTCGATCCCGCACCCTCCTCGAAGCATCCGGCAATGCCCTTTGAAGAATTGGGTAACTTTCACCGGACCGAGGGCAAGCCGGGCGAAGTGGAAGACAAGGCGGGCCCGCACCCACATCTCCACTAAACCCGGTCTCAAACCCTTTGAGTCGGTCCTTGTCGAGTCCGAGTCCTGCGAGTCATCCAGCGGCCTTACGCCAGGAGGACTATAATGTTGTAGCCAATCATGTATTCCCGTTCTTGTGTAATGAAAAGTCGACCTTTCGGAGTATCCTCTCATTGCCACTTTAACAAGCGATAAGTTAACAAACAACTTAAAAGACGTTAATAACTCAATTGATAAAGAAGCGAGACACATTAAACGAACAATACATTAAAGAAGTTCTCGAGCGTGTAGTTGACCAAGAGGACAACCGGGCCCAAGCTGCCGAAGAGGTTATGACCAAAGTGAACTGGGGTCGGTCTGAGAGCCTAAAGAGACCTGAAGTGGGCGGTTTCTTCGCCGATGCGAGAAAAGGAAGCCACGATAAACCTCCTCAGGGAGTATGTTGACGTGTTCGCACTGGTCATATCGGGACATGCCGGGACTCGATCCCTCAATCGTGGAGCACCGAATTCCCCTGGATCCCGAATCGAGCACATCAAACGAAGGCTGCGCAAGATCAAGCGAGTGGTCCTTGCAAGTTAAAGAAGAAATTGAGAAAATGCTCAGAGTTGGTTTCATCGAGTGATTGAGTACCCGACTTGGCTCTCCAACATCGTGACGGTCACCAAGGCCAACGGAAAGGTCGAGATCTTTGCGTGGATTTTCGGGATCTCAACAAGGCCAGCCCTAAGGATGATTTCCCATTGCCTAACATCGACATCTTTGGTCGACACCACGGCAAATTTCGAAGTAAAGTCCTTCGTGGACGGGTTTCTTTGGATACTGACCAGATCAAGATGTCAGGAGGATCGAGGCCAAGGCGCCTTCACCACTCCATGGGGGACATGCGCATTACACGGTCATGCCGTTCGGTCTAAGAAACGGCAGGGGCTACTTACCGGCGAGCTGCAGCGACCCTTTTCCATGACATGATTCACAAAGAAATCGAAGTATATGTCGACGACATGATCATCCACTCAAGGGATCGGACATGCGGCACATGACGGATGCGAGGAAGTTCTTCAACGGACTCGAAAACACTCCATGAGGTTGAACCGGCAAAGTGCACCTTCGGCGTCAAACGCGGCAAGGTGCGGGGTACATGGTTACGAAAGGGGTATCGAAGCCGATCCCGGGAAAATCAAGGCCATCATCGACATGAAGCCGCCTCAAACCACTGACGAAGTGAAAAGCTTCATGGGAAGACTTCGATACATCGGTCGCTTCATCAACCGGTTGACATCTCTCTGTGAGCCCATGTTCAAGCGATGAAAAAGAATGCCGACATCAAATGGGACTCAGAGTGCCGAGACGGCTTTCGAGAAAATCAAGACCTACTTGGTTAATCCCCCAATTACGTATTGCCCGCCACACGAAGACAAGCCACTACTCCTGTATCGACGATGAGACACGTCTATCGGAGCAATCTTTGGCACAAGAACGAGAAAGATTCCAAGGTTGAGCATGCAATCTACTTCGTAAGCCGAAAGCTTCAAGGAAGTGAACTCGGCTACTCGGCATCGGAGAAAACTGTACCGCCTTGGTATGGGTAGTCGGGAAGCTGAAACACTACATGCGGTCGCATTCGGTGCTCTGGTCTCCAAAGTGGACCCCGTCAGATATCTCTTTGACAAGCCATCCTTGTCAATGCGGCTAGCCAAGTGGTCATTCTTCTGGTGAGTTCGACATCAAGTACATGGTCAGAAAATCAACAAAGGGCGAGTAATGGCGGATCGGCTTGCCGACTTCCCGGCGGTGAACCTAAGGGTCACGATCCACAATTTCCGGACGACGGAATCTTTTCACTTGACGGCGCAAACCGGCGGCAACTCTTCTTCGATGGGGCAGCCAACAAGAAGGGAATGGCATTGGAATGCTCCTTGTCGATCCCAAGGGCGAGCATACTCCCATAGCCATCAAGGCGAATTTTGAAGCAACCAACAATGCGGCGAGAATCTGGCTTGTGCGGCGAGTTTGGAAGCCGCCCTCGGCGCAACATCTTAGAGTTTGGATGTATATGGAGACTCGACGTGATCATCAATCAAGTATCCAACAAATGGAAGACGGTAGATTACGGCCTTCGAAGTACCACGCGTACATGGAGGAGCTCATTGCTCGGTTCAAGGACATCTCTTTTCACTATTTGCCAAGAGACGAGGAACCGCCGCGAACCACAGCAACCCTCGCCTCTCTTGTCGAAATTCCCGAGGGAAAGCGGTAAAACCCCTCGAGAATAGGCGGACGGGAAACACCCGCCTATTCTTTGTGAGATCGAAAAAAGAAAAAGAAACGATCGACGAGCCACTGGTACAATCAAATTTACCGGTACCTCCAAAGCGGAGAAGCTTCCTTCACAAATGAAGATGGAAAATACAAAGAAGGGATCAAAGCCAAAAACATGATGGCATTAAAACGCTGGCATCCCATTTCGTCGTGCAGGGGGTATGTTGTACAAGAAGCGCCACGAGGGCCACTCCTTCGGTGTGTAAACAAAGAAAAAGCCGGCGAGCTAATGAGACGAAGTTCACAACGGAACTGCGGTCCGCACATGAACGCCCGAGCATTGACACGAGATCATTCTCCGTATGGGATACTATTGGATATCAATGGAAACAGGCGCATCCGGTTCGTCAGAAGGCTGCGACAAATGTCAACGGTTTTCCAACCTCAATCACATCCCTCCTCACGAACTCTCTTGCATGACTACGCCATGGCCTTTCGCCACATGGGGAATCGACGTCATCGGCAAGATCACTCCTCCCGAGGAGCAATGGTCACGAGTTCATTTTAGTCGCGATCGACTACTTCACCAAATGGGTAGAAGCCGAGATCGTACAAGGTGCGAATTCTAGGAAGGTGGCCGAGTTCATCCGAGAGAACATCATGTGCCGATACGGAGTGCCCAATGAGATCATCTCAGACAATGGGACTCATTTCGAAGGAAATTGTGACCAACTGCGGCCGAATTCGAGTCACACGTCACAAGTCTTCTCCTTACGAGACCACAAACCAATGGTGCGGTAGAGGCGGCCAACAAGACTCTCGCCATGATAATCGGAAAGATGACCACCGGAGGTCGGGAGCGGCCCGAAAAGCTACATCTAGCCCTGCAGGGATACCGAACATCGGTCGAGAACCGCCACGGGGAGACTCCGTTCGCACTTACCTACGGAATGGAAGCAATGTTACCCGTGGAATTGGAAATTCCATCCCTCCGAGTCCTCTTGGAAAACGGGGTCAATGAAGTCGAATGGCTACGAGCCGTCACGACGAACTTGCTCTACTCGACGAGCGCAGATTGAAAGCCATGGAACACACTCGAGCCTACCGGAGCGAGAATGGCACGAGCATTCGACAAGAAAGTCAAGATCCGAGACATCGAGAGAAGGCGACTTGGTGCTAAAGGAAAAGCCTCCTACGCGAGACCAATCCCCTCGGAAAGTGGGAGCCTACTGGATAGGACCGTTCGTGGTACAAAGAATCTTCTCCGGAGGAGCCATGAAGCTAAGCGAGATTTGGACGGAAACCCTTTCGTTAACCCGTGAACGGAAGCAAGCTCCGAGATACTTCGTTTGAGGAAGAGCACGAGTCAACTCACCTTCCCCATACACGTCCCCCTCGGTAAATTAAAGTGCTAAAAAAGTAATACCCAACTGGATACATTCCCGCTAATGATCCAGGTAAAAAACAGGGTCGCACTTCTTTGTTTTCTCAAATTCACCTAAAGTGTCGAACTACGGTGACCTGAGCCCCTTAGTCCAATTGTAAAAGGGAACGTAGGCGGCCATCTTTGGTTCGGTCTAAAAAACAAAAAAAAAAACAATAAGCATCAATTGCTTGTGTTTCGAAAACTCTTTTCATTTAACCTACAAATTCATAACGGTTAAAACATTCTTTGATGAGTTCAAGCACGGTCAACTCTTGACTCGCTACACGCTAGCAAAACTACAATAAAACATTAATCAATTAATGTGTACGCAATGACAATGGGTGGATACTCGGGACGGCAAGGTCAACCTAGTTTCCCGTACTAGGTCCTTCATCCTTCTTCCCTTTCCACTTTTCCCCGGCGAGTGTTCTTCACCTTCGCGGGAAATATTCCGGTAGGCCTTCTACTGGCTCGGGGACTCTTCCTGACGCCTCCGTCAATCTGTGGCTGTCAATACGAGTCCTTTCTCTAGCTCTGTCTCGAGCCGCCTCGCTTCGAGCCATCATCGCAGTGCTTTGATTGGCCTCCCGATCGGCACTTGCCACATAATCGGCCATGGCATCGCCGATACGATTCCCGGGGTTAGCCCTCGCCTCTGTCCTCCTCAATGTCGAGCATCCGGGTGATCGGCACCCAACGGCTCACTCCGTCTCCACAAGATAGCCATCTGTGTCTCCCCATACACTCTTCGTACCGAGTCCGGATCTGCGTCGACGAGCAGTGCCCTCTCTCCGGTGAAAGAGAACCACTGGCGGGGAAAGGACGTGTATTGCCACCACCGGGTGACCGGCAACGGCGTCGAAGGATCCTCCATCCGCAGAGATCCCACCTCAAAGGTAGCGGCATAACTCGGATCGGTCGGTGGCATCTGCTCCGGCCCGTCTTGCGCAGAACCAATGATGGAATATAGAATGACGTGCGAGACGGCCCGGCACTCGACGATCAACGGACCCTCTGAGCGGTCCTACAAGTCTGTAACTTCCAATGGGGAACCCACCATCGCAAGTGATGCGTGCCAAGTCGGCCATCCAGAGCTCCGGCTCGGCTGATTACCCCCTATCACCGGAAGGACGTCGCGAGAAAGACCCAAGCGTCGCGGGACATTGGCACCTCGGGCATCATCTGCGGCCTGCTCCCTCAACCACATGGTCGGCATAGCGGGACTCCCTCCCCACATGTATCGGCTACCGGTCGCCATCCGGCCTATGCCCGGGAACGTCTCGCCCAAGACCAATGGCACGATGTCTCCTCCACTCCGGCCTTTGCCTCACCGAGGTCCGATGCTTGTGATGGCACACACCCGAGAGACGTGAATGTGAACGAGTAGCAATCACACACGAGCAAACGCGTCCCACGCAAAGACGCTCCCCTCGGCTCAGGCAAATCTTTCGGGCGGCCCGAAATGTCAACATAATCGGTATCTGTATCGGCATCCCGTATGCTTCTCCGGCCCGAGATACCCAACAAAGACACTAGCTTCTCAACGATGGCCATGCCACCGGCATACGGAAGAACTAGGCTGTTCCGTCTCGGGTCCTCCCGAATGGCCGGAAATCTTCAAACGTAGGAGTGACTTCGTTGTACGAAAAGCTGTACACATTCCTCCTTACGTCCCGAGGCGAGACGCGGCTCTCAAAAGATCCCAATCTGGCATGAGCTCCTTCAAAGCCCAAACGAGATTTAATCCCAGTAACGACCTTCGAAAAACCTTTTGTTACGCCTCGTGTGGTTCCGTACCCACGGCGAAAGTTGTCCAAATATCGCTCTTGCATCAGAGACGATAACTTGGGAAAAGGAGCCATGTCGAAGGTGAAGAAAACCTTAAGAAATGGAAAAGAACTCGACGAGAATGAGCAAAAGCAATGCGCGGTTCTTACAAATTGCAAAGCCGAAACGCAATTTAAAGAATCGGAAATTCATTTCAAGTCAGTGGGACTCCCTCTGTGATTGACTTGGTCAACTCTGCGGCCATTTGCCTTAAAAGTTGGAAACATTTCCAAACCATGCCACTGTTCACTCTTATGAAATGCTCGTGCACCTGCCCCTGATTTCATTTAACCAATGTCAATATCCCTTCCGCCAGGGCTCGTGCAACGGTGCAAATAATTAAAAATTAGTGCATACATGCTTAATTTTTGACCCGTTCAAATTTTAATGCCTTTCTCCTTTTTATTTATTTTTGATTAACCTATTTGCTTATTTGCCGAAAATAGCTGAAGGTGATCACGAGAATAAATATGCGAAAGTACGAGTTCCGCCCCACGGGCGCCTTTTTGCAAATACATTTTAAATCAAAAATTTGTTCATGACAAATACATGCATTTTGTCTAAACAAAATAGTAAAGAAAGAAAGCAGTAAAAAAGGGGACTACTCGGAGTCCTGCTCGTCATCCGTACACTCGACGTACTGCTCCGCCGCCGCCGGATCTGTCGCAAACAGGAACTCGCCGAACTCCTCCAGCCGGGAATAGGCAAAGGGCCTCCTCGGAGTACGCGAACTCGAGGACTCCCCCCTCTCGCGCCCCGAGTGCGCAGAAGAAGGAGCCCCAAATCCAGCCGTTCCGCCCGCGAACCGGCCAAACCCCGTGTGAAGTCCTCCCCACCACCCGTGGGAGCATGCGAACCCCTCGGCCTAGACGGCCCCCGATCGCGGACGTCCACGCTCCTCCGGAACCGCACCGCATGAACTCCACGAGCCTCCCGGCGTAGGCGGAACACCCGTCCACCAGCCTCATGGCCTCATTATACGTACGGCCGGATATGCCGCGAACCGGGGAAAATCATCGAAGCGAACGAAAGTACGGATGCATCATGTGCGTAATGCTACTATCAAATGCGTAAAATCGAAAAGATGCTCACCGAAGCATTGGGGTCCGCCCGTATTGTGGTCTCGGCTCCGCCGGGAGCGGGATCACAAGTCGCTCGCGCGAACCGTCCAGCCCTCGTACGCTAGCCTAGCTCGCGGGACGGGGAAAATGTCGAGGACCTCCAGGGACCTCGCCCTCCCTATGCCGCACCCGCGGGCTCCTCACCATCCTCAAGAAAACATCATAAGCGGCCCCCGCTATGATGTACTCGGTGAAGTACACACCCCGAAGGTATCCCTCCACTCATCCATCGGCATCTCCCGTGGATGCCGCATGTACGTAGGAGGATCCACCGGCACCAAAGGAAGTGGACCCCGGCCTACGCCGACGAGTCACCCTCTCCCCTGCATACATGGCGTCGCAGGAAGTCCCACCAGAGCTTCCGCCGCCGTGTCTGATCAAACCGCTCCGCGACATGATCAAACTCGCTCCACTGTGTCACTGATCCTCTCGGAGAACTCCAAGTTCGGCGCCGGAGATATCTCCTCGTACGACACTCGAGTGCCAACCTCGAAGAGACCGCCCTCTTCGCCTTCTTCCGCCAAACCAAGAAGGCAGGAACAGGGGACGGTACGGCCTTTATGTCCCAAGCTCGCGGATCGAACACCTCATAGCACCGCACTGCCAAGAGAATGGAAAGTTATGTCGCCTACAAAGCGTATACATACGAGTACATAAAAGGGGCAAGGAAGAGAAAAAGCGCGTAAACTTACATCCAAGACAGGCGTGAAGGGCCTAAATGTGTGCTCCTCTCCCCGCGAGAACCCGTCCAAAGAGTGGTAGAGCTCGGCCACCCAGCCTCCCCCACGAAAACCCCTCACGGCATCTCAGACACGCTGCGAACCGAGCAGTAGGGAAGTGACAAGACGTGTCGGAAGTCGGGAACAAGGTCGCCGATGCCGCAAACCAAAGGAACCTCGAGCCGAGGCGCTCCGCGGTCATCCTCAAAGACCCAGCCGGATAATCGGCGACGCCCGCCCTCAAGTGACGCTCCATCGGCTCGTACCGAATGCCTAAGCCCCCGGCATCGGTAATATCGAAACCCAGCAGCCTGCATAACCGCTCCGGGGTGTAACCATCAACCCACACTAGCGCATTGCCATAAGTCGGCAACCCAAATGATAGCGGCAAAATCCGTGGGAGTCACCGTCGCCTCCCCCATCTCGAAATGGAAAGTGTGGGTCGTATCCCACCGCACTCGCTCGGCGCGACATACATGGACACTCGCCCTCGGCGTATCACCCGGCTACAAGATCGATAAACCCAAATGAGTCAATCACCACTGCCGTGGACTCCTCTCTCCTCTCGGGCCACGTCCGGATAAGGCCCCACAATACTCGCACCGCCTCAAAGGCACCCCGACTCTTCTGGGTTGTGGGTATCAACCATCCCCGTCCCCTCAGACAAACAAGACAGAAGCAACGTCAACATAAATGCACCAACGCATGTCAAAAGGATGCAATGCAAATACGGTTCTCATTCATTTCTCACTTTCAAAATCCGAACTTTCAAAATCTTTCGAAAACTCCGTCGAATCCGGAACTTTCAAAATCATTTCGAAAACTCCGTCGAAAACTTTCAAAATCTTTCGAAAACTCCGTCGAATCCGGAACTTTCAAAATCATTTCGAAAACTCCGTCGAATCCGGAACTTTCAAAATCTTTCGAAAACTCCGTCGAATCCGGAACTTTCAAAATCATTTCGAAAACTCCGTCGAATCCGGAACTTTCAAAATCATTTCGAAAACTCCGTCGAATCCGGAACTTTCAAATTCTTTCGAATTTTTCGAAAATCTCGCTCCGTCCCGAATTAAAGCTACTTTAATTTTGGAAAATGCATTTAAACATGGAATTTTGCAACCAAAATTTTTATGTCATCTACCCATGATGTCAATTGAACTACGTCCTAGTCAATTTCGACAACGATTCATAGCAAAGTCAAAAGCTCCCAAATCGGGCACCAAAATCCCTAAGTAAATTCCTAACAAATTTCTAACATTTAAAGAATGCACATTCTTGAAATTAATGGAATTTGTAGGGAACTTACTTGTCTTTCGATCCCATCCTTGGAGTTGTGTCTATCCCTCGCCTGGATAAAACTCCGCCGGATTCAATGGAAGAGTGGTGGTTCGAATGGTCCGAACCAATCGAGTTCTTTCGCGTCGGTCCTTCCGTGGCGAGCCATTGGTCCTCCTTCACCCTCCATAGCGATTTTCCCTCACAAATTCGAGCAAACCTTGCAATTTGGGTTGGATTTCTCTCTCTTTTCTCTCCTCTCTCGCCGGCAACAATGGAAGAAATGGCCATTTTCTTCCCTGCCAAAATTCTCGGCATTTAAAAAGGTCTCGAAAAATGCAAAAAGTCCGACCGGACTCTTACCGCACTGTAATAATTTTTGCCCCTTTTGCCCCTCGCCTTTTGGCAATTCCAATTTTACCACTTTTGGCCCCGAAAGTGTGAAATCTCCCGCTAGACATTTCTAACACCCTATCCCCCGAGGATAATTCTCGCTAGTTTTCACTAACGCTCGTCTCCAGACGTTAAATTCCCGCTAGTTTTCACTAACGCTCGTCTCCGCACGTTAAATTCCCGCTAGTTTTCACTAACGCTCGTCTCCGCACGTTAAATTCCCGCTAGTTTTCACTAACGCTCGTCTCCGCACGTTAAATTCTCGCTAGTTTTCACTAACGCTCGTCTCCAGACGTTAAATTCTCGCTAGTTTTCACTAACGCTCGTCTCCGCACGATAAATTCCCGCTAGTTTTCACTAACGCTCGTCTCCGCACGTTAAATTCCCGCTAGTTTTCACTAACGCTCGTCTCCGCACGTTAAATTCTCGCTAGTTTTCACTAACGCCGTCTCCGCACGTTAAATTCTCGCTAGTTTTCACTAACGCTCGTCTCCAGGCGTTAAATTCCCGCTAGTTCTCACTAACGCTCGTCTCCCCGACGTTAAATTCGGCCAGGACGTTTGACATTCAAACGTTCAACCATGTCTCCGGACATTTCAGATTACGATTCCGTCTCCCGACGTTAAAATTTAAATGGTCCTCACCATTAAACTCTCAATCGCGACCTTTCACGGTCCGATTCCACCCGCGACCTTTCACGGTCCGATTTCAAACTCTTATTCGCGACCTTTCACGGTCCGATTTCAAACAGCTTGATCCCGACCTTCGCGGTCCGACCTCCACTCTCTTATCGAGACCTTCGCTAGTCATCACCGCAACAGAATAAGCTCCGAACCCCAAGGTACGAACGCCTTGCAAATAGTCATTTCGGAACAAAGCAATAAGCCCCTAACCAAGGTACGAACGCCTTGCAAATAGTCATTTCCGGCACGCAATAAGCCCGAACCCCAAGGTACGAACGCTTGCAAATGGGTCATCTCCGGCAAAGAATAAGCCCGAACCCCAAGGTACGAACGCCTTGCAAATAGTTATCTCCGGCAACAGCAATAAACCCGAACCCCAAGGTACGAACGCCTTGCAAATGGTCATTTCCGGCAACAGCAATAAGCCCGAACCCCAAGGTACGAATGCCTTGCAACCAATCATCTCCGGCAACAAAGAATAAGCCCGAACCCCAAGGTACGAACGCCTTGCAAATAGTCATCTCCCGGCAAAGAATAAGCCCGAACCCAAGGTATGAACGCCTTGCAACAATCCCTCTTCTCGGCCATCCAAGTAAGCTCCGAACGCTCATCCCTGCCAGATAAAATCGGCAACAAGAATAAGCCCAAAGACCCAAGGCACGAAAGCCCTCGTCAACATCGCAACTCCGGTTTGAGGCGCCACACGCCTCGAAGGTTTCGAAGTCCCTGTGTTCGGATGCCTCCTAACGGTCTCCATCCGGGTTCGAGACGCCTCCCCGGTAGTCTCCATTCGTGCATGTACCTCGCGAATGGTCTCATCCAGTGTTTAGACGCCTCCTAACGGTCTCGCTCGGGTCAAGGTCCCCATGCGCGGCCCTTGCCCCTTTTCGAACTACGATCGGCTTGATTCCCGCCGGATACGTAGGAATCCTTTTCGCTAAGGGTCCACCACTGACCGCCTGTGTCTCTTTCAAAGTAAGGCATCCCGATTTGGATCCTTATCTTTTCGACGACCCCACTTCCTTCGAAAGTGACGTCGCCGAGGGGCTAACCGTAAGTACCCAAATCCGGATCGTCCAAATCCGTCGAAAGTTAACCAAAATCTCGTTAACCGGACCGCTTCCAGTTAACCGAACTCGCAACTTCCCCGTTCTGTGCTAACGAGACGTCTCGGGACCGGCCCGTGCATCCCGACAAGCCGTCAAACCGTACTTAACACGTGACATCTCACGTAAAGTATGGCTTTCCCGAAAACGCATTTTCCGGCACTTTCCGGGCGTTTCGGACATTTCCTGACCGTTATTTTAAAAACGGACAAAATCGGGACCGGGAACGAACTCCCACACTTCGTGAGTCACAGGACACGTGTCCTGCATGCCACCTCCCTCTAGTCACTCGTCAATCACAAATCAAGGCCAAAAGACCAAAATACCCCTGGTTTGCAAGCCAAGTCCGGCCGGACTCACTGTGCAATTTTCCTGAAATTGCCAAAGAAGTCCCCAGATTTCCAAAATTCCCAAAACCCCGAAATTCACCCAAGTCCGGCCGGACTCCTACCGCAATTTTCACCCTATAAATAGAAGTTGTCATTAAAGGCAAAGGAGAGTATTTTGATACCAAAAATCACATACCCCACGGTCCAAACCGGTTTCCACCCTCCCGAGCTCCCGTTTTGTCTCGATTCGCGTGAAACCTTCGTATTTCGATCAAATACGCACCCTACAACTTCGAAACAACCTTTCGAATAACTTTCCGTGTCCCGTGCACACCTCCCGAGCCAAAGGAGTCGACCCTAGCCATAGGTACAACTCCCTCTCTCTGAATCTTCCGTTCCGTCTCGGTTTACGCGCCGCCGCTATAATCAAGTTTCGAACGTCATTGTCAAAATGTAGACGCCTCCGTCTAACGGGGTCCGATACGTTTTAGCCCCTCGATCCTCTTCTCTTTCCGTAAGAGAAGTAATCACGGGTTAAAACGGCGTTCCAACCCCGTTCCGTTTACTTTCACGTCATTTACAATTCCGAGCCGTTTGGCCTCGTTGATCGTCATTTACAATTCCGAGCCGTTTGGCCTCGTTGATCGTCATTTACAATTCCGAGCCGTTTGGCCTCGTTGATTGTCATTTACACTTCCGAGCCGTTTGGCCTCGTTGATCGTCATTTACACTTCCGAGCCGTTTGGCCTCGTTGATCGTCATTTAAAATTCCGGATCGTTTGATTCCGTTGACACCGCTTTAAATACTGTCATTTACAAGTCCGATCCGTTTGGATTGTGATAGTATTTACTTTTCAAAAGTCCGAGTCGCAACCCGATTCGTTGATCGCATATCATTTAATACGCATTTTTCCCGTAAAAATCGTTAACAATGTAATGCCCGGTTCAAAACCGGAGTTCGTCCGTCGAACTCTCTTTCAAAACGCGCGAAATGACGTTCGGCCTCCGAATGCTCGTCCTCAAACTCAAAGCCGCCATTTGACACTTAAAATCATTTAATACGCATTTTTCTCGTAAAAATCGTTAACAATGACTCGTACGGTTCAAAGTCGACGTTTGCCACGCAAACGCTCATTTCAACTCAAAGTCGACGTTTGCCACGCAAACGCTCATTTCAAACTCAAAATCGACGTTTGCCACGCAAACGCTCATTTCAAACTCAAAATCGACGTTTGCCACGCAAACGCTCATTTCAACTCAAAGTCGACGTTTGCCACGCAAACGCTCATTTCAACTCAAAGTCGACGTTTGCCACGCAAACGCTCATTTCAAACTCAAAACCGACGTTTGTCATTCAAACGCTCGTCTTTTCAAACAAAGTCACCTAATCAACGTTTGTCACTCAAACCAAGATTAAGCTTGTCATTCAAGCCCCCATTTCAAAACACACACACACACACACACGATTTCGAGAAAGGTAGAAAGACTCGTCATGCGAGGCGTTTCGGGCGATCTCGTAATACTCTACCCGAAACGTAACGTGACCTCCGAACCTAACAATCTCTGGTACTAAAAAGCTTTTTACTCGTTTTTGCTGCCAATAAAAATGATCCCCTTTTTCAAAAAGCCTTTTCCTAAGTTTTTGCTACCAATAAAAACGACACCATTTTCAAAAGCCGTTTCTCAACGTTTGGGCTCAAAATACAAAACCGCGTGGCGACTCCTCATTCTGCTCCTTCCCGTGAAGCGAGGTCTCAGACACCAACCCCCCGCGAAAGACAACCGCCTTTTCCGCCGCCCCGCGCGCGGAAAAGATCGGGTAATTTCAGCTCTATAATAAATTATAAAGATGATACATAACGGTTCAAGTTTAAACATAACTATAGCCTAGGGCACTACACCAACAATCTCCCACTTGCACTAGGCTCTATCTATGTATCGAATACCCATGGACCTCACATGACCATCATGCTTTGCTTGTGTGAGGGTCTTTGTGTGTTGAAGAAATTGATTTAATTAGTGTAAAAAGTAACAAAGAAAAAAGAGTTTTGATTGGTTGAATTATTAAACTAAGAAAGCAAAATAAATAAATTAAAGATATCAGGAGACAAGGGGTTCATGGATTGCGAATCATAACAATTATCACTTTATGCTTTTTATTTCATGTAAAAAGGATTTAATCTCATTCTTGGGTTCGTTCACAAAAATATAGGGTTAAGATGTTAATATATTCCGCTAGGTCAATAAGAACATTAGAACCCTAATAATTCTATCTTGATTATATATCCCGCTAGGTCAATATAAACATTCAAGAATTCAATTAAAAGCTTAAGAACAATGGAACCTAGATTCGTTTGATTTCCGCTAGATCCTCAATTGAATCTATTCTTCTCAACAATGGTCAAATTATAAATCATCCACGCAAGTGCAATGGTTCATATCCAAATGAATTCAAGATATCAAAAGTATATTCCACTAGGTCAATACAATTGATCTCAAGAACAATAATTAAAACTGTTGAGAAGAACAAGAACGAAAGAGATATAGAAAGAATTAAAATCCTAGCATAAAGATCAAATTCTTACTTACCTCAATCCACGAATCTAATAAAATTAGCCTTGAATGTCCATTAGAATAAATCAACAAAACCTTGTTCTTTAATCTTCAAAAATAAATAAAAACCTAAACAATGATAAAGGGGAAAATATGGAGAGAGAATGATAAAAATCAAAGATGATCATAAACTAGTCTAGGGTTCTTTTTATAGGAGGAGGGAGGTGAAAATCCTTTTTGGAAATAAATTCTGGTCAAAATCCTAGTGAAATAAAGAAATTTGCCAAAATCCGTTGCTGATTCTGTGCAAATCTGTTGGAATTACGTTTTCTTTATTTGTGACAGACTGAATTCCGTCACAATTCTCGGTCGGCGGTCGCCCATAACGGCCCACGCGAGCGCCCATGTGTATAGAGGTATTTCTCTGCTAGCTCCTAGTCTTCAGCGGCCGTCCAAGTATTTCAGCGATCGCCCATCCCTAAAGTAGCCCAGTTCTGCCTTGGCCCAATTGTACAGCAGCTTTCTCGGCCAACAGCCCCATTTTGGCCCAGCCATGGCCTAGCTTTGGCCGGCCACCAGCTTCCCTTTGGCCCTATTTTGTATTTATTTTGGATTCGTTTCGTCTCACAATTATTGCACAATTGCATTTTGGTCATTATAATTTTCTCTTTTGCACCTTGATCCTTGAATTATTCATATTTTCTCTTTGGCCCATGAATTTTATTAAACCAAATTCCTCCAAATTTACCATATTTCCAGTTTAGTCCCTAAATTTCCAAAATAAGCTCAAATCCTCCGTTTTCTCAATAATTGCAATTCAACACCTGTACTTTCAAAACACTACAAAATACATTAAATTTCCAAGGTTTCAAGCAGAAAATAAGCTTAGGAACATATCGTTTGGATGGGTAAAACCACATTCATCACTTGCGCAATGGCACCATTATTGTCACAATAAAGTTCCACCGGATTAGTGATCCTTGGAACAACATCCAAGTCACTAATGAACTTCTTGATCCAAACTGCCTCCTTAGCTTCATCGGATGCCGCTATATATTCAGCCTCAGTAGTAGAATCGACAATAGTACTCTGCTTGGAACCCTTCCAACATATCGTACCTCCGTTAAGCATAAACACAAATCTCGACTGCGATCGGAAATCATCCTTGTCGATTTGGAAGCTAGCATCTGTGTAATCTCTTACAACAAGATCTTCTTCCATCCCTCCAAATACCAAGAACGCATCCTTAGTCCTTCTTAAGTACTTAAGGATCGTCTTGACTGCCATCCAATGGTTCTCACCAGGATCAAATTGGTATCGACTCGTCACGCTCAAGGCATACGAGATGCCGGGTCTAGTACAAATCATGGCGTACATGATAGATCCAATAGTTGAAGCGTATGGAACTTCATTCATCCTCTTTCGCTCATCAGTTGTCTTAGGACACTGCGTCTTGCTAAGAGTAACACCATGATCCATTGGCAAGTTGCCTTTCATAGAATTTTCCATTTTGAATCTTCTAAGAACCTTGTCAATGTAGGTACTTTGACTCAAACCAATTATCCTCTTAGATCTATCTCTATAGATCTTGATACCAAGGATGTAAGCGGCTTCGCCCATATCTTTCATTGAGAAACATTTCCCTTACTAAGACTTGACAGACTGAAGTGCAGGAATGTCATTTCCAATGAGTAAGATATCATTGACATACAATAAGAGAAATAGCATTACCCTTCCACTGAATTTCATGTATACACAGGTTCATCTTCATTCTTGATAAAACCAAACTCTTTGATTTTCTCGTCAAAATGAAGATTTCAACTCCTAGAAGCTTGCTTCAATCCATAAATGGATCTCTGTAACTTGCACACCTTGTTAGAATTTCGTGGATCGATAAAACCTTCGGGTTGTGTCATATACACATCCTCAAGAAGTTTTCAATGAAGGAAAGCGGTTTTGACATCCATTTGCCATATCTCATAGTCATAATACGCAGCTATGGCAATCAAAATTCTAACAGACTTAAGCATGGCAACAGGCGAGAAGGTTTCATCATAGTCAACACCATGAGTTTTCCTATATCCCTTTACTACAAGCCTAGCCTTATAAGTATGCACCTTCCCATCCATGTCAGTCTTTTTTTTTTTGAAGACCCACTTGCACCCTATGGTTTTAACACTTTCGGGTGGCTCAATCAAGTTCCAAATTTGATTATCCGACATGGATTGCAATTTGGATTTCACGGCTTCTAACCATTTATCCGAATCGGGATCGAACATCGCCTCTTGATAGGAAGTAGGTTCGTCATTCTCAATGATTTCCACTTCATTACTTTCCGACACGAGAAACCCATATCTCTCGGGTGTGGATTGTAACCTATCTGATCTATGATGGACTTGTGGATATTGAACCGGTTCCACAACTTCTTGTGGACTTGTTTCAGTCTCTACTATCGGTTCCATGTTATTTTCGGGTTCTTGAACTTCTTCAAGATCAATTTTACTCCAACTAGATGCTTTATTGAGAAACTATTTCTCAAGAAAGGTACCATATTGAGCAACAAACACTTTGTTCTCAGCGCAGTTGTAAAAGTAATACCCTTTGGTTTCCTTAGGGTAACCAACAAAAATAACCTTGTTAGATTTAGGTCCTAACTTATCAGAGACAATTCTCTTCACATAAGCTTCGCAACCCCAAATCTTCATTCAAGACAAACTAGGTTTTCTTCCATGCCACATCTCATGTGGGGTCTTAGGAGCCGATTTAGTAGGGACTCTCTTCAGTGTGAATGCAGTAGTCTCTAATGCATGCCCCAAAAGGATATAGGAAGGTCTACTTGACTCATCATCGAACGAACCATATCTAATACGGTTCTATTCCTCCTCTCGGAAACACCATTCCATTGTGGCGTTTTGATTGGAGTCAACTCTGAAACAATTCCATTATTTTTGAGATAATTGTCAAACTCTTGGCTATATTACTCACCACCACGATCGGATCGAAGTGCTTTAATTTTTTTGTCAAGTTAATTTTGTACTTCATTTTGAAATGTTCTAAACATCTCAAACGATTCACTTTTGGACTTCATCAGATAGACATAGCCATATCTTGATAAGTTATCAGTGAATGTAATGAAATACCAAAATCCTCCCATAGCAATGCTGCTCATTGGTCTGCATACATCAGTATGTATAAAGCCCAATAAGTCACTAGCCCTTTCACTACTCTTAGTGTAGGGTGGTTTGGTCACTTTATCCAATAAACAAGATTCGCATATCTCATATGATTCATAATCATGTGAGTCCAACATTCCATCTTTGTGGAGTTTAGAAATGTGTTTCTCATTTATATGACCAAGCTGGCAATGCCACATGAATGAGTTGTTCACGTCGTTTGTGGAGTTTAGAAATGCGTTTCTCATTTATATGACCAAGCTGGCAATGCCACATGAATGAGTTGTTCACGTCATTCGGTTTAGACTTCTTGTCCACATGATAAACATTTTCAACACTATTTTGTTTCTCATCAACATCAAGAACATAAAGGTCATTAAATGAATTTGCAATACCATAAAGCATATCATTTAAATAAATATAAAATTTCTTATTCTTAATAAGAAAATTATACCCTTCATTATCCAAACAAGAAACAGAAATAATATTCCTACTCAAATCTGAAACAAAGTAACAATTGTTCAAAATAAGTACTAAGCCACTAGGCAAAGTTACATCATATGTCCCTACGGCTAATACAGCAACTCTTGCTCCATTCCCCACACGTAGGTCAACTTCACCTTGTTTGAGTAGCTTTCTCTTCCTTATCCCTGCACATTTAAACAAATGTGAGATCCACATGCGGTATCTAATACCTATGAACTAGAAAGAGAAAGGAAAATATCTATCATATAGATAACTGAATCAGAAGCAATCGCATTACCCTTCTTCGCCTTTAGGCCTTCCTTGTAAGCCTTGCATTGCGCTTCCAATGACCAACCTCTTGGCAATGGTAGCAAACTGCATCCTTTTGAGATGCCTTGGGAGCCCTCCAGCAACGACAACTTTTGCCTTAGGTTTAGCAACACATGCTTTACCTTTGCCATCTTTCTTGAACCCTATCCCTTTGTTAACCATTAGCACAGTATCGGTTCGGGGCTTCTTGATATTCTTCTCTGCGGTCTTAAGCATCGCATGGAATTTCGAGAGATTCTTATCCATGCCAGTCATGTGATAGTGCATAATAAAATGACCATAACTTTCAGGCAATGAATTCAATATCAAATCCGTGGCGAGTTCCAAACTCATCGGATTTTCAAGCCTTTCAAGACACTTATTGTGATCCTTCATCTTAAGGACATGAGCTCCCACCGACTGCCCCTCTTGCATCTTGCATGCAGTTAGGGCCTTAACCACATCAAACTCCTCATTTCTTGCTTGCACTTGGAACATTTTCTTTAAGCGCTCAGCAAGATCAAATGTTGTCTCTGTGTGCTCAAGGTCCTTCTGAAGAGACTTAGTCATAGTGGCAAGCATAAGGCATGCAACATCTGTAGAATCATCATTATGTTTCTTATGTGCATCCCTATCTGCCCAAGAAGCATTTGCAGCAGGCTGAGGTGGAATGGGTTCATCGAGAACGTACAGTTTCTTTTCTTGCCCTAGAACAATTCTAAGGCTTCTGATCCAATCAGAATAGTTTGTACCGCTCTCTTAAAGCTTGTCCTTCTCAAGGATTGATCGTAATGACAGGGGGTTGATTATTGTGATTATCCATTCTACAATAAAATATGCAAACAATATAAGCATATATAAATATCAACACATTTATCATCTAAGAGCAAATAATGTATTTCATAAATACTCCCACTAAATTATACACCTTCAAATACAAACATGTATCATATAATCATAGTAGGCTAAGATCCATATTTCACTTGATTTTGGTTTAACTGAGTCAATGCCCAAAATTAAGCTATATAGGTAGAAACACCAATCATATCACTATATGACTCTTAGATCTTTTAGGAGATTTCAATAGACATCATATGTCAAAAACATGTTTTAAATCTCATCTATGCCTTGGGTCAAATCTCATTTGAAAGCACCAATTGTTTTGGTGAAAAAACAATGGATCAAATCAAAGATCAAAATATGAGATTAGAAGGGCACAATGGAGTAAAATCAGTGAAGCTATAAAAATAAGATGACACGATCATGTAACGAGGAAAGCCCTTGAGACAACTATCTCATCGGCACAAAACCTCGGAAGGTGTTTATGGTCACCTTCATCCCAAACGGTAGTATTGATGTTTTAGGGAGATACAAATGCTTGAGCTATGGCGGAGTACAATAGTGTATGTGTGAACTATGTGTGTCGTGTTCCAGCCATCAACTCTTTAAATAAATAAATAAAAAACAAGATAACTAAGGACCTAACAAACTATCCTAAAATCTCGGCATGATCCTCTTGATTCTTGACTTGGTCTTCTAACCGTTGAAGTGAGTCCTTGAGAGATATTTCCCACGTTCTATTTTTCCTGTATGAGAGATATAATAAAAATAATTAAATAATGATTTAATTATATAAGTAATTTTACCTTGACTACTGGTTCGAAGATGATGATATGCTGAATGCTTTCAAAGATATTGCAATCCTGAATTTTACCCACAACACCAATTAAGTCAAAACCTTTTTCAAACGCATGAGACATGGAATGATGCACCTAACTGAGTCAAAACTGCATCAACCACTATCTCATCTTGCTCACAAATTAATATATATAAGATGCACCCAACTGAGTCAAAACTAAATCAAATACCCTAAAATATCACAAGTGTTCTAATCAAGGAATGGCATAAGACTTAAATATTTAGAAGGTTTTTCATATTATAACAAACATCGCATGGTTGTAACATAGATCTCATGTGAACATAATCATGAACATAGGGCTTCACAAAATTTCTTAAAAACAATTTGATTTTAATTTTGAGAAATTACAAATCTAAATAATCATATTAATAGATCAATAACCTATGTGATAAACTAATCAAATCAATCCATCGTTAATCATGAACATGGCATATCATATATACTTGTTTTCATAAAACAAAACACATAAAATCTAGATCTATTTCATATAGCATGGATAGCAATTAATCACATTAAATCTAGCATGCAAATTTCAATCCTAATCATGGCAAGACAGGGCTCTGATACCACTATTGGGTTTTGGGGTTACAAACGCAGCGGAAAATTTAAAAAAGAACATTAAAACCCTAGCCCCAAGATCCATCTAGCATGAAGAGATTTGAAAACCATGAAATAGAATTACATACCTTTAATGTGATTTCGTTTGTCAAAGTAGATGTCAAAATTCAAGCCATGAACTTTGATGTCGAATCTTCTAATTTCCTTCTTCGAACTTGGTGATGAAATCAACAATGGAGCTTTAAGCCTTAGGAGATAAAACAACCTCCCTCTAATGGTAATCCACACGCGAACGAACCAAGAACTCCTTCTTGTTGAATTGCTAGATGATCCCTTCCGATTATTGACACGTTTTCAATAATCAATGGCAAAAACTATGGAATTGATCAAAGCCTAGAGTTTCATAAACCTAGAACAATGATGTATGGAGGTGAGAGAGAGAAATTTTGGTTGCACAAAGTTTGTATTTATATCCCATATAAATGCCCTAACAATTAGGTTAGAAACCTTGTCAAACACAAAAACATTTCAACCCAAGGAATTACGTATGGACTGAAATTCGCTACGGGCACGAGTCGTGCCAGGCCAACATTAGTTGTGATATGAGTCGTGCCTGAAAAATCACTCATCCGGGTTCCGGGAACTACTCGTGCTGAAGAGCACGAGTCGTGCCAACGCCATGCCAAGTATATCGCGCGATGGACTAAGCTTGAATTCAAATTTTCAATATGGCTAAGTATGTCGCATGGTATACCAAGCCATAATTCCAAGTTTCAGCTAGAATCAAATTCATTCTTTGTGTGTGACCCAAAAGGAATTATATTATGTTGGTATTGAGTCAAAACATGACCTCACAAGACATAAGTGATTTCTAGCAAACCATTATATCCACCCAATTAATATAACATCAAAGCTTGATTCCTCGATGGATCAAATGTCACAATCCCTTTGTCTACGATGTCCAATTGAACATGAGTCATGGTCTATGTCAACTCATCTTGTTCGATGCTTTCTCGTTTCTGAATATGTTGATAATCCAAATGAATTTGATCTCTATCAAATCACTCGAGTGTGGCCACACATTTCATCAACGTTATTCATCGAGGGGCCCAAGTAAACATCTCTCTTCATAAGAGGGACAAATCCCATCTTGACTTATCATTCTTTCCTACAAGAATCCAATCGTGCCAACATAGACCTTATTGCTATCTGATTAAAGATAGTGTTATACTATATCAAACACGATCTTTACCATGTGGAAGACGATGATAATCTCAGGTACGAAGGATTCAATAACATGACTATCATGAGATTTAATCATGAACAGACCATGTCATAAATCTCATAAGTACCCATAAGTGTAATGTTCATCTCCATGCATATAATCATCTCCATGATTGTCCATTACCAATTTATATTAGTTTTTTTCAACAACTAGGAACGCAGTTCAATATAATAAACATGCAAACATATAATGAACAAATAAACATGCTCTATAATAAATAATAAAGATAATACATAACGGTTCAAGTTTAAACATAACTATAGCCTAGGGCACTACACCAACACTAACACCCACCCCTAATATGTTTCTATTTTGCAAGAAAACATGAAGCATTCAAATAAACCATGTGACCTTAAGATGTCAATGCCATTCCAGGAAGGTGACATCTTAATACTGACGAAGTCAGGTATGATCATATTTTTTATTTGAAGCAAGTTATTTCCTTACTTATTTTCTTTGAAATAAATTTTTCTACAAAAGTCTAGTACTTTTCTATTTCCTTTTATCAAATAAAAAATGACATCAGAATAGATGTCGAAATCTTTCACTTTCTTATTGTTTTGTAAGAGGTCATTATCTCAAAAACATTTTCGTGAAGACAACTGCTTGAGACTGGCCATCTCACCTCCGTTAAAGGTACTTAATCCCTTCAAAGATTTAAAGAAATTACTTTCTTTCGTTTCAATAAGATTTAAACACCTCGCCTGGAGGGCACGATGTCAACCTTGATTGAGGTGTGTGATGGGCCCGTATGATTAATATATACGAATTGCCCATCTCCACTCAACCAATGTGTTTTGATCCTAAGAATTTTTCAATTTGGTTGTGGCATATTCGTTCCACCTAAGAACAAAAGGTTCATGACATTTACATGTCAATCAAAGCAATTGCAAGGATTTTTACATTCATCGCAAGGTGACAACATCTCCAAGTAAACTAACATGTCAACCTTCTATTTTCGTTTTCAAAAGATTATCCCTACCAGAAAATATTTTTCAAAACTAGTCAAAGCCTAGAAAAGTTTTTACTTAACCTAGAAACCTAAAGTGTTGAACCAACCCAACACTTGAAAATCAAATTGTTTATGGCCCTTATGGACCGATTACAAAGCCAAAACATTAAATTGTTTTTCCAAATAACCCGGGACGCAGCCCATCATCAAACCAAAAGTTTTAAACAAAAGAACCATTTTTTTAAAACCTTCACGGGGTGGCTACTGCCGCAGATGTTGTGCCTTCTTCTTGCATGATATCATCCTTCAAATCGAATGACACCTCTCCTAATTCAACTACTTCTCCATTCAGGTTCTTCAGGATTGAGCGTTGCTGCTCAACGTCCCATTCTGTGTGCCTTCCATCTTGGAATTCCTCCATCATCGAAATCTTGATCTCCACCATGCGCTTAGCAGCAAAAGCCATCAAGCTCTTCTTCAGGTCCTTAATCTCTTTCAGTTGAGTATACTGGATGGATGAGATCCCCTTCATCAAGCTTTCGACTTCATTTTGTAGACCCTCCACCTTCTTGGTCAGTGTATCTTTATGCTTCTTCATTTACAACGTTTCTATGACCAATTTCTTGTTCCTCTCCTCCAGACTATTCATTTTCGTTTCTGCCACATCAAAACCTTGTAAATTGGTAGTTAGTATAGAGGAATCATTTCAAAATTCAAAAAATCATTTTTGAGAAAAATAGAAAACTCACCACTGATACCATGGTGACAACTTCCTTATTGATATCTTTCAAAACCATTTCCTCAAAATCACCTATGTTGACAACTTCTTTAGGACCACTCTTTCTTTTCTTTAATCTCGCTCCAACAGAAGGTTCCTCCATCTCCTTCTTGCGCACCACCAGTTGTTGGCTCATTTGGGATAGCCCTACGAAGTCTTGCAGATCTTTTAGCGAAAATACAGCCGTAGATTTGGACACTGTCAAAATAGAGAATGTGAGTTATTAACTAAAGAGACAGACAAACTTCAAATAAAACTTTGGAGTAATCTAGGGAGCTCTTACCAGTTGACATCTCCGCTGATGGTGGCACCTCAAAATCTCCCGAAATAGCCCTACTTCCAAAGGTTTGAATGAACTTTCCTCTTTCGTAAACTCTAGCAGTGTGAATGTGGGCCCAAGATCGCGAGTTTTTTGTTGAACCGCTTTCTCGTATGAAGGGGTCACCGCTTCACATCAGTTTGAAGACATCCGGTTTAAATTGAAAACCGGAGTCACCACGCCATTTTGATTTCCTCAAAACTTTGAAAAAAAGGAATAGGTTCCGGAGGTTAAGTTACTCCTTGGGAAGAACGTTTGGCATTCACCCAAGAAGCCTTGCCGAAGCAAGTCTTCCTAGATCCAATTTTCGTGCTTGTTTTGTGCTCTCGTGTGTGTGTGTTATTTGAAAAGGGAGGGAATGTGCCAATTCGTCTTCCGGATGTATAAACCATTTTAGTTGGTTATCGCTCGAGATTCCTTGGATTTTGATGTGTTCGAGATTTTGATCCCTGCTCATCTTGGACTTACGATCATCATTAAGTGAGCTTTTTCGCTCTCCCGTTGGGATAATCAACCATGTTAGGCTTGAAAGTCTTGGTGTGTTTTAAACCAACGTTCTTTGGGACAAGGTCAAATGTGATCGAAATAGAGGGACACCTTTTTATAGTCAAAGGATGAGACTTTTTAGAGAGGAAGAACCTTTGCCCATCAATCCTACATCTTGAGATGATTTGAGCTTAATAGGGACATTTATGCTCATCTCAAGTGATGATCGGAGATGTAGGGGCTAAGGTCCGTCCATTTCTAAAGGGACTTTAACTATGGCATCCTTAGTAGAGGAAATGATGTAAAGATGAGACCTTTACACCGATCCGCCCCACGGGATGCTTTAAGTACCAAAGGGACTAGGGGGAGGGTATAAATATTGGATCTTTATACTCATCCTATGCCTTTCATGCCTTAGGAAGGTCACTAGGCAATCCTTGGAGAGTGATCCAACCATGAGGGACATGGGGGAGTTGCATTTGAAAGTAAAGATTGCATTTTTATGAACATAAGTGTAATGAACACTATGAAAGCTAAGACTATGAATGTAAGAGAAAGACCTTTGAGGCTTTCCTATGTCCTTTAAGAACCTTTTTAGGTGGACAATCCTTGGAAGCAAGATCAAGGGAGTGGGAATGACATAATGATAATAAAGATGACATTTTTATGTAATAAAAGAGAGATCTTTCACATCATCATGTGATGAATCCTCCCTATAACAAGCCACTTGTGGACCCTTGTTCATCCTTGGAATGGATTCTCCATGAATCATATGTGATTAGGGAAAAGGGGGATATGATGTCTACATAGTAAAGACTTGATTTTTATGACAATAAATCACATATAATAGCAATAAATGACAAGATAAATATCAAGTAAGCAATATGAAAATATAACAAGTATATTTCAAAGAGAAAGGAAGGAGAGGATGCCAATGGTGGATTTCCTCTATCTCCCTTGAGGTTTTCCTAAGGAAGAAGTGACTTTGGATGGATTTTGGAAAGGAGGGAGGTGATTTTTGGTGAGTTTTAGCTACTGGAAATTTGTGGTTTCAGTTGGGCAGAGTAACAATGCTCAAAATTCTATATCAAAATGAATAGAGGAGGCCTCTATTTATAGGCTTATTTGTGCTTCTTAATGAAACCGTGCGGCATTAACCTCTGGCTAATGAAGTCGTGCGGCATTATCCTTTGGTGACTCAGCCTGTTTCTAGAACCATCCAAGGTGGGGCGCCTTGAAACTCCCATTCAGTGAGGGACTGCTTGGAATTTTAACTCCTAGCAAGTCCTTTACCCCTAGGAAGGTTTGGGAAAGTTCCCAAATTGCCCCTGAACTTTAGGAAAGTTCAGGGATTTTATGGGAAACTTAACCGGAAGGCATGAGCCAGATTTGGGTACTTACAGAAGCCCCTCGGCAACTTCAGTTGCAGGGCGAGTGGGGTTATCGATAAAAAGGGATCCAATCTGGCGAACTGCCGGGACAGATTGGGTGACCCAGGTGGTCAAGTGGCTGAACCTTTAGAAGGCTACCTACGTATCCCGGAGGAATCAAGCCATGATCGTAGTTCGGAAAAGATCTACTGGGGAATGGTGAAGAGAAACAGGTCCCTTGCTAGGAAGATGGAGAGAAAGTGACCTAGGAGGTCAAATGGCTGATCCAACTGGGGATATACCAGATGAAGAGAGTGACCAATGTGGTCGGATGGGTGAACCTTTATGCAGGGCTACTTTACCTACAGAGGAGTGATAAAGGAAAAAGGGTGACCAATGTGGCCGGATGGCTGGAGCTTTATGAAAGGCTACTTCACCACTGAGGAGTGATGAAGGAAAAGGTTGACCAATGTGGTCGGATGGCTGGACCTTTATGAAAGGCTACCTACGTATACCGAAGGAATCAAGCCTTGGTCATAGTTCAAGTCTCACTAGATAGTTAGGAACATGTCTAGGATCCTTGAGGTTTAGACGATTCATGGAGGAGTCACCTGGTTTGACAATTAATGGAGGTTGTCACTTTACTTGACAATTAATGGAGGTTGTCACTTTACTTGACAATTAATGGAGGTTGTCACCTACTTGACAATTAATGGAGGTTGTCACCTTATTTGACAATTAATGGAGGTTGTCACCTGATTTGACAATTAATGGAGGTTGTCACCTGATTTGACAATTAACGGAGGTTGTCACCTGGTTTGACAATTAATGGAGGTTGTCACCTGGCTTGACAATTAATGGAGGTTGTCACCTGATTTGACAATTAATGGAGGTTGTCACCTTGTTTGACATTTAATGGAGGTTGTCACCTGATTTGATAATTAATGGAGGTTGTCACCTGATTTGACAATTAATGGAGGTTGTCACCTGGTTTGACAATTAATAGAGGTTGTCACCTGGAAGAACTAAAGCTTACATCGCTATCGAGGAGATAGAGGTAGCTAAAGTTGAAAAACTAAAGCGTACTTCGCTATCGAGGAGATAGGGGTAGTGTTAGTACCCGGTCCTAAAAAAAGGTATTTTAATTATTTTTGGACGGATTAGGGTTGACAAAACCCTAATTAATCTTTCAAATATTTTTCTTTCTCGTGCCGCTGACGTAAAAATTATGCTTAGTGAAAAGTGCCGATCGACCCTTCTTGGAAGTGCCGATCGACCCTTCTTTTAAGGTTCGATCGACCCTTCTTGGAAGTGTCATTCGACCCTTTTCTTCAGTCCAGGCCCATTTCCCGAGCACTATAAATGCGTGCATTCGGTCCACATTTTTAACACACACATTTTCAACGGAGAAGTCAAGACTAGACTTGAATTTCCCTGCCACACATCTCCCAACATTCTTCGAATCATGCTAGATTCGAACCCCAAAGCCTTGCCACAATTGGTAAGTCTTTTATTCCGTTATTTATTATTATTATTGCCATATTAGATTAAGGTAGTTTATTTGCATGCCTAATATGTTCTAACTGTGCCTATATGCTAGATTTAGGACTATTTTAATATATTTAAGTATGCATAGCCGAGGATGATCTAAGGTTTCACCCAAGAAACCCGATGGATCTAGGAACTATTTCTTTCCTTCCACCTTAGTAATAATCATCCCATGATCAACAATTCCCCAAGGATGAACGTTGATTAGTGCACCTTCCGAGGGCCTAAATCAAAGGTTGTAGGGTGTGATCATCAATTAATTCTTCTCTCCCCTCATCCTTATGCATGATCGTGCTTCTTCTATCTATTCATGTAAACACCGCACACAACCAACACCCTACATGCTAGAAAGACCGATCCGTCAGGCAATTGGAGTGATAACGTTTCTTCTTCTGTTGTAACTTGACCCCCGAACCCAATCACATGCTTAGCCTTTTTTCAATGCTTTGGGCTATATCAGAGCGGCGTGGCGACTCTCATAAAATTAAACTAATATTTTATTATGGTTTAAATCGAGTGTCACTTAATGAATATCCCATTTCGGTTCGACTTTCCATGATAATTTCTTTTAAACTTCCGAATGTGTGTTGCATCGGGACGGAGTATTCATAGTGGCGACTCTGCTGGGGACTGTTTTGAACTTTTTTCAAACTTAGTGGGTCAAACTTTCTTTTTCCTTTATGGTGTTGTATTTTGCTTTCTTTTCTATTTTCTCTGTTCTTAACTGTTGCATTGCATGCATGCATCTCCTAAAACAAAAAATAAATCTTTCTCTTTTTTCTCTTAAAAAGAATTAGACTTTTTCACCTCACACTACCACTGTCCGTGTCACACTGCACAGACACCCTTAACCCATCGGAGAAGCCAAAGTGCGGGAAGTGTGGTGATCATGTCGCCTCCCTTCCGAGTCTCACTTGGCCATCCACTCATCAGTGCGCTTCGGCTGCACGGTGGGAGCCTGAAACCTAACCCTTGTGTCACCCACTTTGCTAGGAGTACACTACCTGTGACCGGTTGGTTTGACTAGCTTTTTCATGTAGACAATTAATAAGGTCTTTATGTTAAGTCACTACGAATCAGTGATAAGTCAAGATCTATAGAGAGAAAAGAGCACTAAAAAATTGATTTCCTTTTAAAGGACGTGCCATGTAAGGTTTAGTGCTTGTTAAAAGATCTTGTCCTATCATAAGTTTGTAGTACTTCCCATAAATATCATATTAAGTGTCTATACGAGATGGTTAGTCTTTAGGATCCACCACTTTAGGACCTTTAGTTAGATGCGAAAAAGGGGTATCCCTTCCAACCTTAGTAGGTCTAAAAGAGACAAAGCTTTTGTAAATAAAAAATTCAAGCAAGTACACTGCATGAGTCAACCCTTCTCCTAAAATCGAGTCTTTTGGAACTTCCGCAGAGCTCAGGTCAGGCCGCGTTCTACGTTCAGCAATGACAACCTTGCCTCTCTCCTCTACTCCAAGCTCGCCAGCTGTCTCTGCAACCATCTCTACACCAGTCACTTCGATCAGAGGTTCAATCAACCCCAACTTCAACGACATCCCACCTGCTTTACACTCCTACTTTGCTGCTTTGACTATGAGGATTGAAAAGCTTGAGGAAAAGAACCGAACCTTGGCAAACCACAACCAAGAGTTGAAAGACCATTTCGTAGAGGAGCTCGGTAAAAGGGGACACAAAGTTATTTTGATGGGGAATGAAGTTATTGATGTTGAAGATGAAACGATCGACGCCCCTAACCCTGCCAACACTAATGCACCTATTTTCCCTCTGCCTAACTATACTCATACACCTCTGCCTAGCTACAAAAATGTCCCACCTCCAGTTATGTATGGAAGCTCTAGTAAGGCTAAAGGACCCTATCAGCCTTCTACAGACACACCCAAAAACCACCTACCTCCTGCTACCTTACCCTTTGCTTATTCAGAACACCATATTCCAACCTATTCTACCACCCCTACCACAATTCAAACACCAGCCATCCAGAGATCCAATGTTTCTGCAGACCCGACCGTATTAGCTTTGATAGAGCAAGTGAAGGCATTGACTGAACAAATGGGGAAACAAGGTGTGTCCCCTATCAAAATGCTCAACCCGAACAAGGTTGCACCTTTGCCTCAAGACTTCAAGATGCCTAAGATGGCCATGTTCGGAGGAGGTACTTGCTCGAAAACTCATCTAGACAGCTATACATTGGCAATGAGGGCCAACGACTGCACGCCAGAGCAGATGGCTAGAATGTTTCATAGCACATTGGAAGGGGATGCCCTTCGTTGGTTTCTGAAGTTGAGTGAGGAAGAAAGAGATACTTGGGACAAGATTAGGAGAGTGTTCTCAGAGAAGTATCAAGCCAATATGGACTGGCAAGTCAACCGAGCAGATTTGGATTTGGAGCACACACTTCAAAAGAATGGGGAGTCAATCTATGATTACTATAAACGCTGGAATGACAAGTTGAGTGAGATTCAATACCCACCTAAAGAGAATGAGCAGAAGCAGATTTCTACAAATGTTTGTTGCCCGGGCATAAATTGGCAGTCGGTAATGGTTACTTCCCTAATCTTAGGGAAATGGTGGATTCAGGCGTACGATACGAAAGTGGCATCACTGGGATAACCCCACCGAAAGATACTGGGGCTAGTAACAATTCATTTCGCCACAGAGCTCCCGCCAACACTGCAGCAAAGAAAGAGTCAGTGGGTCAAGTAAATTATGTGCAAGAAGGAGTTGCTGTGGATGTTCAAGCTGTGATGAGAGGAAATGGCAATGTTCACCATGAGAGGGAAGTGTTTGATGACTTTGGGATGCCAATGGGAAAAGTCTTTGAAGTGCTAGCAAAGAGGGGCTTGGTCAAGCCACTTGAGAAATATGAGCCGATAAATAAAAGGGAAAACTTGGATGCTTCTAAGTATTGTAACTACCACAAGTACAAAGGCCACACTACTGACCAATGTATTCAGTTCAAGCGGTTGGTGTAAGATTTGATTCGACAAGGAAAGGTGGAAAAACTGAAGTCTCTAAATGTTGTGGGGAACCCCCTTCCTAATAATGGGATCCACATGGTAGAAGGCAATTACATTAGTATGTTGGAAATGGAAGATGCTTTTGAGAAGTTGGGTTTGTCAATGGAGAAGGTGTTCACGGCTCTTGTCAGAAAGGGAGCGCTTGTTCCACTAGAGGGGTACGTTCCGAGGACCACTGCAGATTTATCCAAGTACACTAGTTTTGCTTTGAAGAGGGCTGTGCAGAAGCTCATTATAGAAGGGAAGTTAGAGAATCCACAGAAAGTAGTTGGTAGTGATGTTGCTCTAGTAGAAAAAGACCTCACCGATCCGATCGAATTTGTTGTGACGGACAGTGAGGCACTTGAGTCAGTCTGTACCCCAAATTTAATTAATGAAGAATTTTCTTGCTACATGCTATCTTTTGAAGAATTGTCTAGAGAAGTTGCCTCATTAAGCAATGTCTATGCAGGAGAGAGTTCTAAACCTCTGTCTTTGGTCGAGATTCAAGCAGAAGTATCCGATATGGAAAGAAATGGAGTTAATTTACTTACGAGATCCGGGAAGGTGTACCAATCAGATGATAAAGGCACGAAGAAGGTCTTTGGTCCAAAAACTGAAGTAGTAAATCCCGAGAAAGAGGACCCTATTCTCACTCAACTAAAGCAAACCCAAGCCAACATATCCCTATGGTCCTTGCTCACATCCTCATATGCCCACAGAATGATGTTAGAGCAGAATCTAGCTGCAACTTTAGTACCATCGGATACGAAGCCAGAGGATGTAACACAGATGATTGGCAATATACACTTTGGAAACATCATCACGTTTTCAGAGTTGGACATGCCAGAATTTGGGTCAGATCATAATGAGCCACTGCATATTACTATTGAGGTCAACGGGAAGAAACTGCCACGTATTTTCATCGATAATGGTTCTGCGGTAAATATATTACCCTCGAGGATGATGGATGTCCTCGATATAAGCCCTACAGATTTGAAACCTTCGATGCATTCTGTCAGAAGATATGACTCTACTAGTCGGTCGGTGTTAGGCATAATCAAACTGCCTCTTACTTGCGGAATCACCACCATGGTTTCCGATTTCCAAGTCATAGACATACCTTCCACTTTCACCATGTTACTGGGTCGGCCATGGCTACATCAAATGAACGGAGTCCCTTCCTCACTACATCAGTGTGTGAAGTTTCAGTCAGGTGACCAAGTGACGGTTATCTACAGTGATTTGGTTACATCTCAAGGGTCAAGCACTGGGGAGGTGCCGGTTCTACAAATTCAGCATGAGGAAGGCAGTTCAATGTTCAGTGGTTTTCAGTTGGTAGCACAGGCACAGATTTGCGCAGTAGACCTCATGAGAACGTCGGACAAAGTACGGCCAGCTGTCAGAATGATGAGGAATATGGGATTTGTACCAGGATTGGGGCTTGGTAAGCATCTTCAAGGACCTACGAGGGAGGTGGAAGCTATTGATCACCGCGGCCAACATGGTTTAGGCGATGTCCTTACCCCTGAGGATAAGGCCGAAATGCAGAGAATTGAGTATCTCAAGAGAGTGAAGCTGCCTTACAAGAAGCCAGAGTTGAGACCGTACCGCCTATCCCTTAATAGTTATTTTGTTAAGGAAGGCAAGGAGTTTTCTTGCATGGAGTTTAATGAACCTTGGTTTGATCACACGGGTAAACTGCAGAAGGGTTTTGAGAAGCTTCAGGGATACAGAGTTCGACAGATCAAAGCTGAAGACAGTTCTTATGGACCCGCGTCAGAAAAGAGGCAAGGTTGTCATGGTTCAGAGCCGGTATACCATCAAGATTGGGGACAAGTTGACAGATCAGTTCGAACAGGTGTCTCTGGATGAGCCATTGGTAGGGAACACTGCAGCTCCAGAAGTATCAGAGGAATGGGATGGGCAGACCCTGCTACAGCACTTGGGTAATCTGAATGTAGAGGATGATGTAGTTGCAATCATTGAAGCGGAGCAGACAGACGACATTGATCCAAGGACGTTGGTGACACCTATGACTGGGAAGCTGAAAAATTGGTGCATACTTGGCGGACCCATAGCAACAAAGAAGTACATGGTTGAAGAGCTAGGACTGGTTCCCCCTCCTGTTGAGTCTCCTGTTAGTTCCCCCAAGTCCTCTGTTTCTTCCGAGTCGTCTTTTTTGTCTGAGTCAGATATATTTTCTTTTGAATTTGAGTCTTACTCTAAGTCTGATAACCTCACGTCAAAGGACTATGACTTAGTCCCAAACGTTGTATTCCCTTTTGCAATGAATGAAAAGCTAGACCTTTCCGAGTATCCCCTCATAGCCAGTCTTTTAAATGATAAATTAACTAAAAATGCTCAACTTAATCACATTAATTTAGTTAATAATGATTCATTAGAAGAAGCAGACACACTAAATAACGAATACATTAAAGAAATTTCTGAGCAAGTTATTAATCAAAAGGAAGGTCGAGCCCAAGCTGCCGATGAGGTGTTGGCATGCGTTAATTTGGGAACGGAAGAAGATCCAAGAGAGACGCAAATCGGAAGTTTCTTCGAAGGCACAAAAAGGGAAGCCCTAATCGAGCTGCTCAAAGAATACTCGGATGTGTTCGCATGGTCGTATAAGGATATGCCGGGGCTACATAACTCAATAGTGGAGCACAGGATACCACTAACACTAGAGGCAAAGCCTGTCAAATAGAAGTTACGCCGCATCAAGCCAGAATGGTCTCTGCAGGTCAAAGAAGAGATAGAAAAGCTCCTCCGGGTGGGTTTCATCAGGGTCATCGAATATCCGACATGGTTATCCAACATTGTGACGGTCAGGAAGTCGAACGGCAAGGTCAGAGTTTGTGTTGACTTTAGAGATCTCAACAAAGCTAGCCCAAAGGATGACTTTCCGCTACCCAACATCGACATGTTAGTGGATGCTACCGCTAATTACGAGGTTAAGTCCTTTGTAGATGGTTTTGCAGGTTATAATCAGATCAAGATGGCCGAGGCAGACCAAGAGAAGACAGCTTTCACTACGCCATGGGGAACATATTGTTACACGGTAATGCCATTTGGGTTGAAGAATGCAGGGGCTACTTATCAGAGAGCGGTCACAGCACTATTTCACGACATGATTCATAAGGAGATTGAAGTGTATGTCGACGATATGATCATTCATTCTAAAGGGTCAGACGGCCAGCACTTTATTGATTTGAGGAAGTTCTTTGACAGGCTGCGCGAGCACTCCATGCGTCTAAATCCGGCCAAGAGTACATTCGGAGTTGTTCGAGGAAAGGTTCTGGGTTACATGGTCACAGAACGCGGGATAGAGGCAGATCCAAGGAAGATTCAAGCGATCATGGAGATGAGGCCGCCACGTACAGAAAAGGAAGTTAAGGGATTCATGGGACGGTTACAATATATCAGCCGCTTCATTAATCAATTGACTACTATGTGCGAGCCAATTTTCAGACTAATGAAGAGGACTACGAGTTTAGAATGGGACTGGAAGTGTCAGGATGCCTTCGAAGAAATCAAGAAATATTTGGTTAATCCCCCTATCCTTCGCCCCCCACATTCAGAGAAACCATTGCTATTGTACCTAACAGTGACGGATACAGCCGTTGGGCCTATGCTGGCACAGGAAGCCAAGGATTCTCGGGTGGAGAATGCTATTTATTTCTTTAGCCGAAAGTTACAGAGGAGTGAGCTAAACTACTCAGCATTGGAAAAGACTTGCACTGGGCTAGTCTGGGTGGTTAATAAGCTCAAGCATTACTTGTTGGCACATCCGATTCTACTAGTGTCAAAGATGGATCCGATTAAATATTTGTTCGACAAGCCGTCTCTGTCCATGAGGCTAGCCAAGTGGTCAGTATTTCTTGGGGAATTCGACATCTCCTATGTAACAAGAAAAGTAGTTAAAGGACGAGCAATGGCAGATCATTTAGCGGAATTTCCTAGTACAGAAGAGCAGGGGCTTGAACCGGAGTTTCCAGACGAGGGGATATTTAGCCTAGAAACAGAAGAGAGATGGCAACTATTCTTTGATGGGGCTGCAAACAAAAGAGGCAACGGAGTGGGAATCCTTTTGATTGATCCCAAAGATGAACACACTCCCATCGCCATCAAGCTGAATTTCACAACCACCAACAACGCAGCTGAATATGAGGCATGCATAGCTGGCTTAGAAGCAGCCTTAGAGCGTAATGTGAAAGAGTTGGAGGTATATGGAGACTCAGCTTTAATCATCAATCAGACATCTAAGAAGTGGAAGACAGTTGATCCTTACCTACAACAGTACCAGACTTACATGGACGAGCTAGTCAAACAATTCAGAGAAGTGACATTTAACTACCTACCAAGAGACAGAAATAGGTTCGTTGACGCTCTAGCTACTCTAGCTTCGTTAGTCGAAATCCCTCACGGAATGTCTGTAAAACCATTCAGAGTTGGTCGGAGGGAGAACCCCGCTTACTGTTGCGAAGCCTACTGTTGTGAGATTCAAGCTAACACCGAGGAAAGTAAAGATCAATGGTACACGCAGATTTATGATTATCTCAAGAAGGGTGACGTATCTTTCCTAGGAGACGTGAAAGCCAAAAGCTTGCAGGCGTTGAAGCGTTTGGCCGGACAGTTTGCTCTACTAGATGACACCTTATACAAAAGGCATTACGATGGTCTCCTATTACTATGTGTAGATGCAAAACGGGCAGAAGCGATCATGGAAGATATACACGATGGTTTATGCGGCCCACACATGAACGCCAGAATGTTGAGGCAGAAAATCACGCGGTTAGGTTATTATTGGATCACTATGGAAGCAGACTGCATCCAGTATGTACGTAAATGTCCCAAATGCCAAATGTGTTCCAATCTGAATCATGTACCCCCTCACGAGCTGTACAGCATGGTAACCCCTTGGCCATTTGCGACATGGGGGATCGATGTGATTGGCAAGGTTACACCACTGGGAAGCAATGGGCATGGTTTTGTACTAGTAGCTGTCGATTACTTCACCAAGTGGATCGAGGCAAAATCTTACAAAGTGTTGACTTCTAAGAAGGTGGCATAGTTCATTAAGGAGGATATCATATGCAGATATGGGGGTACCGAACGAAATCATCTCAGACAATGGGTCTCACTTTGGCGGAGACTGTGATAGATTACTGGCAGAATTCAAAATTACCAGGCACAAGTCCTCCCCTTATAGACCTCAGACCAACGAAGCAGTCGAAGCAGCTAATAAGACGATCGAGCAAATAATCAGAAAAATGGCAATTCGAGGTAGGGACTGGCCCGAGAAATTACCATTGGCACTTTGGGGGTATAGAACTTCTGTCTGTACCGCTAGAGGTGAAACTCCTTACGCTCTGACATATGGGATGGAGGCAGTGCTCCCGGTCGAACTGGAAATCCCGTCTTTGAGGATCCTACTAGAAAATCAAGTAGCAGAAGTCGAATGGCTCCGCAGTCGATACGACCAGTTGGCCACACTTGACGAGCGTAGACTCAAAGCCATGGAACATATCCGAGCCTATCAAAGGCGGACATCAAGAGCTTTCAACAAGAAGGTACAACCTTTGGACATAAAGGAAGGTGATTTGGTCTTGAAGCAGCGACTTCCCAATAAGTTCAACCCTCTCGGGAAGTAGGCCCCCACCTGGACCAGTCCATATGTGATTAAGAAGATATTTTCGGGAAGTGGGCTACTATGATTAAACTCCCTCTCTAAAAAAAAAAAAAAAAAAACCGCGAGAAAAAGCCCGCTAGATTGAAAACCCGCAAAGGGCAGTCTAGCAACAAAAAAAAGGGTGCATTCAAAAGTTCGCTAGATTGAAAACCCGCAAAGGGCGGTCTAGGCAAAAGTTAGAGCACACACAAAAAAAAAAAATTCCGCTTCTATCTCCCCTTTCTAAAATGAACTACGATGACTTGAGCCCCTTAGTTCTCATTGTAAAAGGGGAACGTAGGCAGCCTTAATCGGCGCGGTCCAAAAAATAAATAAACATTCAAGTCTGATTACACTTTTACTGAAGTCTGCACTTGAGCAAATAATGAAGTCTGTTTTTTACTGAAGCAATAAATTCTCTTTTATTCCCACAATCAATGCGTGATTACATTTATTCGATAAGTCTAATCTCGACTACACTAATGACTACATAACTTGCAAAAGAAACTAAAAGGAATCAAAAGGCTAACTAAATCACTAATGTGTCTGCATGTGACTGTGGGTGGATACTCAGATATATAGGTCTACTCCTTGGCGCTAGGCCCCTCATTTCCGTCCTTCATCTTGGCAGCTCATCGAGTCGGTTTCTTCTTGAACTCCCTCTTAAAATAAGGCGAATATTTCTTCTTCAATGGGGGAACATCTTCGATCGCCTTACCCTTCAGTTTCCGCTCAGTTTTCTTGGGAAGACGCTCTTCCATTCTGTCTGAAGAAGTCTCCAAAGCTTCTCTATCTCTAAGAAAACGACTTGTAGATATGTTAGGGATCAATCTCTGTCTCAAGTCATGTAAAATCTCCCTCATCGGTCCTAGGTTTTCTTCATACCATGTATGATAAGCATGTGACAAATAAGTGCTAAGGGTCCGCTGTGCAAGGTAAACTCGTGGCATCCCATGAGAACTCCATAAGCTATCCATCAGAACCCAAACACCAACGTCCATTGGAAAAACCTTGGCAGAATCATCAAGCTCAGTAGTTCCCCAAGTTCGGGGAAGGATCTGCTCCATACCATATTGGCGAAGTACCCGCTCTGCATAGTAAAAAGTGGTGTCCTCGAAAGCTGGTACACGGATTAAGCAGTGTCCAAGCTGAAGGCTCCAAATGAAAGAAATACCCCAATGATGTACTCGCCACTGAATCTTGTCTGTATCTATCTCTGCCAAGTACATCTTCCACTCCCGCTCTGATAAGCCGGAAAACTGATCAACCTTCCTTCTACAACCATGGAACCAAGGCCTAACACTCGAAGGAGGAATCTCCAAAACAAAAAGTCGATCCTCAAGCCATGTGGTTAGCAATTTGGCACTGCCTCTAGTCATAAGTGGAGCACCCCTAGCCATCTGAGATATGCCATGAAGCGTCTCGCCCAAAAGAACCGGATGACACTCCTCCCAGAATGGGCCTGATCGACCATGTCAAGACATCCACTGGTAGCTACCCCCATGTAAGGAGAGAATAGAACCTTGGAAAACAAGCAAAGGGCCAAGCAATCCAAGGCAAAATCTGAGCTAAAATCACTACCATGAGCGAATCTCCTTGGCAAATCACATATGTCAATATCCACACCCTCGACCAAACCTCTAGCCTCAGCCGAAGGGATACGCAGGAATTTGGCTACTCTTGTCACCAACGGGACTCGATCTTGAGGGACTGCTATCAGGCTGACATCATCTCCTCCGCAGAGAGCAAGAAAATCTTCGTAAGTGGGTGTGATCTCATTATAAGAAAAGTTAAAGACATGGTTGGATTCATCCCAGAAGGCAGCTGCTGCATGTAAAAGATTCTAGTTAGGATGCATGGGCAAAAGGGACCAAACACACTTTACCCCGAAACGTTTGTCAAAGGCATGACGAATGGAGAGGGATACTTTGGACACCCAAACAGCTAAATCGTTCTCAAAGAGGCTTTGTTTCTCCATCAAGACAGAAGGGTGAGAATTCATGATTAAAAATACTACTCACGGCAGAAAGAAGACAAAGAAAAGAGAAGAGGATGCTGTACCGTCTGGGCTCGAGGGGAATTTATAGGTTTCGGTTACTGGAGTCCATACAAGAAAAGAATTGTGAAAAGGGCCGTGTCAATCAGCAAAGGGCCAATCGATCCTTTCCAAGAAGACTTCTGACCAACTGGCACCTCTCACAAAAGGGCCGATCGAACCTTTTGTTCAAAAGAGAAGTGCCGATCGACCCTTTATTCAGATAAGGCCAATCGACCCTTTTGGTTTCACAAGCACGGTACAATTCCAAATGCTCAAGAATTCTAAAGGATTCGCGTTTTGCTACAATCTTATACTCATGCAGTGTACAAAAATAGAAATTGTCCATAAGTAGAAAATACTAAATTTCAAATTAACTCATTAAATTTGTACATAAAATATTTGCATCATACTAATGAGTCAGCATAAAAAGTAGAGTCTGTATACAGTCTTTTCTTTTAAATTATTACAGGAGTTACAAAAATGTCTACAAAATAAAAGTCCTAATGGCCCCGACGAGAGGTCGATATGCGACCATGAGTGAATCTGGAGGCAGAACTTCCCTCATCTTGAGATTGCTGTCTGCGCTGAACCGGATCTGCATCTACCGACCTCCGAGACTAACAAGAAAGTCTCTGCACGGCACTCTTTAATAGACGGCTCAATATGTTGGTCTGCCGGACAGCTCGCACATAAGAGTCTCGGGTAACCTACAAAATCAGACACAAGGGTTACGGCATAGCTGAAGCATAAAAAATTGGTACGTAAAGATAGGGGAAAGAGTAAAAGGTATACCTCGCCGGCATCGTCTGGGGGAATCTGAGCAGCCCCAACCTCATCAGCCTCTGTAGGCGTCAACTCTATCCTCACCTGCTGGTCACCTACCGGCACGAACAAGTGATCAGGAAATGGGGCCATGTCTACGATCTCAGGATGCCCAACACCCATCGGGTCGGGGATATCTAAGCCTTGACCCCCTTTACTGGCATCCTCACCAGCCTGCCTAACCTCCTGTGGGGACCTCAGAAAGTGCTCCACGAAGGTCTGATAATCCATGTCAGCCCGGAACTCGGAAGCGGGAACCCCATGCAGATAATCCTCCCTCCTCACCAAGCGATTGGGATACCACATGTTTCTAGGAGGGTGTTGGGGCGCATAAAGCGGAGCCCAGGCATAATGCTGCCTAGTCACCCTATCCCCCAGATACATCTCATCGGCAGACAAGCAAACCAATAACCTACGGGAAGCAGTAACATCCCGAACATCACCAACCGCCTCTGTAACCATGGGAGTCCAAGGATAAAGCAGAAACTCATTCCTCTAGGGACCACCAAAGACATCCCTCAACTCAGATTCCCGGACCGTCTTTTGGACCCCCTCATTCATGTTCTCCTTCCTCCAATAGCACAAAACAGGCGCGTCCCGGGTCTGATCACGCAAGGCAAATGGGGCAACATTGAATACCTCATAGACCCACGCCTGCAAAAGATACAGAAAGCAGATATGCGTAAGGATATAAAGACAGGCAATAAGCAAGAGGACAGTAAAAAGAGCGAAGACAGGTATACCTCCAGAACGAGCTAAAACGTATCAAAAGAAGAGGTATTAGACCTCAAAACGGTGTCTAGAGCCCGATACAGTTTAGCCAAGCCAGCTCCCCCCCATGAGATGTCGCGCACCAGGTCCATGTCCGCCAAAGCACCCAACAAGGAAAATCGGCATACTAGGCCTGAGTTGGGAAAAAGGGTCACTGAGAAGCCATACTAAAGGAATCCCCAGACAAGTGCTTCAAGCCCATATAGGCCAAGAGTATACTGATCAATGGCAGCTCTAACCAGCCTGTACAACTTTCCAGAATCAATGCCGAAAGTCCTGCTCGAACCCAAACTAGCACCAAACAGCTGGGTCTGACGAGCCGAGTCAGCATGGAGGGTCTCATCATACGGGAGCGCTATGTCAGTAAACCTCAACCCGGTGAGAGCAGCAAAATCTGTAGGGGTAACTGTGGTCTCACCCCAACTCAAGTGAAAGGTGTATGTTGTGTCCCACCAGAATTCTCGACACACCTTCACAACAGCCGTGCACTGCCTGCTCTGGCCCATCTGTAGTACCATATCAAAAAAGGGAGCCAAACCCAGATTCTCTATCCTCTCACGAGGACTACCCTCACCAGCCGGCAGAGATGCCCACAACTCGCCTACCGCCTTAAGGGAGCTACGCCCTTTCATCTTCTTCCCCTACAGGTAAACACAACACAGGTATGTTACATTACTCGCATTTAAATAATGATACTTGGTATATGCATGTAATATTTTTGTTGCTAAATCAAAAACTATCGTACCTTTATCCCAACACGGGAACGAAGACCCGTGATATTCCTGGCCCGCGTAAAAATTAGACAGGTTTCGTAACGGGAAATGTAGCCTCGAAGATCGGTAGTTGGGAGAAGCCCGTCGCCTCGTCGCGTCAAGATCCCCACCAGCATCACTCCTGTCGCTCTCCCCGGCATCGTGGTCACCACCCTCGTCATCATCACTACCACCTTGACCGCCGCCACTACCGCCAATGCTGCCTCCTTGACTGCCGCCATAGCCGCCACCACTACCGCCAATACTTCCATAACTACTACCAAAACCACCAAAACCTCCACTCCCACCAGCACTATGGCCACTAGCGCCTCCACCACTGCCACTCCCTCCAACATAACCAAAGAAACCACCACCAATACCGCCGGAATACGAACCCAATGACTGGTTATCTGGCAATTAAGCAAAAATTCCAACTCGCCGGCCCAATCAGGAGAAGCCATGGCAAAGCTTTTACAAAATTAACGCAAAAATCACTCAAAACACTCAAGATTTTCAGGCCAAAATCCTCCAGAATTCGTATGCTCGGCGGAGAAGAAGAATGGAGGAAGAAGAAGAAGAAGGGCAACGCAGAATTCGAAAAAGCCTGACTGAGGAAAGGGTCGATCGACCCTTATTATAAGGGGCCGATCGAACCTTTTTTTGGTTTACTTCCCGATTAGCAACGAACGGCCCAGATCCCATCTCAGCCCCACTGATCCTCGTCAAAATTTTCCAGAAGAAAGGGCCGATCGACCCTTTCCTCTCCCAACCTCGATAATATCATTTCGGTCAAAACCCTTGACTAGACAAATCAAGTACCGATCGACTCTTTCCATTGGATCAGATTTTCTCAATTTCTTTACCCTTTTCTATTACCTATCATATATTTCCTTTTTAATTCTTGGGTGACACCCACACAGTCAAGCTCTCATAATTTTTGGGTGACTCCCACATAGTCATACTCTCATAATTTCCGGGTGACTCCCACATAGTTACACCGTGACTCCCACGCGGTCACACAGTGACTCTCGCGCAATCACATCTTCACATTCTAGGATGACTCTCATGCAGTCACGTATCCTTGGGTGATTCCCACAAAATCACATCTTTTTGAACTACGATTCGACTTGATTCCTCTTGGGATACGTAGGTAGCCCAACAAGGGTTCAGCCGCTTGACCTACCTGGTCACCTTTCATTTGCGACTCAGCTCGAGTTCAAACATCGCATCCGCAAGCTCATCACTCCACCCTTGAAATCCCTTTTTTCAGGAAGGATCCTATCTTAATCGTCGACCCCACTTGTTTTACAAGAAGCGTCGCCGAGGGGCTATTGTTAGTACCTGGTCCTAAAAAAGGGTATTTTAATTATTTTTGGACGGATTAGTGTTGACAAAACCCTAATTAATCTTTCAAATATTTCTCTTTCTCGCGCCGCTGATGTAAAAATTATGCTTAGTGAAGAGTGCCGATCGACCCTTCTTGGAAGTGCCGATCGACCCTTCTTTTAAGGTTCGATCGACCCTTCTTGTAAGTGCCGATCGACCCTTTTCTTCAGTCCAGGCCCATTTCCCGAGCACTATAAATATGTGCATTCGGTCCACATTTTTAACACACACATTTTCAACGAAGAAGTCAAGACTAGACTTGAATTTCCCTGCCACACATCTCCCAACATTCTTCGAATCTTGCTAGATTCGAACCCCAAAGCCTTGCCACAATTGGTAAGTCTTTTATTCCATTCTTTATTATTATTATTATTGCCATATTAGATTAAGGTAGTTTATTTGCATGCCTAATATGTTCTAACTGTGCCTATATGCTAGATTTCGGACTATTTTAATATATTTAAGTATGCATAGCCGAGGATGATCTAAGGTTTCACCCAAAAAACCCGATGGATCTAGGAACTATTTCTTTCCTTCCACCTTAGTAATAATCATCCCATGATCAACAATTCCCCAAGGATGAACGTTGATTAGAGCACCTTCCGAGGGCCTAAATCAAAGGTTCTAGGGTGTGATCATCAATTAATTCTTTCTCTCCCCTCCTCCTTATGCATGATGCTGCTTCTTCTATCTATTTCTGTAAACACCGCACACAACCAACACCCCACATGCTAGAAAGACCGATCCGTCGGGCAATAGGAGTGATAACGTTTCTTCTTCTGTTGTAACTTGACCCCCGAACCCAATCACATGCTTAGCCTTTTTTCAATGCTTTGGGCTATATAAAAGCAGCGTGGTGACTCTCATAAAATTAAACTAATATTTTAATATGGTTTAAATCGAGTGTCACTTAATGAATATCCCATTTCGGTTCGACTTTCCATGATAATTTCTTTTAAACTTCTGAATGCGTGTTGCATCGGGACGGGGTATTCACAGGTAGCTAAAGTTGGGAAACTAAAGCATACTTCGCTACCGAGGAGATAGAGGTAGCTAAAGTTGGAAAACTAAAGAGTACTTCGCTATCGAGGAGATAGAGGTAGCTAAAGTTGGAAAAAACTAGAGCATACTCCGCTATCGAGGAGATAGAGGTAGCCATAGTTTGGAGAACTAAAGCGTACCTCGCTATCTAGGAGATAAAGGTAGCTGAAGTTGAAGAACTAAGGCGTACTTCGCTATCTAAGAGATAGAGGTTGCTAAAGTTGAGTTTTGACAATTCGGAGGATGTCACCTGACATTATTCCGTTATAACGGAAGTAACAGAGGCATTTCAAGAAAACATCATTCTACTTAGAGATAATGGAGATTTCTTGGGAAACAACATTACTCTGGTTAGGAGGTAACGGGAATTGTATGCCTAAATGGAAAGTCCAGGGGCAAAAGTGTAAATTCAACTCAGAGCGAATGAAGCCGCCCGGCGTGAGGTGGGGAAAAAGAAGCGGTCCGGCTTTAAACCTTATTTCACCAGATTAATTTAAACAGAATTGAAACGGGCAACAACCATTGTTAGTTGTTTCTGCCGATGAGAGAGGAGAAAAAAGAGAGAGAAATTTTCGAAAATTTCCAATTCCTTAGCTTCTATTTCTCGTGATGGATCAAGAGGGGAACATTGTGCCTCGACAAGCGTGTAGAACCTTATCGGAAGCCATGAGGAGGAGGTGGAGGGAATTCATTCGAACTGAGTGAAAATACGACTTCACTACACCTCCTTCCGAGCTCTATCCCAGCAAGAGTGAGTACAAATCGATGAAACCTCAATCGATTGGGGTAAACATTCTTGATTTGCTTGATTTTGTCAATTTTGGTTGAATCTTGATTGATTTAGGGCTTGACCCGATTTTTGGGAATTTTTTGAATTTTTCTTGTGATTTTGTTGATGATTTTGGGAATTTGATAATTAACCTATGAGGCTATGGACATAAATAAACATGCATGTGCAATTTATTTGAGAAAAATATGAGAATGACTCATTTTTTGAAAATAAAGTAAGAAAAATAATGTCTAAAATGTGACGGAGTCCTTGCATGTGCTAGAACTAGGTCAATTTCTGATCATGGATGGGAAAACAAGATTTTGGATGATGAAAAGGATTCATGCATGCCATCTTGAAAAATTAAAGCTTATGTGCAAAGAATTTTGTGAAAATTGGAATTTTCGTGTTTGGGAGAGCAATGTGCTCGAGATGACGTGTTTCAAATGATGAAAGACACGTTTTCTAGGCAAATGATGCTAGAAATCTCTTATGAATGCTTTTCTTTGAAAATATGTGCACTTTTTGTGAATATATGCATGCTTTCGAGATGAAATGAAGGGCTGACACAATTTTTGTTGTGTTTTCCTACAGGAGAGCAAGTCGAGGGGAACCGCTGAGGTGGCGGTGAAGTTGTGGGATAGGATGCCCAACTTCGAAAAGGATGTTGTGAATCCTAAGCAGCTGGTGATAGCTACCGGTCTTGATTCTTTCATTGAGGCTATCAGTAGAGGCATTCACGTGACCTCTAAGAGCAAGGGGCTGGTCCAGGCACTTTCAGAGTTCTGGTGGGACACCACTCACAGCTTTCATCTTAGATGGGGAGAGATTACGGTGACTCCCACCGATTTCACTGCTATTACCGGCTTGAGATATACTAGGAGGCCTGTGACCAGGAGGGATCACATTTCTGCTGCCGATTTCAGAGCTTTGGTAGGATTTGACCTCCATCCTAAGGGGCTTGGAATGGAGACGAGGTTTGTTGAGGTTGCGGATCTGGGATGCATGCAGGAGTTTGCTGCCAATGAGGTGACTGCCCACCAGCTCGCGAGATCTTTTCTGTGGTTACTGCTGTCAATTACTATTTTCACGAACTCTGGGACATTGGCAATGCTTTGCCTGCTTGACTCTTTGGAGGATTTGGATGAGGTTGGGGCGGTCTCTTGGGGCGAGGCCAGATTGGCTGAGCTCTACTTCTCTTTGGATCTGTACAGTCGGAATAAGGCTACGTCTATGGATTGTTTCTCTTTTGCTCTTGAGGTACTCTCACTTTTCTTTTCTCTCTTTTACTTTTCTATCTTGAGTTTTTATGAGAGAAATGACCTTTTTTTGTTTTGAACATGCAGGTCTGGTTCTGTGAGGTGATCGGGTTCTTTCCTTGGAACCAACAGAGTGATTCGGCTACCTTCCCGGCTATGATTCGCTGGAGGGGGAAGCTAGGTATAAGTTCACCGGGAAGACCCGGATTACTTTCGATTACAAGATGTTGAGACCCGTCATCAATAGGGACGATCATGAGGGAGTGGACTTCTATCCCTGGGGGAGGTATCCAGAGGCTTTGATAGGGGATGCCTTGGTGGTTACCAGGCAGAGGAGATGGCTGACAGGGTTGACCTGTGATATCATTTTTCTGGGGGACCGCTTCTCCAGGAAGCACGGTCACGTCCCTCGATCCTTTGGGCGCTATTACCCCTCATGAATCTCCTTCGCTCATGTTGCAGCCCATGCATTGGTCGGTGGATGAAATAGAGAGATATCAGGCTGGATTGTAGGTGCGGTTGAGGATGCCGCAGAAGCTAGTGAAGATAGCCGCCACTCAGGGGTACGGGGAAGTAGAGCCGACTGATCCGCCTATGCCTCCAGCTCATCTCTCCTACGTGGTGAATGGGGCACCGAGGAGGTTTATGGTGCCTATCCCAGACACGAGGGAGGCCGAGTATACTCTTCCTGCTGACAGAACTGTAATTATCTCTAGGGTCCCTTCTCTTTTCGACTTTCTTTATTTTCTGCGTCTTTGAGTTTTTCCTGAGATTTTCTGAGTTTTTCTTCTCTTTTCTTGCAGGTTACTGCTCGTACCTATGATGGCTTGGTACGGCAGAATAGAGGCTAGAAGGAGGTGGCTCGGTACCTTCTGAGGAAGCTGGCCTGCGCTTCCAGGGCTGGGGTGAATGTGCAGGAGCACGTACGTAAGAGATGGCACGTTGGGAGTACGGCCTCTACCTCATCAGCCTCAGGGTATCAGACCTCATCCACCAGCGCCGTGCCTCGGGGGCGGGGGCCCAATACGGACATCTTGGAGCAGCTAGCTGAGTATGAGCACGTGGCCGTCAACCTGTCTGATGTGAGCGATAATGAAGATTTGATGAGGAATAAGAGTTCTATGAGCTAAGCAGTGACGACGATGAGTCGGAGGCTTAGGGTTCCCTAGGTTCGAACTAAGAGAGGAAGAGAGAGAAAAAATGAACAAACATGCACAATTTGTTATTTTTTGTTTAATTTGGGCGCCAAGGAGGCAAAAACAATGTAATTATCTTTTATTTGCTTTTCTTATTAATGCTTAATGGTTTTGCATATTACTTGAGCCTCGGGGCAGCTTTTTTGCTTGGAAATGGGGCGAAAATGGAGCGAAAATGGTTTATAATTATATCTGACTGCATGAATGGTGTTTGGGCATGTTTTTATGCAGGTTTTATTGAGAAAGTGGGGTGAGAACTCCACTTGGCAGCAACTTTGGCTGCTGCAGATTTTTTTTTCTGCAGAAGCAAAAGAAGCCATCCGGCCAGGTCCTGGGCAAAAGAAGTCGTGCGGCTGGAAACCTTGTCTGAACTGATTTTTTTCAAATAAAATCAAGGAAGGGCCTTTTCATTTCATTTTCACCCTAGACTTGTCCTAACTGATCCCAGAGCACATTTTAGACCAAAAATCATTAGTTTCGATCACAGCCAATGGAGAAACCAGTCTGATTGCAAAAGGGGAAAAGAGACCATTTTCTGTCCGATCTTCAATACTGGATGAGGCACAATTTCCAATCTCATAGGGGACTATTCAACAATGCCTTCAAGATTAAGTCTTTATGGCATTTGAAGGATCTCCCGCCCGATTGGGACCTTTTGAGAGCAGCAGCAAGGTTTTGGGACGCCCGGAGACACGTTTACTGTTTTTCTTACAATGAACTCATCCCAACCTTTGAAGAATTCCTGGCACTGATTGGGGGTCCAGAAATTGAAGCCATTTTGGTGCCTTTGTCCGGGGACTTTTCAGTGACAATAAAGTTGGCATCTTTTCTACAAATTTCTTCGGAAGAAGCCGAAGGGATGTTGATAGCCCCTGACAGGATCGACATTTCTGATATCCCGAGCAGGTTTGGGTCTCCAGATATGGCTACTACCACATTGTCTATGGATTCCTTTATCCGCTGCGTGTTCTCCTTTCTGTTCATGGCCGAGTCAATCGGGGTCTACCACAGTGGCCTTTTGGACATGGTCAGGGATTGCAGGGCTGGGAAGGATATTGTCCCACTAATTTTGGGAGAGACAATGCATGGCATTGATAGGATGGCTAGGGGGACCATTTAATGAGGTCTGGGAGCCTAGCGGTGCTGACTTTATGGTTACAGGAAAGACTTGGGGCTTTGCCTGGGGCTTCACCTACTCAGTGCCCTTGGGTGATTTCCTGGAGGGGTGCACTTAGGCAACAGGATCAGGGTGGCTGGAAGCTGATGATGGCTCGGCTGTCTACCTCTGACATTCACTGGTGGGTGCCTCACTGGAGGCTGCAGACTCGGAGGACGTTTCAGGAGTCCTATGTAGTGAGGGTTCCGGGGCTTTCATGGTCATCTTTCTACATTCCCTGCTTAGTATCCAGGCAGTTTGGGACCTTGCAGGAGCCTTTGGACGATTGGGAGGACATCCGTACCATGGAGGTGGTGTCTTTTGACATGAGAGATCCGGCCATCTTCTCATTCTTCTCGAGGGCATGGATAGACGCTGCTTTTCCACCCAGGGCTATTCTCAAGAGCAGGAAGAGTACTATCTAAACCACGGCCTACTTGGACTGGTATGAGAAGGAAATGGGGGCGACTCTGGTCATTTTGGGAGAGAAACGTCAGGCTTTATTGGGGGCTGACTGTACTCGAGCTGAACTCTGAGGGAATTGAATGTGCGCTCACCCGAAAAAATTCGGTTTTCAAATGAAAAAGATTAGGAGTCTCCACGCCATGTTTAAAGGTACACTTTGAAAAACCATTTGAAAGAGAATGGGTCTGGGGGTCAGATTACGTGTTGGGAAGAATCGAGAGTTCACCCAACACGCCTCGTCCGTAGACGAGTCTTTCTAATTAGACATCCAAAAAAATCAAAACATGTGCAAACAATGATAATATGCAAATGCAATAAACATGAATTTTATTAAACAAATGAGATTATTACAACTTGTGGACCAATTGATCAGGAAGGCCACATCCCATTACAGTAAGGAGAACATATTACAACTGAAACCAAGTCTTCTGCAAAGGGCCACTTATGTTGCGTGACACAGGACTCCTCATGTCCAAATGTGTCGCGTGACACCAATGGTTACCTTGCAGAGACTTACAACACCCAGATTACAACAATCTCAATGAACACAATGTACAATTACAAACTAGATTTGAGCATTAAAACAGCATAGTCACCCCAACTAAATGACGAACAAACTAGCTAACAACTTACAACTGAAGGATGATCCCTGCATATGGTCACAATGTGTCGCGTGACACAGGACTCCTCATGTCTAAATGTGTCGCGTGACACATGCTTACCATCTGCAGGAACCTTATAACTGAGAAATAGATTTAACAGATGCCAAACTAAATCCAGCAATTATACCAAGGCCAATCAGAACAACACGAATCAAATACAGATCAACTAAAGGAGTGTGGACATGGGAGATCCACACTCCCTTGACACCCAAATTGCAATTACAAGTAGATCACATCATGAACATGCAATTGGATTCAAGTAAATACCATTTAAACAGAGAGATTGCAGTTGCCTCTTGATAATCTGAGGTGGATGGAGCCTGATTATCAAGTGGAGGAGAAGGAATTACAATGAAACAAATAGATGAGAGAGAGAGAGAGATGGAGGGAGATGTTACCCTTGTAGTCCTCAGCTTCCACACCAAGTTAGGTGCAAAAGTCTTCGATTCAGCTGCTGGAATGGAGATTTAGACACGGATGGAGAGCTGGATTGAGGTCTTCAAGGTGTTTTGGGAAGTATAGGGGTAATTTGGTAGGAGATGTATGAGGGATGAAGGAATTGAAGGGGAATTGGTAGGTTTTTTGTGTGGGTGGAGGACAGAGAAAGGTTCTGGAGTGATTTTTGCAGAGTGACGTTAGGGAGTGATAATTGGGATCCAAAACTGAGAGGGGGAGATCTGGGGAGGGCTGGACAAATGATCTGGGGAGATCGGATGGCTGGACCTTTAGATAAAGGATTCCTACGTATCCCTGGGAGGGAATCAAGCCGATCGTAGTTCAGACTATTCGGAGGTGTCTGACCCAAAGAGATCATTAGGAGGTGTCTGACCCAAAGAGACCATTAGGAGGTGTCTGACCCAAAGAGACTATTAGGAGGTGTCTGACCCAAAGTGACCATTAGGAGGTGTCTGACCCAAAGAGACCATTAGGAGGTGTCTGACCCAAAGAGACCATTAGGAGGTGTCTGACCCGGTTGAAGACTGTTAGGAGGCGTCTGAACCCGCTGTGTGAGATGACCTGAGGAAATGATTTTTTGAGAATACTAGACATGATGATTTGACCGTTTGGATGGAATATGATTTCATACCTGTGGTGTGCTTACCTGTAGCTACCGAAGGGACTGATGCTACTATTACTGACGGTTGCGGCTACTGGAGGGACTCGTGTCATTGCTGATCTTGGAAGTTTGCAGCTGCCGGAGGGACTGATGCTACTGTTGTTAACAATTGCCAGGTACGGGGGCGGTCTTTATTGACTGTTGGTTGACTTAGGAGTCATGAACCTTGCTTGATGTGATGAAGGTTTTGTTTACTAGGGAACAAGATTTTGTTGATGCTTTTGTTGGCGGGGTCAATGGTCTTGATGCACATTGCTGGGGAGACTGATAGACTCGGGATTCTTTGTATCAGTTTTGCTTTGAGAGGCAATCTTTGAGATTGTTCAGTTGATTGTTGTACCTGCGGGAGAAAACGACACTCAAGCACAAAAGGGATTAAAGTGTTCATTATTAAATCATACGGGGGTTTGAAAATTTTGGCCTAAGGACACGAGATGTCGCACGACTGTTTAAAGCTAAGGAACAGACTTTTATAACAATGAACAGTCCTCATTTGAACGTTAACACCTAGAAAGGGAGACGAACGGCTTAGGGTAGAAAGCACCAGAACTATGCACGGATTGATTGGAAAATCAAGGGGATCCAAAACTTGGTTCGATCTTGCTTGTCACAATGCTTCCACGAGCACGTCCTACGAGTAAGGGGCCACAACAAGCTGAGATGGCCGCTCGCAGAAAGGGGGTTTTACGTAATTAGCGACCCTTCATTCCTTCGGCTGTGAGGAGGGAGTTCTATTAAAAGCTCAAGGAGCACACTTCCGCGCCCGGGAAGAATGACACAGTATTTTCTGAAACCCTTGTTTGAAATTGCTTTGAAAATGGGGTTTTATGTCAAAAGAATCGAACTCTGTCTGCGGAATTGATGATTAACTGCATGAATCTAAATTGGGAACAATTAGGAACGCATGTTATATGACCTAACCCTAATTTTGCTTGGGAAATAGGGGTAAATGAATTCAGATTAAAAAAATATAGCTTTCATGTAAACTGGTATTGATTGACATAATGAGATATGCATACCTGCGTTGTGTTTACCTGCAGGAGTTGCGTACCCGGGGTTCGTTGGAGGTCATTGGCAGGCTATGGGACCTCTTGCCTGGCAGCCAGGAGCTTGTGTAGTCGCCAAAGGTCTTGGTTTATGCTGCTGGACTTGGACAGTTCTTTGAGATGGCTAAGGCCATCGGAGACACAACGGAGCGTGGGGGTAGAGAAAGCGTTTCGAGAGTTCTGGTGGGAGACTACTCACTCATTTTACTTTTCTTGGGGAGAGGCAACGGTCACGCCGTGCAACTTTGCTGCTATCTCAGGCCTTCCTTTTACTACTGAGCCATTATACCTGGAGGAGCCTGCCCTTGAGGATGACCCACAGCCTCCCACTGAGGCATATTTTTTGGATTTGATCAGTTTTGTTCCCAAGGATAAGAAGGGGAACGGATATGAGTTGGGGGAGCTTCACAGCCACATTGTTTTGCAGAGCGAGGGTTATCCGGATGACTTAGCTGACACTGAGGAGGGCCGGCTGAGGGCCAAGAGGCTAGCCAGAGCTTTTGTATGGGTTGGCTTCTCTGACATGCTTTTCATTAATGTCACGTCTTCTGCTCTGGTTTCGTTGTTGGATCTTCTGAGGGATTGGGATGCTGTGGGGACCTTATCTTGGGGTGAGGCTAGATTTGATAAGCTGTATTTGGCTTTGGATGATATCAGAAGGGGGGAGGCAAAGTCCTTCAACTGTTGTCACTTGGCTTTTAAGGTACCTCTGACTTTATCTCCTTGAATATTCTTTCTTTCTATCATTCATTACCTTTGTCTGACTTGTTTTGATCTTTTCCTTTCAGGCTTGGGCCTATGAGGTGTTTAGTTGCTATGCTTGGCGGGTTCAGGAGGCATACCCGGCCACTTTGTTTCCTGCTCTGAGGCGTTGGGTGAAGGATGCGCGACAGAAGGTTCGGATGGCGGATACCAGGGGATGGGTGACAGCTTCTTACCCTGATACCATGATTTGCTTGCGAGGATTTCCCGGGAGTCTGAGTCTATTTCCCTAGGATGACCGGTATGCTGGCCTTGATCTAGGACATGCTTTACATCTTACCGAGTGCCGCAAGCTTTTGGTAGGCCTTTCTGGTGATGCTTTGTATTTAGGATAGCGAGTTTGTAGACAGCACGGTCCCGATAGCATTGCTAGAGTCCCGGTTGATCCTCCAGCGGATATATAGTTTCCTCAGAAACTCGAGGACATGGTTGCTTTGATCCAGGGGGAGGCTGCGTTCAACTATACTGAGGATGGGGATTACAGAGCTTATGTGGCTGCGAGATTGAGGTCACCGCAGGTGGAGCCGAGACGTGATGCTCAGGGCGCAGGCCCTTATACTGGATATGCAGCAGACTCGCCTTTGCCTCCTCCTTTTGTCAATTTTCAGGATGGGGATCACTTGAGGTGGGCTCCCCTTGATACCAGCAGGATTTATCCCAATTTCCAACGTCCAGATGACACCCGATCTGTAAGTACTATCTTTTCTTTCTTTATTGCTTTGAACTGTTTACCTCCCTTGTCTTTTACCATGACTAGTTCCCTGATTTCTTCTTTGTTTCATTGTACCAGATCTCGGCTGATATTTACTGGAGCTTTGCTCGGTACTATACTGGGTCCATAGACATGATTGATCAGCTGGAGAGGAGCGCCCCTTACTGGAGGGAGCGGTGCTTGGCTCGGAGCTCTGATGATGATTCTACGCCCAGCTTGCCCGATAGGAAGAGGTCTCGTACTGATGCGGCTGCGGGTGATCCTTATAGACCTAGGACCAAGACTGCCTCTCGTCGTCCTCCTAGTCCTTCTAGTTCAGAGAGTGATGTTTCTGGCGATCCTTACGAGATTGAGACTATGGATATCCCCGCTGTCCACGAGCTTTTCCGTGATGATCCCATTATTTACAGAGACCCTGTTGTTGATCCGGATCCTGCCCAGGCTGAGGAGGAGGATATAGATGGAGAGGGTAGCGAGGGTGCTGATGATGATGATGATGATGATTTCGATGATGATGGGGGTGATTATGTTTATGAAGGTGATGGCTCGGAGTAGCCTTTTGGACCAAATTATAGCTCTTTTGATTATTGTACCCCTTGGAAGGAACTAACAAACACTCTTCTCTCTTCTTATTTTGTAAAAACTTATCTCTTTGCACTTTCTAGACTTAGTACATTATTATTAGCTTCTATGTTATCTTTGTTGTTTGCACGAGTCCACTTTTGGAAGAATGGGAATGAATGGTTTTTTTGGAATGGCTATGACTTTAGTATTTGTGTAGTTTGTATGGTTTGGATTGTGGAATGCTTGTATATGAATGGTGAACGAGTTGAATGAACCCCCTCCCAGATTTATTTGTAGGATGGCTTTGTTGTTTTCAGCTTGGGACAAGTCGGGGTGTGCCCTAGTACAGATCAGATTGTAGCTTGCTGATGTCTGGTGTTGGACTCATGGTGTCGCACGACTCAGGACAACATGAACACATCTTGTTACATGACACAACAAGTCATGCTGACAGGTCTTCCAAACTAGGCTTTCATATTACCTCAAGACCTCTCCCTTTTGCCTAGGGTATGAAACTTAGTAGCCCCAACATGAAGTATGCCTTATGTAACAAATCCATTCTCAAGGACCGAGATTATAGAACCAGCCCCAGGAACTGCACAAATGCACATATCATTCTTTTCCTCTGGCCAAGCCCCAGTCTGACACGTAGCTTCATTGCAGTCAACACATTATGTAACCGAGAAGGGGATCGTTCTTCAACCTTAGGTCAATCAGTCGACGGACAAGACTTAGGAATGCTTATGTGCAGGGGCACATTTTTCAAAAGGTGGGGATAGTTCCCGAACTTGTGTATGACATTCTCGCTTTTGGTTTGACTCTTCTTGGAGAGTATAAGTAACACAAGGTGTGGAAAGTGCATGGAAGCCCCTACTTGACAGAAATACAGTGTTTAGCTCTATATGCCTACAAATGTAGAGAAGAAGACTTGCCGAGACACTTGAAAACCTGTCTTATTCACGATGATCACAAGGCTGCTTAAAACCCTTTATTGATGTTCGGTTTAGTCAACCGCCAAAGCTGATATGAACAAATATTTCAATTAATCACAAGGAGAAAGCCCACTGATATCGAGAATCCAATTTCGGACGATGGAAGGTGTATGGGAATGGTCCTTGAGGAGATCGGATTTTTCTGAGGTCTGTTTGTGATTTCGACCGAACCGGTTATGGTTGCCTACATTCCCCTTCTTGGGAGGAGCTCAGGTCGCCGTAGTTCGGGCTTATCCCGAATGGAGAGAATGAACGTTGGAATTCGAGGATTTGAGGACCTTTGAGGATTTTGAGGATTTGGAGAATTGAAAAACATGTCCTCTTGGAGTGTCGATGGGAGACACGGATGTGAAGCCCCAGTGGGACGTCCACGGCAAGTGTTTGTGGAGTAGAAATGAAATATGCTCACATGAAACGTCTAATGAATGAATGGAATTTGCGCAATATTTTGTTGATGATCCTTTGAGCCGGGATGGATTAGGCTCCGCTTTAAGCAAGCAATAAAGCAAATAATCTGATTTAGATCTCGACGATATTGGAATAAAACTGCTATCCGGTAGGAACTGCGGCTGGGTTTCAGGGTTACGATCGGCCCTTCGGTGATTCGGGATATCATGACCTCTTAGGATGAGAGGTCGGCCGGGCCTTTTGCTGACTGAACCTCTAAAGATGAGAGGCTGGCTTGCAAGGATGTGTTTGGGATTTCTAAGGTGAGGGAATTGATTTGCTTCTTCAATGCCTCTAAGAATGAGAAGTCAATCTTGGCTTTGCCAAGGGCATGGGTAATGGTAAAGGAAATATCCTCTAAAATCGAGAGGATGACTTGGGATCGGTTAGAGGTAATGGTGAGGAACATCCGCGCTGTCTCTTTATTCACTGAGAGACTCCTCTTGAGTAACGACCGGATCCTTTGACTTTTTCTTTTGAGAGGATTGCTAGGGACTAGGTTCTCTTTCTTTTTCTTTTTTTTTTCTTTTTTTTTATTTTTTTGTCTCTCTCATTTTTTTCAATTTTGTTTTTTTTTTGAGATGAGAATTTCAGATAGTCCCCAGGATGGATCATTGCTTTCCGTCATTCTTGAGCTTGGAGACGGTCGATCTTTCTTTTTGAATCATGGGAGTCTCAGGGACAGTTCCTCTTCTTCTGGCGATGGCTAAATGGGTTTCAAAAATGTGTCGATCTTGAAATGAAAAGGTATTTGTTTAGGTAAGGGTGAGGTAATGGCTTCCCTAGGGGTGAAAGGTTTCAACCGCAGTCCCTACCGGATGATCCGAACGAGATTGAGTCTTCATTGTTTGCTTAAGCTTACTCTGAGAAGGATTCATGCAAATTCATCGAGCGGTGGACGAGGATGATGAAAGAGGCGTGAGCATATGGGATGCAAGATGGGGAGTTGGTAAGCCCCAATTTGAGAAAGATATCAGTCGATTTTCTCACTCAGATCAATTGAAATATTAGTCATTTCAAAGCATTAATGATTGAGCAGCACAAGTGATCATTTGGAATAAGACCATTCCAATTAAATGTAACGTGGGTATGCAAGTAATGTCTCGAGTCTAGCAAGAATAGAAATAAATATTTTATTACTGAAATAAAAGACTCATAACATGAACGTAGCAGACTCAAATCATAAAAGAGACATTCACTATCAAAATAAATAAAAAAACAATCTAGACCCTACAATGACTGACTGACTGACTTCTTCACATGGGATACCCTTGGAATGGTGGAGGATCGGTGACCATCTTGGGAGGAGCTTTCTCAATCCTACCTTCATCAACCAACCTTTGAATCAACAACTTCAGAGGAACACAATCGTTGGTGACGTGACCAGGGTATTGATGATAGTAACAATACTTGCTGCGATCCAAACTCGGATTGGGTTTGAGGGGATGGTAGTTATCAAGCGGCTTTATCATTCCCCTTCGCATCAATTCGTTGAAAGCTTCCTCAGTTGTTATCCCAAGGTCATCGAACTCCCGCTGCTTGCGAGGTGGAAACTGATTGTGATTCCGGATGTTGCTTTCTTCATGGGAGCCCATTTCGATCTTCCCTTCATCAATGAGTTCCTGGATGATCACCCTTAACTGTCTGCATCCACAAGTGGTGTGTCCCGAATATTGGTGATAGTCACAATATTTGCTTGGATCCAGGTTTCTGTTGTGATGAGGAGGGCTATAATTAACTAGTGGCTGAACCAATCCTCCGCTCACCAAAACCTTGAGGAATTGATTCATAGGCATTCCTACCTTTCCCCAGTACGCTTTCTTCCTTTCCGTCTGAACTGTCTTTGGAGGGGACTCAGGTATTGTCGTCCCTTGCTGGATAGGGTTCACTGCTGGAATGAAAGACATCTGATTCATAGTTACATATGAGGCCGGTCCTGAACGCTGATCATGCGGGGATGATAAGTTGAAGCCATATGAACTCATTGGTAGTTGGGAGACACTTCCTTGAAGGGGATCTTGGTCATAGTGGAATGACAACGGTCCTTTCTAATTGGAATAACTGTTCACCTGATAACACGACCCCCGGGAATTTTGCTGATACTGACTCTTCAAATCAAGTTGATTAGGAAAACTGAAAGCCTCAGGGATCGGTTGTTCATCCTTAATCTGAGTTTGGACCACTTGAGGTGTCAGTGAAAGAATTTTATCTTGCTCACCTTCATTTATCCCTTTCATTACACTTCCATTCCCATGACCGACATTGCTAGCACCGATGATTTCCTCGTACGGCCCATCTTCGTAGCGAATTATTGTGACCCCTCGGACGCGCATCGCTTCTACAAACCTAGCATGCGTCTCTTCCTCTCGGGCTTTGGCAACTTGAGCAAGAAATTGGGCCTTGCATTCATGAACTATGGCATCCTCAAGAGCAGCTCACAACTCTGCTACTGACAGATCATTCATGTCCAGCTTGCCCAAAGTGAGAGGAATTCCAGATTGAGCGGATGGCATATCTCTTGCACCAGACATCTCGAATAGCAGAACAGATGAAAGCTTCGCGGGAAATGCTTTGGAGACCGGAACCCAATGACCACCGAATATCAGAGCATGCACCCAACTTGTCACCGCTACAGATGGTAGATATGGTTTTATGAGGTAAGGAAGGGATAGGATCTTTGAGGAAAAACGGGAGAGGGAAAGGAAAAGAGGGACAGACTCGCGCAAACAATTTATTTATCTTCAAGTATAAATCGGTGTTTTAATCCTAAGTACGGTTAGGAAAGGAGAAGCCTTTATTTACGCAAACTACACCTTAGGGAAGCCTAGGGATGCAACGTTCAAATCACACTAAATGCTTTGTATTTGAAATTAATAATAGGTAATGATACCTAAACAAGACCTAACACGATGTGAGACGGACGAGTGGTCCAAATTTCTGGGGAAATTTGGGCAGCATAACGGGTATTCTCGAAGAATTTCCAAGAAAAATCCGGCATGACCTCTCGTCGGTGCACGATGACAATGCGGCATGATCTCTCGTTTAGGAAATGCCATGGGAGTGACATGTCCCTACGTGAAACCATGTTGCATTGGCAACATGCCCACAAGGTGCAAGGTTTTGGGGAAGGTATGAGGACCTATCGTAAATTTCAAATAAAAAAAAACAATTCATTTTGGTGTGATTAAAACGTTGTATCAAAAATCAACTGTGGGTAAGGTTTAAGTGTGGCGCCACCTATAACGCGCTAGGGGAATGGGTTTGACATTAGGCGCTCAAGCGTAGGTGAATATAATCACCGTCCGCGATGCCATCAATCGCACCCGAGGGTTCTAAATCTATGTGGTGTAGTGTGCGGATGACTATATTCTTTTATTTACAAAAAACAAAAAAAAAAATTATTTATTTTTATTATTCTATTTAAAAAAAAACACACACTCTCACAGAGAACAGGGGGAACAACAATCAACTGAGCAATCTTGATTCAAGGGACAGCCCTCAAACCAGCATCTGAAACATGTTCAGTGACCATTCCTGTCGCGTGACATAGGACAACAAAGAACAAAGCTGTCGCATGACCAGGACAGTCACTGAACCAGAATACCAGCAAAACTGGAATCAGCCCCTGCCTCTCCTTGGCAAGGAACAAAGCAACACAACAAAGCATAACAACATAGCCACAAGAAGCAAACAAGAGGCACACAAGTCGTAAAATCTCATAAAAATGCATGTACCGCACAAGATCATCAAGCATGCACATAAGATGAATACATTGGATGTCTAAGTGAACGAAAGTATGACCCTCTTAGTTTTGAAAAACAGGTTTTCAAAAGTGTGTCCCCAGCTGTAAGTACCCAAATCCGGATCGTCCAAATCCGTCAGAAAGTTAACCGAAATCCGTTAACTGGCCCGCTCCAGGTTAACCGGAACTCGTTAAACTCCCGTTCTGCGTGCCCAGCGAGGCGTCCGGGACTGCCCCATGCATCCCGACGTCGAACCGTACTTAACACGTGTCATCTCACGTAAAAGTATGGCTTTCCCTGAAAAACGCACTTTTCGGCACTTTCCGGGGGCATTTCGGACATTTTCCGGATTGTTATTTTAAAAAACGGACAAAACCGGGACCAGGGAACGAACTCCCATAAGGCTGGTGACTCAGAGGGCACGTGGCAGCCATGCCACCTCCCTCTAGTCACTCGTCAATCACAAATCAAGGCCAAAAGACCAAAATTCCCCTGATTTGCAAGCCATGTCCGGCCGGACTCCCTGTGCACATTTTCTGAAATTGCCAGCAAGTCCTTCAAATTCTCAAAATACCACAAAACCCCCTGGATTCAGGCAAAGTCCGTCCGGACTCCTACTGCATTTTTCACCTATAAATAGAAATGGCTGTCAAAGCCATTAGAAGAGGATTTTGACCCCAAAAAATCACCACCCCCTCGGCCCAAACTGGTTTCCACCCCTTCCGAGCTTCCGTTCTGTCTCGATTCGCGTGAAACCTTCGTATTTCGATCAAATACGCACCTTACTACTTCGAAACAACCTTTCGAATCACTTTCTGTGTCCCGTACACACCTCCCGAGCCAAAGGAGTCGACCCTAGCCATAGGTATAACTCCCTCTCTCTAAATCTCTCGTTCCATCTCGGTTTACGCGCCAGTCGCTACAACCGTTTCAAACATCGTTATCGAAATGTAGATGCCTCCGTCTAACGGGGTCCGATACGTTTTAGTCCCTCGATCCTCTTCTCTTTCCGTAAGAGAAGTAATCACGGGTTAAAACGGCGTTCCGACCCCGTTCCGTTTACTTTCTGTCATTTACCAATTCCGGATCGATCGATCCGTTGATTGTCATTTAATTTCTGTCATTTACAAATCCGAGCCGATTGGCCTCGTTGATCGTCATTTACAATTCCGAGCCGATTGACCTCGTTGATCGTCATTTACGATTCCGGATCATTTGATTCCGTTGATACCGCACTTTAAAATCATCTTGTCATTTACAAGTCCGACCCGTTTGGATCGTGATAGTATTTACTTTTCAAAGTCCGAGTCGCAACCCGATTCGTTGATCGCATATCATTTAATACGCTTTTTTCCCGTAAAAATCGTTAACAATGTAATGCCCGGTTCAAAACCGGAGTTCGTCCGTCGAACTCTCTTTCAAAACGTGCGACATGACGTTTGGCCTCCAAACGCTCATCTTCAAACTAAAAGCCGCCATTTGACACTCAAAATCATTTAATACGCATTTTTCCCGTAAAAATCGTTAACAATGACTCGCCCGGTTCAAAAAACCGAAGTTCGACCTTCGAACTCCTTTTCAAACTCAAAATCGACGTTTGCCACGCAAACGCTCATTTCGAACTCAAAATCGACGTTTGCCTCGCAAACGCTCATTTCAAACTCAAAATCGACGTTTGCCACGCAAACGCTCATTTCAAACTCAAAATCGACGTTTGCCACGCAAACGCTCATTTCAAACTCAAAATCGACGTTTGTCATTCAAACGCTCGTCTTTTCAAACAAAGTCACCTAATCAACGTTTGACATTCAAACCAAGATTAAGCTTGTCATTCAAGCCCCCCCATTTCAAAACACACACACACACACGATTTCGAGAAAGGTAGAAAGACTCGTCATGCGAGGCGTTTCGGGCGATCTTGTAATACTCTACCCGAAACGTAATGTGACCTCCGAACCTAACAATCTCTGGTCCTAAAAGCTTTTTACTCGTTTTTGTTGCCAATAAAAATGATCCCCATTTTCAAAGCTTTTTCCTATGTTTTTGCTACCAATAAAAAGGACACCATTTTCAATAGCCGTTTCTCAACGTTTGGGCTCCAAATAAAAAAACCGCGTGGCGACTCCTCATTTTTTCCTTCCCATGAAGAGAGGTCTCAGACACCAACCCCCCGCGAAAGACAACCGCGTTTCGCACCCCCCGCGCGGAATCCCGGGTAATTTCAGTTGGCGACTCCATTTGGATAAGGATACTTTTTTCAAAACTACCGTTGTTTTCTTAAAAGCCTTCCGTGGGTCAAACTTTCGTTTACCCTTCCTCGTTTTTCGTGTGTGTGAGTTCCTTTAAACCTCGAACGGTTTTTGTTTCGAAAGGCATTACATTGTCAACTTTTCAAAATCTTACCATGTTTGTGCATCCCCATTCATGTTTGATTTTCATCTTTGTCTTTTAATTTGTGCATCATAAATTCTTTAAGACACATTACGAAAAAAATCTGTTTTACTCGGAAAAAGAATTTTAGTGACCGCACCTACGCAGCTGCTATTGCCTCGGAACACCGCACTTCACGTGCATTCGCCCTCGGTACCTTGCAGCTCTGACCCCAACTTGCAGGGATGGCCTTATCGGTTGCACTCAGGTTGAGTGCGCCAGGACACCTTTCGGGGCGCACGGGGTCGTCCCAAACATCCCATCCTAGCCAGTGTAAGCCATGCACTCTTTGTGTCACACTTTGTCAAAGACCCAGGTTGGTTTTTGGCTTAGCTCGTGTCATAAAGCCTAGTGTATGTTTTTTACGCCGGGCCCCGCTCCAGGAGTCAAGCTCGAGAGTTTGAGACCAAAGGTCGTTCCCGACCCGAAGTCTTGAGCTTTTCGGCCCTTGACTTTGACGCGGAGCTCTGTAGAAAAATATACCAGGAAGGTTCAATGTGACAGGTGTCACCAAACCTCGCCGTATGTATCGTGCCGACCACAACTTGGCCCAACGCTAAAAGCTAAGGTCTCTCGCACAAGCGAGTCGGGAGAGGTCATGCCCAAATTTTGGCACGATCCCGCCTTAACTTAAGGACGTTGACTTCGGCGTGGCCCGTACGTCACACACGTTGAAAGTTTGCGTGATCGGCTAGCCTTAAGTTCACTTTTTCCTTTGTCGGTGGAACTCGCTTGCCTTATCGGACCTCGCTCGGGATAGTCCGTCCTGAGAAAGATGATCTACAATGGAAACGAGGGGCTTATAAGCGTAGTGACGAGATCCACCTGATTAGAGCTCTAGGATTAGTTGCGAAAAAAAGAAGACATGCTCTTTTCCAACCGATTAGGACTACGAGAAAACGCGCTTTAAGTAAACATTAATCGGTAGCGCACATTGCACAAGCCCGAAAACCTTGAGCCAAATACCCTTTTCCGAAGCCCTAAACCCTTCCTTTCGTTCCCTGCGGCGAGCGAAAGTGGTTCAGATTTCCGGGTCGGGCGCCTTGCCGGGATCACCGTTACGGCGGCGTCGGACGGTTCTTCGGTTCCCTCGGTTCCCTCGGCCAGAATTTCCGACATGTCTAGCTCAAGAAATCGTGGCCCGAGGAAGGACCCCCGCCACCGGTAACGAGATATGACATTGGAAGAAGCCATCGGGCTTGTGAGGTTCACAAGAGGCGTAAAGAAGATCGGCGGAATTTCGTGGTACAGCTTTCGAATGAGCGTGGTATAGCGGCTATCCCCCAGTCGAGACGGTACTTTTGTCCCAGTCGAGGATGACGATTCCCCGAAACCAGTTCACCCAAACCTTCAACCAGGTTCCTCCCCGCCAACTTCACGGGATGCCTTCCAACCAAGGGAAACGGCCGACCTAGGCTCCATGTTGCCACCTCTCAGAGCACCACCTGTCATTTTTTGGCCAGTCGGCCGGTGCTACTCCTATCACTCGATATCACCGGCGCACCGGCCCGGACCATCTCGAGATGCCAATATTCCCTCAATACCCTCCCGGGTTCGTCCCGTTGCCTATACACGAATCCCTAAACACCGGGGACAAACCCGATCTGATTCGTAAAAGGCTCCCGTATATTCTCATATACCAAGCCTTCCACCTCCAATCACTACCGCTCACGTGGTAGCACCGCCGAGCCTCACAGTCCACCACTTGGACCCAACCTTAGCCTGGATGGTCGAGCGGATGAAAGACACAGAAAGCCACCATGAGCGGCTCAAAGCGAAACGCTCAAATCCACGAGATCCGGGAATGGTCACGCCTCTCCCGCCAAGTTCGAGAATGCGGGAGATGGACCGATTCGATGGAACCGAATGTCCTCAAACGCACGTCGATACCTACGTTCTCGGCATGAGAGCAAAGGAGCAACCCTCCGGCAAATGGCCGACCACTTCCGGCATACGCTCAAAAAGTTCGGCGTTACGATGGTTTACGAGGTCAAGCACAGCGGATCGCCACACAGGAACAGATCAGTAACATCTTCTGGGAAGTACAGATCCAACTTAGAGTGGGAAACAGAGTCGCGAGGACTTAATCACCACCGAGCGAAGCGGATGAAAGTGTTGGGGAATTCTACAAGAGATGGAGCTGAAACTCTCCGAGATCATGGAGCCACTCTCCAAAGACGAACGGATGCGGATCTTGAAGTCTGCTTAAGACCGTCCATCGAACTCTCATCGGTCACAATTTCTTCCCGAGATCTCGGGCCATGGTCAATGCCGGCTCACGGTTCGAGAAGGATCTCAAGGAAAAGTTGGCTACCGCACGCCCGCATACGAATACCGCTCAACACCGCATTCACATCCCCGCACCGGCCCCGGCAGAAGGGAAAGATACGTCCGTCAACTACGTCCATCGGGGACAACAATCGGGTAACAATGTAAACCTGGTCCGCAAAGCAACAGCTTCTACTGTGGCGCTCGTACACTTCGACAAGTTGGACATGCCACCGAGCAAGATGCTGGAAGGGCTAATCAAGGAGGGTCTCCTTAAGCCCGTGGCCAATTACAAACCCAAAGTTCCCGTAGCCAATGCGGACAAGAGCAAATATCGCGCCTTCCATCAGCATCACGGCCATACCACCGACAATCGTTGGGGTTACGATACGAAATCCGTAACTTGATAGAAGAAGGCAAGTTAGAGCGCCCCAGCGGCCCAATACGCCGGGAATCCCTTTCCGAATAATAACAGCCGTGAACTCCATTGAGTGGGTGCCCAAGAAGTGTGCTACGTAACCGCTTCCGCCTCTTTCACTGGATCCTCCTCTAATGTTCACATCGCCTACGAGCAGTTTGTGGATCGCTTCCGCCTCGCCCGGAGTACGAAGTCTCGAGAAACCGTCCGGAGCAATCCTCCGAGGAAACAAAGAAGAAATCCTCTCAACAAGAATCGAGAGAAAGATACGAAGCTGGAGATACCGCCAGAGGTACACTGGAGAACCCTCCGGAGGTTCGACTACTACGTACCGTACTCCGGCCCAGCCCCTTTTGCCTCCAGCCATGCAGCTCTAGAGCAAACAAAGGGAAAGCCGAAAAGTCCACCAAACTGCACTGAATCCCGGAACACCTAATACCTCGTGCATCTTGATAGTCTTACTGCGCCGTGAAGCCTAACCTCCGCGGGATCGCCCAAGATTCAACTTGTCTCGGCTCTTCCGAGCTCGGGCCAGGTAAAGGAAGATCAAGGTCGCCTTGGCAATCGCACTCGATCAATGTGCTAACCTAAGGGCGCAACCGCCACAAAGTGCCTCAACATACTCCCCGAGGTCTCCAAAGAAAGGCTTTACCTCGCAAGAGGAAGACAGAAACGGACGGCCGGATGACTCTCCTTCTACTTACGGATAGAGACGAGATCTACGACTCCCGCCCGTATGGCAAAGATGATCACATTCTCGTGATTGAAGACTTACCGAGAGACGCCTGGGCACAATGAAGCTCGTACATCACTCTCAAACTCAACACCATATCACTCCCTGAGTATTGGTAGATAACGGGTCACCCGTTAATGTCCTCCTCTCGGCATGATGCGAGCTCTCCGCATCCATGAAAGCCATTTGATACCGTCTACTCGGACTATCAAGGCCTACGACAACTCGTCTCGTCCCATCCTCGGGACGTGACTCTGGAACTTTGGTTCGAAACCCAAATGGTGCCAAGAAATTCCACGTGATGGACATTCCATCCGAGTTCACAGCTCTTTTGGGACGCCCTTGGCTACACCACATGAAGGCTATAGCTTCCACTCTCCATCAATGTGTCAAGTTCATCAACCGACAGTGAGATCTCGAAGTCATCCGAGGGGACAAGCTTTCCTCATAGGAAACGAAGCCGAGACAAGAGCCAAACGTGTCCGCACTCGGTGCACCGGGTTACCTCCTTCGAATCAACCAAGGGACTATCTGGCAAATCTCATCGAATCCTCGTAGTCCTGGAGATGCTAACTATGTAAACGTACTCGAGCAAAGGCGGTGCATCTCGAAGGCCCGATACATCAAGTTCAACTCAGCTGTCGTTTCCAACACTTGGAGGCAGATTGGAAGGAAACGCCGAATATCGCTACGATACGGCACATAAACCCCCTAGCCTTCCAATCGGGAGATTCGTCAAAGCATTCTCCAAACAAACTCTCTCGGCCCCGCCAGGTGAAGAGGTTTTTGTGATCAAGGTCAACAAACACCGTCATTCTCGTGATGAATGCATGGAAGTTGTATGGGACGTCCTCCACGAGGAACTACTCCGCCGCACCCCTCTTCTCCAACGAAGAGCATGATGTTTTCCTAGCCGCTCCAAAGCCACGCAACCCGACGCAATACGTCCCTACACCTGGATTGAGCGATCGATGACGATGAATCCGGACTCTCCGAGCCGAGGACGCGGCACCCGCAGCGTACCTCCGCATTCACATGCTCGCTGGTGACGGAACTCCTTCCGATCAGTCACCTACGACCAAGGTTCCAATACCATGGAAATTGTCAAGCTCAACGTCCAAGCATGCATGTACTATCCGACAATTGGAAGCACGTGATTCACGCAACGAGGAATCCCTCTCGATCAAGCGAAGGACGACGACTTCGTCAATATCATCTATTCCAGTATCCCGACGAAGCCAAGGATCCCGTCCTTGTTATCGATTCTCGCCACACCAAGGTCACCCTCGATGATCGCTCGCTCATGGTAAACGAGGCGTCGGCCAAGCGAGCTCGTGAGCTCATCCCTACTTCCAAGTACCACCCTGCTTGGCAACCGGCCCGTGCCGTCGCCAAGCTTATACCCTCAAGCGCCGCCAAGGCCAAGGGCAACAAAGAAAGGAGACCAAGCTCCTCACCCTCGCTACAAGTCAGATCAACCTCGGGAACGCTTCCACCACCCACCCCGAAAAACATCTCGTGGAAAGTCTTCCCCGCAAGGCGTAGCCGCCTTCCGACACAGAAATGACCACCTCAGCATCAACATGCTTCAATTCGGTCTTCGATTCCGCTCCCGCCACGCGCTGATTCTGAATATCCCGCCAATCGACCGCTAGCTTTGATAGACTTGGCGATCGAGCGAGATCACGAGACCGTCAACATTGCACCAATACCCCCGTGGGGTCAATCAAGCGTATATGGGCAAACTTCTTGGTGATCGAGATCAAGGAAGGACGCATGGAATGTCCCAGCCCGACTTCCTTCGTCAATGTAATCCAAGTGTTCCGCCATTCGGCGATTTGAATGTAATCACGGTTCGGACACTAGCCAGACGATGCGCACCTACGGAGATCGCCAGGTCTCGCAAGGAAAGCTCTCATGGAGCTAGCCGCTCAAGAAAGTCGTCTTTGGGACGAAGACCAAGCTCGAAAGACCTACAGGACCAAGCCCTTAAAGTGTCACAGTGCCTTCGTACAGAAAGCTAGAGGCCACTCTAGACCGCTCGACCTCAGAGTTTTGCCCATGGCAACTTCCCGACTACCGTCTGTTCTCATCCAACCCCTTTGCCAACCAAGGGTGGTCAACGGTCCCGATGACCTAGGAGATGGAACGACACAAATGAACGAATCCCGGCCGCTTACCTTCCCGAGGAAAGCAAGTTCTCTCGTGAAAGCGACGACGAAGACGATGAAACCATTCTCTTCCAAGCCGGCATGAAAGTCACAAAAACCGACTCCCAAGGGGTCCTGGGAGGATGGGAACGGATCATCTCCGCACTCAAATTGAAAGGCCAACTCGTGGAGGAAGGTCTATTTAAAAACAGGAGGAGGATGGAAATTGCCTCGAGCAACTACTCAGTGTGAAATTCCACACCCTCTTCATTTACGTAAACGATCAATGGGACAAAGAACCAAATACATGGGCAGATGTTCGGGAAGCCGTGTACTCACCTTCCGACATACCCGCCACTCAGATAAATCAGAGGAGAAAACTCTCCCCGATGGAAGTTTACCTAGACTGCCGCACGCAGTTCAAGGAAGCACTGGCTATTCTCACATGGGAAGAAACGCAGGCATTAATCCTCGACGCAGCCCGCCGCAAGAAGATTGATCTCGGGGCCCGCAGTGGAGGAAAACTAGCCAACCACGAGTATCGCTGCACCCAACTCCTGCACCGCCCGAGTATGCTCAAGCAAGAAGGAAAGGAACGCGATATACCGTGAAGAGATCAAGGAGACCGCTCGCTTGAGCCGAGAACTTCCAACCTCCCCGAGGGTCGCAACGCACGCTTCGCCAGCAATCACCGTTGTGCACCGACATTCGAACAATCAAGCGCCAAACCGTAGGCTACCTCCCCGCAGAGGCACCCAAGCCGCATCCCGGGACGTAATCCGTCAAGCCGCCGAAGCTCCCGGAATTCATCCACAATCAATGAGTTGAGGGAAGACGCATTGGCCCTATGCTACGAGGAATCCTCCTCTAACTATGGCTCAACTCGGGAGCAAAACTCTGCTCGTGAAGGGACCAAACCCGATGTCGCCGTTCTAACCCGATCGGGTCAAATCCACGCATTACCACCTAAGGCCACCAAAAAGCCGACGGAGCCGACTGGCAGCCCGGCCACTCGCTGCACGCAAGTTCCTCGAAAGAGGACCCGATCCTCACTCGCCAAGGCACTGTGCGAACATTTCCCTTGGTCTCGGCCACCTCCTCTTATCCTCACAAGCTCAAGCTAGAGGAAAGTCTCGGCCCGTACTCATGGTCCCCGGACGCAACCCCGTATGAAGTCATTCGTATGATTGGTAACATCCACTATGGCAACATTATCACCTTCACGTATTTGGACCTTCCAAAATTTGGGGCCGATCACAATGAGCCGCTTTACATCACAAACCCAAACTGACGAGCGTCGTTTTCCTCGCGTGTCGGGTAGACGGAGGTTCCAATGAATGTCTTGCCCGCCAAGATGATGGACCCGCTTGACATCAAGCCCACGTATCTTAAGCCTTCACCCACACTGTCAAGGCCTATGACTCTACTTCCCGTACGCTTCTCGGGGTTGCTACTCTTAACATCTCGGTTCGGCAAGCGGGTGATCCCCACCGAATTCCAAGTGTCAGACATTCCAATCACTTTCACAGCCCATCCCTGGGCGTCCCCGGCCGCATCAAATCAATGGCGTGGCATCCACCCTTCACCAAAGGCTCTCAAGTTCATGCAAGGCAACGAGCTAACCACGCTCTACGGCGACAAATGTTGTCACCACCGAGGGACCAAAGACCAACGACATTCCAGCCTTGGAAATCAAGCATAATGATGACATGCCATTAACTCGGATTCACTCGAGACCTCCAAGATCCAAATATGCAACGTGGACCTCCCACTGTTTCACGATCGATTCCTCCCGCCATGAGGATGATGAAACTCATGAACTTCATCCCCAGACCGGGGCTCGCAAAAGGCCGCAAGGCCGCACTGCTATTGAAGTCAAGGACCACACCACGGTCCAGGCTTCGCTACGTGCCAACACCGGCCGACATCAAGGAAGACAAAAGGCTCGCCCGCACCAAGGCAAAGCAGCCTCACAAAAGGGGAACCTCCGACGGCACACCCACCTCCGACTCCATGCCTTTCGACTCGCTCATTACTTCACCAAGTGGAACCGACAAAGTAACCGAGGGAACCAACAAGTGGAACCGACAAGCAGAACCGAGGGGGACCGACAAGGGAACCGACAAACAGTAACCGAGGGGACCGACAATGAACCGACAAACAGAACCGAGGGGACCGACAGCTGAACCGATGAAGATGAGAAAGAAGCAGGATAGTCAACACCAAGACTACAAGTAATGGAACAGCCTAGCACGGGACCTCAAGCGTTTCGCAGGACTCAAAGCTAATCCGATAAGGGGAGCGTTCTCGACATCACAAACTCTACCGGACCAACCGCCACCACAAACCCAAAGATGAGTACACATTCAAGGGAATCCTGCACTTGGAGGAGCAACTCAGTGGTACTCTCCATGGGAAACAAGTTGTTCGGATCAGCCGCCGAGGCCACATTCGAGACAAGAAATCCAAAGCGAAGGAACCGTAATTCATAGAAGACGCTCAAAGGACCAGCCTCTACGTAGTCCTGCTTCAAGAAGTCATGGAGTTGCCCAACTTGATCGATCGGGGCTCCGACAACAAAGATGATCGCCATGATAGGGACAGCAGGAGCCAAGCCTCTCGATCCCCGCACCCTCCTCAAGCATCCAAGAATGCCACCGAAGAATTGGGTAACTTTCACCGACCAAGGGCAAGCCAGCAGTAAATGGAAGACAAGCCGGGCCCGCACCCACATCTCCCTAAACCCGGTCTCAAACCCTTTGAGCCGCCTCCTGTCGAGTCCGGGCCCTTCCGAGTCATCCAACGGCCTTACGCCGAGGACTATAATGTTGTAGCTAATCATGTATTCCCGTTCTTGTGTAATGAAAAGTCTCGACCTTTCTGAGTATCCTCTCATTGCCACTTTAACAACTCGATAAGTTAACAAACAACTTAAAAGACGTTAATAACTCAATTGATAAAGAAGCGTACACATTAAACGAACAATACATTAAAGAAGTTCTCGAGCGTGTAGTTGACCAAGAGGACAACCGGGCCCAAGCCGCCGAAGAGGTTATGACCAAAGTGAACTCCGGGGTCGTGCAAGAGCCTAAAGAGACACAAGTGGGCGCTTTTCGCCGATGCGTAAAAGGAAGCCCCGATAAACCTCCTCCGGGAGTATGTTGACGTGTTCGCCCGGTCATATCAGACATGCCAGACTCGATCCTTCAATCGTGGAGCACCGAATTCCCCGATCCCGAATCCAAGCCTGTCAAATGTAAGCCGCGCAAGATCAAGCCGAGTGGTCCTTGCAAGTTAAAGAAGAAATTGAGAAAATGCTCCGAGTTGGTTTCATCGTAGTGATTGAGTACCCGACTTGGCTCTCCAACATCGTGCACGGTCACCAAGGCCAACGGAAAGGTCGATGTCGCGTGATTTTCGGGATCTCAACAAGGCCAGCCCTAAGGATGATTTCCCATTGCCTAACATCGACATGCCGGTCGACACCACGGCAAATTTCGAAGTAAAGTCCTTCGTGGACGGGTTTGCCGGATACAACCAGATCAAGATGTCCGAGGAGGATCGTGCCAAGATCGCCTTCACCACTCCATGGGGACATACTGCTACACCTGGCCATGCCGTTTCGGTCTAAAGAACGCTGGGCTACTTACAACGGCCGCAAATGTACTCTTTTCCATGACATGATTCACAAAGAAATCGAAGTATATGTCGACGACATGATCATCCACTCCAAGGGATCGACATGCAAGACATGACAGATATCCGAGGAAGTTCTTCAACAGACTTAAAACACTCCATGAGGTTGAACCCGGCAAAGTGCACCTTCGGCGTCAAGCGCGGCAAGGTACTCGGGGTACATGGTTACGTAAAGAGGTATCGAAGCCGATCCCAGGAAAATCAAGGCCATCATCGACATGAAGCCGCCTCAAACCCCGACAAGTGAAGAGCTTCATGGGAAGACTTCGCACATCGGGCCGTTTCATCAACCAGCTTGACATCTCTCTCGCGAGCCCATGTTCAAACCGATGAAAAAGAATGCCGACATCAAATGGGACTCCGAGTGCCAAACAAACTTTCGAGAAAATCAAGACCTACTTGGTTAATCCCCCACCCCGTGCCCGCCACACGAAGACAAGCCACTACTCCCGTATCCGATGCAAGAATGTACACGTCTATCGGAGCAATGCCGGCACAAGAAGCAGAACAAAGATTCCAAGGTTGAGCATGCAATCTACTGTAAGCCGAAAGCTTCAAGGAAGTGAACTCACTTACTCAAAGATCGTGAGAAAACCCGTACCGCCTTGGTATGGGTAGTCGGGAAACCGAAACACTACATGCGCCGCATTCTGCTCCCGGTCTCCAAAGGACCCCGTCCGATATCTCTTTGACAAGCCATCCCCTCGTCAATGCGGCTAGCCAAGTGGTCATTCTTCCCGGCCGAGTTCGACATCAAGTACATGGTCGAAAATCAACAAAGGGCGTAGTAATGGCAGATCGCCTTGCCGACTTCCCGAGCAAAGTGAACCTAAGGGTCCCGATCCGCAATTTCCGGACGACGGAATCTTTTCACTTGACAGCGCAAACCGCCGGCAACTCTTCTTCGATGGGGCAGCCAACAAGAAGGGGAATGGCATTGGAATGCTCCTTGTCGATCCCAAGGACGAGCATACTCCCATAGCCATCAAGCCGAATTTTGAAGCAACCAACAATGCAAACAGAATACGAAGCCTCAAGCAGCAGGTTTGGAAGCCGCCTCGAGCGCAACATCTCGTAGCCGGATGTATATGGAGACTCGCATTGATCATCAATCAAGTATCCAACAAATGGAAGACGGTAGATTCTCGCCTTCTAAGTACCACGCGTACATGGAGGAGCTCATTGCCTTTCGCCCAAGGACATCTCTTTTCACTATTTGCCAAGAGACAGAAACCGCGCTCGCGTACGCCCGGCAACCTCGCCTCTCTTGTCGAAATTCCCGAGGGAAAAGCAAGAAACCCCTCGTAATAGGCGTACGGGAAACACCCGCCTATTGCCGTGAGATCGAAAAAGAAAAAGAAACGATCGACGAACCCCGGGTACAATCAAATTTACCAAGCACTCCAAAGCGGAGAAGCTTCCTTCACAAATGAAGATGGAAAATACAAAGAAGGGATCAAAGCCAAAAACATGATGGCATTAAAACGCCCGGCATCCCATTTCGTCATTCTCGGGGGTATGTTGTACAAGAAGCGCCACCAAGGGCCACTCCTTCTGTGTAAACAAAGAAAAAGCCGAAGCTAATGAACGAAGTTCACAACGGAACTCGCGGTCCGCACATGAACGCCCGAGCATTGACACAGAGATCATTCTCCGTATGGGATACTATTGGATATCAATGGAAACAGATCGCATCCGCCACGTCCGAAGTCGCGACAAATGTCAACGGTTTTCCAACCTCAATCACATCCCTCCTCACGAACTCTACCGCATGACTACGCCACGGCCTTTCGCCACATGGGGAATCGACGTCATCGGCAAGATCACTCCTCCAGGGAGCAATGGTCACGAGTTCATTTTAGTCGCAATGACTACTTCACCAAATGGGTAGAAGCCGCATCATACAAGGTACCGAATTCTAGGAAGGTGGCCGAGTTCATCCTAGAGAACATCATGTGCCGATACGGAGTGCCCAACGAGATCATCTCCGACAATGGGACTCACTTCGAAGGAAATTGTGACCAACTACCGACCGACCCGTAGTCACACGTCACAGTCTTCTCCCTACTGTACCACAAACCAATGGTGCAAGAGAGGCACCAACAAGACTCTCGCCATGATAATCGGTAAAGATGACCACCGCAGGTCGGGATCGGCCCGAAAAGCTACATCTAGCCCTCTCGGGGATACCGAACATCGCCGAACCGCCACAGGGAGACTCCGTTCGCACTTACCTACGGAATGGAAGCAATGTTACCCGTGGAATTGGAAATTCCATCCCTCCGAGTCCTCTTGGAAAACGGGGTCAATGAAGTCGAATGGCTACAGAGCCGTCACGACGAACTTGCTCTACTCGACGAGCGCAGATTGAAAGCCATGGAACACACTCGAGCCTACCGCAGCGTAATGGCACGAGCATTCGACAAGAAAGTCAAGATCCGAGACATCGAGAAGGTGACTTGGTGCTAAAGGAAAAGCCTCCTACGCACTCAATCCCCTCGAAAGTGGGAGCCTACCTCGGATAGGACCATTCGTGGTACAAAGAATCTTCTCCGAGGAGCCATGAAGCTAGCGTGATTTGGACGGAAACCCTTTCGTTAACCCCGTGAACGGAAGCATGTTCCGCAGATACTTCGTTTGAGGAAGAGCACGAGTCAACTCACCTTCCCCATACACCGTCCCCGCAAATTAAAGTGCTAAAAGAGTAATACCCAACCGGATACATTCCCGCTAATGATCCAGTAAAAACAGGTCGCACTTCTTTTGTCTTGGTTTTTTCTCAAATTCACCTAAAGTGTCGAACTACGGTGACCCGAGCCCCTTAGTCCAATTGTAAAAGGGGAACGTAGGCAGCCATCTTTGGTTCTGTCTAAAAACAAAAATACAATAAGCATCAATTGCTTGTGTTTCAAAAACTCTTTTCATTTAACCTACAAATTCATAACGGTTAAAACATTCTTTGATGAGTTCAAGCACGGTCAACTCTTGACTCGCTACACGCTAGCAAAACTACAATAAAAACATTAATCAATTAATGTGTCTCGCAATGACAAGTGGATACTGGACGAAGGTCAACCTAGTTTCCCGTACTAGGTCCTTCATCCTTCTTCCCTTTCCACTTTTCCCCGCGAGTGTTCTTCACCTTCGCAGAAATATTCCGGTAGGCCTTCTACTCCGGCTCGTGGACTCTTCCCCGACGCCTCCGTCAATCCCGCGGCCGTCAATACAGCCTCTTTCTCTAGCTCGTCTCGAGCCGCCTCGCTTCGAGCCATCATCGCAGAAGGCTTGATTGGCCTCCCGATCAAGCACTCTGCCACATAATCGCCCATGGCATCGCCGCACGATTCCTGTGGTTAGCCCTCGCCTCGTTCCTCCTCAATGCTCGAACTGTCCGTGTGATCGCACTCCAACACTCACTCCGTCTCCACAAGATAGCCATCTCGTGTCTCCCCCATACACTCTTCGTACTACCCGTATATCAAGTCGACAGCAAAGTGCCCTCTCTCCGGTGAAAGAGAACCCCGGGCAGAAAGGACGTGTATTGCCACCACCGGTGACCAAGAACAGCTGGCCGAAGGATCCTCCATCCGCAGAGATCCCACCTCAAAGGTAGCAAAGCATAACTCGATCGGTCTGGCATCTCGGCTCCGGCCACTCGCATCGTCGCAGACCAATGATGGAATATGTAAAGACGTGCGAGACAAATTTCCCCGCACTCGACGATCAATGCACCCTCCCGAGCGGTCTACAAGTCTCAGAACTTCCAATGGGAACCCACCATCGCAAATGATGCGTGCCAAGTTGGCCATCCGCAGCTCCGGCTGCTGGATTACCCCATCACCGCAGGACGTCGCGAGAAAGACCAAGCGTCGCAGACATTGGCACCTCGTGCATCATCTCGCAGCCTCTCCCTCCAAACCACATGGTCGCATAGCGGGACTCCCTCCCCACATGTATCGGCTACGGTCGCCATCCGGCCTATGCCGAGAACGTCTCGCCCAAGACCAATGGCACGATGTCTCCCTCCACTCCGCATCGCTCTCACCAGTCCAAGACAACGTGATGGCACACACCAGAGACGTGAATGTGAACAAAGTAGCAATCACACACACACGAGCAAACGCGCTCCCACGCAAAGACGCTCCTCGACTCAGGCAAATCTTTCGGGCGATCCCCGAAATGTCAACGCAATCGGTATCTGCTCAGACGCATCCCGTATGCTTCTCCAAACGAGATACCCAACAAAGACACTAGCTTCTCAACGGTGGCCATGCCACCAGAGCATACGGAAGAACTAGCTGCCGCCTCGGGTCCTCCTGCACGGCCCGGAAATCTTCAAACGTAGGAGTGACTTCGTTGTACGAAAAAGCCGTACACATTCCTCCTTACGTCCTGTAACCGAGACGCCTTGCTCTCAAAAGATCCCAATCTCGGCATGAGCTCCTTCAAAGCCCAAACAGATTTAATCATGCCGTAATGACCTTCGAAAAACCTTTTGTTACGCCTCGTGTGGTTCCGTACTCCACGACCGAAAGTTGTCCAAATATCGCTCTTGCATTCGAGATGATAACTTGGGAAAAGGAGCCATGTCGGAAGGTGAAGAAAGCCTTAAAGAAATGGAAAAGAACTTCGACTTTAATGAAGCAAAAGCAATGCGCAGGTTCTTACAAATTGCTAAAGGCCGAAACTTTTGCAATTTAAAGAGTGCTCGGAAATTCATTTCAAGTACCGGCTAGGATACCTCCCCTGCAGATTGACTTGGTCAACTCTCGGCCTACCAGCCATTTTAAAAGTTGGAAACATTTCCAAACCATGCCCTCGTTCACCCTTAATGAAATCTCGCGTGCATCGCCACGATTTCATTCAACCAAATGACAAATATCCCCTTGGCCAGGGCTCGTGCAATGCAAGGCAAATAATTAAAAATTAGTGCATACATGCTTAATTTTTGACCCGTTCAATTTTTAATGCATTTTCTCCTTTTTATTTATTTTTGATTAACCTATTTGCTTGTTCTGCCGAAAATAACTGAAGCGTGATCACGTAATAAATATGCGAAGTAGCTCAGGTGTTCCGCCCCACGGGCGTGCACTTTTTGCAAAATACATTTCAAATCCAAATTTGTTCTTTTGACAAATACATGCATTTATGCTCTAAACAAAATAATAAAGAAAGAAAGCGAAAAAGGGGACTACTACGAGTCCCGCTCAAGTCCATCCATTACACTCGACGGTCATCTTGCCCGCCTGCGGAGGATGCATCGCCATAAACAGAACTCGCCGAACTCCTCCAGCCGGGAATCAGGCGAAAGGGCTTGCCTCCTCGAAGTGCGCGAACTCGAGACTCCTCCTCTCGCGCCCAGAGTGCAGGCTAAGAAGGAGCTCCAAATCCAGCCGTTCCGCCCCGCGAGCGGCCGAGCCCTGTGTGAAGTCCTCCCACCGTGGCCTCCCTGTTGTGGGAGCGAGGCGAACCCCTCGGCCTAGACGGCCCCCGATCGCGGACGTCACGCTCCTCAGGAAGCGCACCGCATGAACTCCACGAGCCTCCTGGCGTAGGCGGACCACCGTCCACCGGCCTCGTGGCCTCATTGTACGTATGGCCGGATACTGCGAACCGGGAAAATCATCGAAGCGAACGAAAGTACGGATGCATCATGTGCGAGAATGCTACTATCAAATGCGAGAAAATCGGAAAAGATGCTCACTTAGAAGCATTGGGGTCCGCCTGTATCGTGGTCTCGGCTCACGTGGAGCGGGATCACTGAAGTCGCTGCGCGAACCGTCCGGCCCCTCGTACGGCCTAGCCTAGCTCGTGGGACGGGGAAAATGTCGAGGACCTCCGGGGACCTCGCCACTCACTATCTTTGCACCTGTGGGCTCCTCGGCCTCATCCTCAAGAAAACATCATAGGCGGCCCCCTCTATGATGTACTCGATAATACACACCACTGAAGGTATCCCTCCCGGCTCATCCACTCGGCATCTCCGGGGGATCTTTGCATGTACGAAGGAGGATCCACCCGGCACCGATGGAAGAGACCCACACTATCTTTGCGACGGGTCACCCTCTCCCCCCGAGATACATGGCGTCGCGGTGAAGTCCCACCGGGAGCTTCGCCGCCGTGTAGTCTCGGCAAATGCACCGCGACATGATCAAACACTGCTCCACCGGGTCGGTGGATCCTCTCGGAGAACTCCCGGGTTCGGCGCCGGAGATATCTCCTCGTACGACACTCGAGTGCCAACCCTCGAAGAGACCGCCCTCTTCGCCTTCTTACGAGCCCGGCGAGGCGGGGAACGGGGGACGGTACGGCTCCTTGACGTCCCAAGCTGCGGTTGAACACCTCGTAGCACCGGACTGCCAAGAGAATGGAAAGTTATGTCGGCTACAAAGCGGATACATACGAGTACATAAAAGAGGCAAGGAAGAGAAAAAGCACGTAAACTTACATCCAAGACGGGCGTAAAGCGGCTAAATGAGTGCTCCTCTCCCGCGAGAACTTTGTCCGGGGAATGGTAGAGCTCGGCCGGTCCCGGCCTCCCCCACGCAAACCCCCTCACGGCATCCCGGATGCGTCGGCGGCCGAGCGAGAGGAAGTGACAAGACGTGTCGGAAGTCGGGAACAAGGTCGGCGACGGCGCAAACCAAAGGAACCCTCGAGCCGAGACGCTCCGCGGTCATCCTCGAGGACCCGGCCGGATAATCGGCGACACCCGCCCTCAGTGATGCTCCATCGGCTGTGCAGAATGCCTAAGTCCCTGGCATCGGTAATATCGAAACCCGGCCCGGACAAGCTGCTCAGGGGTGTAACCATCAACCCGCACCCGGCGCGTTGCCATAAGTCGGCAACCCGGTGATAGCGGCAAAATCCGTGGGAGTCACCGTCGCCTCCCCCATCCCCGGGAAATGGAAAGTGTGGGTCGTATCCCACCGGTACTCGCTCGGCGCGACATACGTGGACCTGCCCCTCGGCGTATCGGTGTCGCGGCTACGGCCTTGATAAACCCGGCCCGGCCCGGAGTCAATCACCGGTGTCGTGGACTCCTCTCTCCCTCTCGGGCCACGTCAGGGATAAGGCCCCTGATACACCTGCTTGCCTCAGGCACCCCGAGCTCTTCTGGTTGTGGGTATCAACCATCCTGTCCTGAGACAAACGAAGACGGAAGCAACGTCAACAAAATGCAACAACGCATGTCAAAAGGATGCAATGCGGATACGGTTCTCATTCATTTCCCTACGTATATTCAAAATCATTTCGAAAACTCCGTCGAATCCGGAACTTTCAAAATCTTTCGAAAACTCCGTCGAATCGGAACTTTCAAAATCTTTCGAAAACTCAGTCGAATCCGGAACTTTCAAAATCATTTCGAAAACTCCCGAATCGAATCGGAACTTTCAAAATCTTTCGAAAACTCCGTCGAATCCGGAACTTTCAAAATCTTTCGAAAACTCCGTCGAATCGGAACTTTCAAATTCTTTCGAATTTTTCGAAAATTTCGCTCCGATCCCGAATTAAAGTTACTTTAATTTTGGAAAATGCATTTAGACATGGAATTTTGCAACCAAAATTTTTATGTCATCTACCCATGATGTCAATTGAACTACGTCCTAGTCAATTTCGAGCAACGATTCATAGCAAAGTCAAAAGCCCCAAATCGGGCACCAAAATCCCTAAGTAAATTCCTAACAAATTTCTAATATTTAAAGAATGCACATTCTTAAAATTAATGGAATTTGTAGGAAACTTACTTGTCTTTCGATCCCTCCCTTGGAGTTGTGGCGGTCCCTCGCCGGATAAAACTCCGCCTGGATTCAATGGAAGAGTGGTGGTTCGAATGGTCCGAACCAATCGAGTTCTTTCGTCGTCGGTCCTTCCGTGGCGAGCCATTGGTCCTCCTTCACCCTCCGTAGCGATTTTCCCTCACAAATTCGAGCAAACCTTGCAATTTGGGTTGGATTTCTCTCTCTTTTCTCTCCTCTCTCGCCGCAACAATGGAAGAAATGGCCATTTTCTTCCCCGGCCTCGGCATTTTAAAAGTTTACGGAAAAACGATATGAGTCAGTGTGGGACTCTTGCTTTGCACGAATAATTTTTGCCCCTTTTGCCCCTCGGCTTTTGGCAATTCCAATTTTACCACTTTTGGCCCCGAAAGTGTAAAATTTCCCCGATTAGACATTTCTAACGCCCTATCCCCGAGGATAATTCCCGAGTTAGTTTTCACTAACGCTCGTCTCCGAACGTTAAATTCCCGATTAGTTCTCACTAACGCTCGTCTCCCAGAACGTTAAAAGTCCCGATTAGTTCTCACTAACGCTCGTCTCCAGACGTTAAATTCCCAGTTAGTTCTAACTAACGCATTTCGTCTCCAGACGTTAAAGTCCCCGATTAGTTTTCACTAACGTTCGTCTCCAGACGTTAAAGTCCCGATTAGTTTTCACTAACGCTCGTCTCCAGAACGTTAAAAATTGATCCGATTGGCGTTTGACATTCAAACGTTCAACCATGTCTCCGGACATTTCAGTTACGATTCCGTCTCCCGACGTTAAAATTTAAATGGTCCAATTCTCAATCGCGACCTTTCACGGTCCGATTCCAAATCCTCATTCGCGACCTTTCACGGTCCGATCTCAATCCTCAATCGCGACCTTTCACGGTCCGATCTCAATCCTCAATCGCGACCTTTCACGGTCCGATTTCAACTTCCAGTCGTGACCTTTCACGGTCCGATTTCAACCCTCAATCGTGACCTTTCACGGTCCGATTTCAATCCTCAATCGTGACCTTTCACGGTCCGATTTCAATCCTCAATCGTGACCTTTTACGGTCCGATTTCAATCTGTCGTGACCTTTCACGGTCAGGATTTCAATCCTCAATCGTGACCTTTCGGTCGATTTCAATCCTCAATCGTGACCTTTCACTTAGGCGGTCCGACCTCCGCTCTCTTCAAGACCTTCGCAAGCCAGTCATCTTCGGTCAATAACGGCGTAAGCCCGACCCCGCGGTACAGAGAACGCCTTGCAAATAGTCATCTTCGGCAATAGCAATAAGCCCCGAACCCAAGGTACGAACGCCTTGCAAATAGTCATCTTCGGCAATTGCAATAAGCCCGAACCCCAAGGTACGAACGCCTTGCAAATAGTCATCTCGGCAACAGCACAATGGCCAGAACCCCAAGGTACGAACGCCTTGCAAACAGTCATCTCCGGCAACGGCAATAAGCCCGAACCCTCCAGGTGAACGCCTTCTGAGAATCTCCCAAGAACGCAATAAGCTGCGAAGCGCCTTGCAAGCAGGTCTCCTTCGACAGCGCAATAAGCCCCGAACCCCAAGGTACGAACGCCTTGCAAATGGTCATCTCTCCTAAGCATGACAATGATAGGCTTAGAACCCCGAGTGTACGAGAACGCCTTGCAAATGGTCGTCTCTCAGGCAACGGCTGACAATAAGCCCAGGAACCCCCGAGGCACGAACGCCTTGCAACAATCCCCTATTCGGCCATCCTAGTAAGCCCGAACACCTCTTCACTTCGGCTAAGTGAACATTCATCTCCAGACGCCGCGGTCGTAAGCCCCGCCAGTTCCACTTCGGCGGCGAGCCCAATAAGCCCACAACAATCCCTCTTCGGCCATCCGGGTAGGCCCGAACGCTCATCCTCAGCGAGGATAAAGCGGCAACAGCAATAAGCCCGGCACCCAAGGCACGAGAACGCCCTCGTTAGCATCGCAACTCCGGTTTGAGGCACCACGCGCCCTCGAAGGTTTCGAAGCCCCGAGGTTGAGGACGCCTCTAACAGTCTCCATTCGGTACGGTACCTCGCGAATGGTCTTATCCGGAGTTCGAGACGCCTCCTAACGGTCTCGCTCGGGTCAAGGTCCCCATGCGCGGCCCTTGCCCCTTTCGAACTACGATCGGCTTGATTCCCGCTCGGGATACGTAGGAATCCTTTTCGCTAAGGGTCCGGCCGGTGACCGCCCGGGTCTCTTTCAAAGTAAGGCATCCCGATTTGGATCCTTATCTTTCGGCGACCCCACTTCCTTCGAAAGTGACATCATCGAGGGAGCTAGCTTGTAAGTACCCAAATCCGGATCGTCCAAATCCGTCGGAAAGTTAACCGAAATCCGTTAGCGGCCCCGCTCCAGGAGTTAACCGGAACTCATTAAACTCCCGTTCTTGCCGTGCCAACGAGACGTCCGGGAGGCGCCCGTGCATCCCGACGTCGAACCGTACTTAGCACGTGACATCTCACGTAAAGTATGGCTTTCCACGAAAAACGCATTTTCCGGCACTTTCCGGCGTTTCGGACATTTCCTGATGTTATTTTAAAAACGGACAAAACGGGACCGAGGAACGAACTCCCACACTTACGGTGAGTCACGGGACACGTGTCACGCATGCCACCTCCCTCTAGTCACTCGTCAATCACAAATCAAGGCCAAAAGACCAAAATACCCCTGGTTTGCAAGCCAAGTCGTGGGACTCAGCGTGCAATTTTCACGAAATTGCCAACAAGTCCTCCAGATTTCCAAAATTCCCAAAACCCCTGAAATTCAGTCCAAGTCCGGCCGGACTCCTACTGCAATTTTCACCCTATAAATAGAAGTTGCTGTCAAAGGCAAGAGGAGGATGAAAAAACACAAAAAATTCTCATACCCCACGGTCCAAACTGGTTTCCACACCTCCCGAGCTCCCGTTTTGTCTCGATTCGCGTGAAACCTTCGTATTTCGATCAAATACGCACCCTACCACTTCGAAACAACCTTTCGAATAACTTTCCGTGTCCCGTGCACACCTCCCGAGCCAAAGGAGTCGACCCTAGCCATAGGTATAACTCCTCTCTCTACGAATCTTCCGTTCCGTCTCAGGTTTACGCGCCGGTCGCTATAAGCTGTTTCGAACGTCATTGTCAAAATGTAGACGCCTCCGTCTGCTTAGGGGGTCCGATACGTTTTAGCCCCTCGATCCTCTTCTCTTTCCGTAAGAGAAGTAATCACGGTTAAAACGGCGTTAGACCCGTTAGTTTACTTTCACGTCATTTACAATTCCGAGCCGTTTGGCCTCGTTGATCGTCATTTACAATTCCGAGCCGTTTGGCCTCGTTGATCGTCATTTACAATTCCGAGCCGTTTGGCCTCGTTGATCGTCATTTACAATTCCGAGCTGTTTGGCCTCGTTGATCGTCATTTACACTTCCGAGCCGTTTGGCCTCGTTGATCGTCATTTACGATTCCGGATCGTTTGATTCCGTTGACACCGCTTTAAATCTTGTCATTTACAGTCCGATCCGTTTGGATTGTGATAGTATTTACTTTTCAAAAGTCCGAGTCGCAACCCGATTCGTTGATCGCATATCATTTAATACGCATTTTTCCCGTAAAAATCGTTAACAATGTAATGCCCGGTTCAAAACCGGAGTTCGTCCGTCGAACTCTCTTTCAAAACGCGCGAAATGACGTTCGGCCTCCGAACGCTCAACTTCAAACTCAAAGCCGCCATTTGACACTTAAAATCATTTAATACGCATTTTTCCCGTAAAAATCGTTAACAATGACTCATCTTCAAACTCAAAGTCGACGTTTGCCACGCAAACGCTCATTTCAAACTCAAAACCGACGTTTGTCATTCAAACGCTCGTCTTTTCAAAAGTCACCTAATCAACGTTTGTCACTCAAACCAAGATTAAGCTTGTCATTCAAGCCCCCCATTTCAAAAGACACACACACACGATTTCGAGAAAGGTAGAAAGACTCGTCATGCGAGGCGTTTCGGGCGATCTCGTAATACTCTACCCGAAACGTAACCTGACATCCGAACCTAACAATCTCTGGTACAAAAAGCTTTTTACTCGTTTTTGCTGCCAATAAAAATGATCCCTGTTTTCAAAAGCCTTTTCCTAAGTTTTTGCTACCAATAAAAACGACACCATTTTCGCAATAGCCATTTCTCAACGTTTGGGCTCAAAATACAAAACCGCATGGCGACTCCTCATTTTTCCTTCCCGTGAAGCGAGGTCTCAGACACCAACCCTCCGCGAAAGACAACCGCTTTCGCTCGCGCGAATCCGGGTAATTTCACCTATATAGGGTCAAATGTTTTTATAGTGCATAAAAGGTGTAGTGCACTACTGACTTGGTTTGGACAGGAAGTGGTAGTACCATGTTATTAAATTATACCTTGGGTATTGAATGTGTAGGCCTCATATATTTTGCATGGTGCCTTATGTGGTTATATTTATAGGGTTGTGGGTTCAAATAATGTGTAGAACGTGTACTACCCTAAGTGCTTGGTTGGAACCTTTATAGAAAGTGTTCCATATTATGACATGAGTGCGTAGGGCTACTTATGGTATCTTGTACCCCTACGTGGTTATCTATATGTGGTTATAGGTTGAGATAGTGCGTAAAATATATGTTGCACTGTATATTAGGATCGAGCATGGATATGTAGGACTTATGTGAAATACTATGTGCCATAAGTGTTTACATGTTCATAGTTGGTTGTGCACCTAGTGTTTAAATACATGTTGCACTGTTTTATTTGTTGAGCATGAGTATTTATATCCTATTATTGGATTGTTATTATTCAATAGTGTTGAAATATATATGCACTATGGTGATTGGTTTAACATGATTTGCAGTTCCATGTTATATATATGTGTTGATGTCCCCTGGGGTGGACTTACTTTCAAGTATCTGTTATGTGCTTGAATATAGTTGTATCAGCTGAGATTCGGGGGTATAGGGGGTACCATCACTTATGAAAAAATATTTCATAAGGTGTTTGGGTTGCCTTATACTTGTTACCCTTCACTCCCTTCTGTGGCCTCGGAGAGGGGGTTCAGCTTCTGTGGATATGTGCAGTCATGCCACAAGATAGCGAGGCAGCTTATATGGATCTCTGTTTGAGGTCATATAAGACGTGAATAAGCACTAGCATTTCACGAGAGCGGAGTATTCCTCCCACCGTAGTACTATATATGACCCAGAGGGGGAAAGGTAAAGAGAAGGTAACAGAATGTGTTTACCGCTTTACCAATGTGATTATATGAGCAACCTGTGTGTGTTGCATATAAAATGAGCAACCTGTTTATGTGGTGCTTATTGTAGGACTTGCTGGTCAGGAGGAAAAGGTAAATTAAAGTGTTTACTGTTTTCCCCAATATGATATTTGAGCAACCTGTGTGTGTTGCATATTATATGAGCAACATATTATGTGTTGCATATTATATGGCATATTGTTGCATACGTAATAGCTTGCTGAGATTATATCTCACCCCTTCTCCCTTTACTGTTTTAGATTTAGCTTAGACAGGTGGACCATACCGGTGAGGCCGGGAAGGAGTTTGGATCGTATTTTGGTTGTCAGGGTATGTATTAGTAAGGGAGTTGGGGGCTGGATTATGATTATTATTCTTTTGGGAAATGTTTGTATATAAAGTTTTACAAACATGTTTCAGTTGTATGGTGTTGTAAGTAAGCTTAAAGTTGGTTTGTTATGGTTGGCTTGTATAAGCCTTTCCAGTTGTATGATTTGTAAAAACAGGTTGTGTTTGTTTAAAGCAGGTTGTACATAGCCGCTAAGTAAAGAGGTTATTTTGAAATTGTTTTTGAAAATGGGTTGTGATACTTTCAAGTGGATTAAGGAAAAGTTATTTTTTTTTTTTAAAAAGTATGTTTTGGGACCCTCCATCCTGGGACACGGGTTTTAGGTTCCGGGAGTTGGGAGGCGCCCACACCTTGTATGGTATATTTAAGTGAAATAAAATGCAACATAAATTTTTCAACCCAACCCAACCCCATATTACTTTTCAAGTTGTAAGACAATATGAATTACCAACCTATCATGTTTTTCCTTAAACTCCTTGTAGTATTATGCCTGATTCAAAAAGCTAATGGTGGGCTTTACTTTCATGAAAGAGACGTTATTACATTTGTTAATAGTATGAGAAATGATGTTATATCCCTTCGTTGTCAGTCAGGTCATTCAGATCGCGGATTGGAAACGTTACAACCTGGTGAATCTATTTCGTGGGAGGTTTGCGCTGCTCCTCGAACACTTTACTTTTGCCATATCTATTGGGGATCAAAGCAAAACATATTTGATGTTTATAATAAAACCATTCGTCATATGACTGGTCATTCTGATAGCATATTACCTTCTTGGGCGATTAGAGAGGATGGTTTTTATTTCTGTTTATTGAGTAATCAAATTATTCCAGACCCTTGGAGGTATTCATATCCATGGAATTGAAATGTTTAATGTATGTACTCCCTCCGTCCTGTCCGACTTAGGACATTCACTCCCGACACGGAAATTAAGGAATACTATTATAATATTAGGAGAGAGAATGAGTGGAGGATGTGTTGTGAGTGTGAAAAATTAAATAGGAGAGAGAATGAGTGGGATAAATAGTGATGGGATTATTGTTGTGAGTATGACAAGTGGGTCCCATTTAATATAAAAGTAATATAAACTTTCCATTGTGGGCCGTCCTAAGTCGGGTGGGACGCCCAAAATGGCAAAACGTCCTAAGTCGGACGGGACGGAGGGAGTATAAGAGTAATACTAAATCCAATGGAAAAGTTTGACTTACTCTCTCCGTTATGTTCTTAATTTTTACTTTGCACATTTATTAAAAAATCAAAATAAATTAGTGTATGTTATCAATTTAAAATAAAAACAATTATTATTATTAGCTTTTTCACTCAATCTTGGATCCATTAACATGATGCTTATATATGTAATATTTCCTAAATAGCTAAAATAGAGGCCAAAAAAGAAAAAAACAACAACTATATATGAAATTAACAAAATAATTGTGCATTAAGTAAAATGAAAGACATCTTCTTTCGTAACAACTGCGAACTTAAATAAAAACAACTGTAAATTAACAAATATGTCAAATAATCTCAAAAAATTTCAAAAATAGAGGCCATAAAAGACTAAAAACAACTATAAAATTATCTAAAAACAACTATAAACTTAACAAATATATCAAATAATCTTATAAAATTGCAAAAATAGAGGTTATAAAAGAATAAAAATTGTGAACTTAACTAAAAAAAAACTGTGAACTTAACTAAAAACAACTGTAAACTTAACAAATAAGTCAAATAATCTCATAAATAACAAAAATAGAGGCAATAAAAGATTAAAAACAACTATAAACTTAACTAAAATCAATTGTGAACCTAATAAATATGTCAAATAATCTCATAAATACCAAAAGTAGAAGTATAAAAGACCAAAAACAAATGCGATCTTAACTAAAAACAACTATAAATTAAGTAAATGGTAGCCATTTTCATACAAAACTTATGAATTTAGCTAAAACAACTGTGAACTTCTCTTTGTATTTTTGGAAGAACTGTGAAAATAACTGTGAACTTCTAAAAAATAACTGTGAACTTGGAACAACTGTGAACTTCTCAAATTTTCTGTAAATTATATGTTGATTATACTAGCTTGATTCGTTTTGACGATACAATCACAACGGTGCTCTCGAATTTTTATTCTGACTTTTGGATGTTAAGATATTTTATTTTAAAGTTTTGAGAGAAAAAAAAAAAAAAAGAGAGAAAGAGGAGAGATAAAGTGCAAGGGGATGGAGGAAAGCGTCCACGTGTACCACATAATTATTGAGGGACACGTAGGGATGGCAATGTGGCGGGTTCTTCATTTCCCAAACTCGCCCCTATAGTGGTCTACCATTTCCCGAACACCTGTCCTGTTTATGCGTTACCCGAGCCCGTCCCGTTTAACCTGCCCCGATAGTTATTTAAGTAATTTCCTATAAAAACACCCATAATCCAAGGACCCCTCTAGTAATTTCCTATATATTCGGGGAATTTAAGTAATTTTCCTATAAGGGCATTTAAGTAATTTCCTATATATTCGGGGCGGGTCCGGGGTGGGGCGGGGTAAACCCAAACCCTCCAAAAATCCGGCGGGTTTTCAAATTTGCATCCCAAATTTAGCCTATTAGGGGCAAATCCGGCCTATTAGGGGTGGGTCTATTCGGGTTTGGGCGGGTTCGGATTTTTTTGCCATCCCTAGTGGCACGTATGTAATTTCAGCTAATTTGAAAATGGCACACACGTCCATGTAATATTATAAGAGCTGATGGTAATTTTTTAAAATGCGTGTCCTTAGTGATCGTTTTCATGAGCATGGAGGATGATTTGGAAATTTCTCCATAATAAAATGCCTTTACTATGGCTCCCTTCAAATATTTCCAATCCCACTCATAGAATTGATTTTTTTCCAAAATATTGATTTTTAAAAATTTAAATACCAAACTAACATTGATGAAAAAATATTTACCAAACTAGCACTTTCCACTTGAATTTCGGAATTGGTAATTTCGGAATAATGTAATCCGGAATTACCAATTCCGGATTCCAATTTTTTTTTTCCGAAATATTGATTTTTTTTCATAAAAGTGTAGACGAAATCCAAATGTTCACACTCAAATAAAGGCAAATCAAAATTTCATAAAACCCAAAACCTAGGTATAAGAGTAATTTTAGTTTTATAACTTTTTTAATAAATATCAAAATTTCGTAAAATTTCATTTGCACCCCTCATGAAATTTTTGGAGGCAAATGAAATTTTTCCTTAAATACATTACTTCTCTTGGGCCTTTTACTTGTTCCATTTTTATGTGAAAGCCTCATGAAATTTTTGGAGGCAAATGAAATTTTATTTTTCCCAACATCTTTAAATTCAAATGTTTTTAGTGTTTCCCACATAGATGCACCCTACATTTTTCTAATCTTTCTTTGGGACCTCTCTTAGTGAGAGGACCTTTAAGGGGACTTCCTCTTTCTAATTTATTATTTTATATATATAAATAATACTCCCTCCGTCCCACTCGAAGTGTCTCAACTTTCCTTTTTGGGCGTCCCATTTAAAGTGTCTCAATCCCAAAATGGAAAGTTTTTATTATTTTTATACTCTTCCTACCCCACTCATTCCCTCTCCTATTTTACTTTTACACTCACAACATTCTCTCTCCTAACTATTCCTTCCACTCATTCTCTCTCCTATTTAATTTTTCATACTCACAACATTTAACATTTTTCTCTATCTTACCTCACTTTCCTTAATTCCCGCGCCGATCTCATTTTTAGACACTTCGGACGGGACGGAGGGAGTATATATATAGAAATAAAGAAAGAAGAGAAGAGAAGAATTAAATAAGAAAATAATTAAATAAGGAAAAAAGGGATTCCGGAATTGGTAATTCCTGATTACATTCTGCACGATCGCCCCAATTATATCGCACGATCGCTCGTTTTTTGTAAAAAAAAAATTATTAATTCAGTTTTGAAAAAAAATTAAATTGGAATCCGGAATTGGTAATTTCGGATTACATTATTCCGGAATTATCAATTCCGGAATTCAAATGAAAAGTGTTAGTTTGGTAAATATTTTTTCATCAATGTTAATTTGGTATTTAAATTTTTAAAAATCAATATTTTGGAAAAAAATCCATAGAATTCATGAGTAATATTTCAGCAAGAGTACGCACAATAAGTTTATTGTGGTAAATTTATTTAAATAAATAGCTTTATGAGATGAAAATTCAACACAATATAATAAAACTTGAGATGAATATCTAATATAGAAGGTAAAATAAAAAAGTATAATGGACAGACAATAAAATCATATCAATGATCTCTGTAATAAGGCACATTCACATAATCTGCAAAGTACTAAAATTGTTTCTCCCTTGAATGGTCTATTTAAGTGAAATAAAATGCAACATAAATTTCTCAACCCAACCCCATATTACTTTTCAAGATGTAAAACATGGAAAACAACATGAATCACCAACCTATCATGTTTTTCCTTAAACTCCTTGCAGTATTCTGCCTGATTCAAAAAGCTAATGGTGGGCTTTGCTTTCATGAAAGACACATTATTACAATTGTTAATCATATGAGAAATGATGCTATATCCCTTCATTGTCGGTCAGGTCATTCAGATCGCGGATTGGAAACGTTACAACCTTGGGAATCTATTTCGTGGGATGTTTGTGCTACTCCTGGAACACTTTACTTTTGCCATTTCTATTGGGGATCAAAGCAAAACATTTTTGATGTTTATAATAAAACCATTCGTCTTAGGACTCAGCATTCTGATAACCCATTACCTTCTTGGGCGATTAAAGAGGATGGTTTTTATTTCTGTATAATGGATACTTCAATTACTCCATACCCTTGGAGGTATTCGTATCCATGGAAATGAAATGGTTAACGTATATGTAAGAGTAATACTAAATCCAATGAAAAAGTTTGACTTACTCTCTCCGTTATCTTCTTAATTTTTACTTTTTTGCATGTTTATTAATAAACCAAAATAAATTGGGTCAAGAATAGAATAATAGTGAATGGATGATATATTTTTTCATATTCATAAAAAGTAAGTGAAAAGTAGATAGGGAAGTAATTATTTATTTATAATATACTCCATCCGTTACACCGCAAACTACACACTTTACTTATAGGGCGTACCACTACAAACTACACATTTTCTAAAATCGAAACTCCCGATTACGATTTCGAAAAAGGCCAAATCTGAATCGAATAGTGTAATGCCTGTTAACGGGTCCAGTTTAGAACCGGCGGTTCATGGTTTTGATTTTCGGTTCACACGATTTTTAATTTTTTTTTGTCTTTTTCATATAAAAAAATGTTTTATATTTTTTTTCATTGAAAATATTTACAAAAAGTTATATAAATAAAAAAGAAAAAACAAAATAAATGAAAGTATATAAAAGAAAAGGGGGACGGACTACCCTTTATTTTTTTATTGAATATGAAAAAATATTTTAGACTGTTCTTATTACTGATTATTTTTACAAAAAGGTTCTAAAGAAAAGATAGGAAAAACTAAACAAATGAAAATATATAAAAGAAAATAGAGACAGACGACACCCTTTAATTTTTTAATTTTATTTTTTTAATAGAAAAAATATTTTAGACTATTTTTATTATTGATTTTTTTTACAAAAAGTTATATAAAATGTTTGAAAAAAAAACTAAAAAAATGAAAGTATATAAAAAATAGAGACAGGCGGTACCATAAATTGTTTTTTTTAACAGAAAAAATATTTATACTTTTTATTACTGAAATTACTTTAAAAAATATATAAAAAGGTTAGAAAATTTAAATAAATGAAAGTATATATAAAAAAGGGTCTGTATCATTTAAATTTTATTAATTATTGGGAAAAACTACATAAGGGGGACAACCAAACCTTGCCCTTTTATAATTAAGAGAGAATATTAGTCGTTACCTCTTTTTATTATAATTGTTATCTATATTCTAACATATAAAGAAACTAAAGTAACATTTAAATAACATTACGTTTCAATTACCTTAATCGCTTTCCGATTTAGTTTAATCAAATTACTCATCTTCGCCACCAAGATTATCTGTTGGCTCGTCGTTTTTCTTTTTTCTTTCCGCTTTAATCCAATAATTAAACAAATTACAAGCTTCGAATCTATCGGATGATAAATTCACTATAAGAAAACTGACAGATACCAGATACCGACGAAAATTAGCGACGAAAATAAATCCGTCGCTATTAGCAACGGATTAGCAATGAAATAACAACGACCTATAGTGGAAAACAAAAAACGAAATTAGGAAGAGAATACCGACAAATTTAGTGACAGAAATGCCGACGGATTCCATTCCGTCTCTAATCCGTCGCCATTTTGGCGTCAAAATTTTGCGCACTTTTTTATCGACGGATTTATGACGGAATAGCGACAGATATATTTAGCGACGGATTTGAGTCGTTGCTAAATGATTTAAAATATTTATTAAATATATATTTTAGGGTAGCGACGGAATAGTGACGGATTAAAATCCGTCGGTAAATAAATTACTTATTATTACCGACGAATTTGAGTCGTTGCTAAATGATTTAAAATAATTATTAAATTTTTATTTTAGGGTAGCGACGGAATAGTGATGGATTTAATTGCTGACAGATTAAAATCCGTCGGTAAATAAATTACATATTATTACCGACAGATTAAATCTGTCAGTAAATAAATTACATATCATTTACTATTTTTTTTGTATAAATAAAACTATTTGAGATTGTAGTTAGTATTGCAATTTTTTTAAAAAAAAATTATATAAAAAAGTTAAGAATATTTAAAGAAATGAAAGTATATAATAGAAAAAAAGAGACGGACAATAGCATTTACTTTTTAAATTTTTTTAATTTTTTTTTCCGGATAAATAAAACTATTTGAGATGTTAGTTAGAGTGAAATTTTTTAAAAAAAAGTTATATAAAAAAAGTTAAGAATTTTTAATGTAATGTAAGTATATAATATAAAAAAGAGAGACGGACAATAGCATTTACTTTTTTAATTTTTTTAAATTTTTTTTTGGATAAATAAAACTATTTGAGATGTTAGTTAGTAGTGAAATTTAAAAAAAAAAAGTTATATAAAATGGTTAAGAATTTTTAAAGAAATGAAAGTATATAATATAAAAAAAATGAGACGGAGAATAGCATTTACTTTTTTAATTTTTTTTTTTTGTATAAATAAAACTATTTTAGATGTTAGTTATTAGTGAATTTTTTTCAAAAAAAAGTTATATAAAAAGTTAAGAATTTTTAAAGAAATGAAAGTATATAATCGAAAAAAGAGAGACGGGCAATAGCATTTACTTTTTTATTAATTATTTTTTGGATAAATAAATTTATTTGAGATGTTAGTTAGTAGACATTTTTTTAAAAAAAAAATTATATAAACAAAGTTAAGAATTTTTAAAGAAATGAACGTATATGAAAGAAAAAAGAGAGACGGACAATAGCATGTACTTTTTAAATTTTAAAAAAATGATAAATAAATCTATTTGATGAGATGTTAGTTAACAGTGAATTTTTTTTTAAAAAAATATATAAAAAAGTTATGAATTTTTAGGCTTTAGGGTATATGTATATGATTTAGGGTTTAGGGTTATGTTTTAGGGTATAGGTTAAGGTTTATGGTATATGTATATGAGTTATGATTTAGAGTATATGGTATGTGTATATGATACGGAGTATATGATTTAGGATATAAAGTATGGGAGTCTGGTGTATGGGGTATATGGTATATATGATATGAGTTATGCTTTAGGGTATAGGGTATGATTGTCTGATGTATGAGTATATATATATTTTTCATTTTTTTTAATAAAAAGAAAACTATTTGAGATGTTGGTTAGTAGTGAATTTTTTTACAAAAAGTTATATAAAAAATTTAAGAATTAAAAAAAAAATAGTATATAATAGAAGAGGGACATACAATAGCATATATACTTTTTAAATTTTTTTATATTTTTTTTTGTCAAATAAAACTATTTGAGATGTTAGTTATTAGTGAATTTTTTTATAAAAAAAGTTAAGAATTTTTAAAGAAATAAAAGTATATAATAGAAGAGGGACGACAATAGCATATACTCCCTCCGTCCCACCAAAACTGATACTTATTTCCTTTTTGGTCCGTCCCATCAAAACTGATACTTCCCAAAATGGCAAGGAAATCTTCACTATTTACCCCACTCATTCTCTCTCCTATTTCACTTTTACACTCACAACATTCTCTCTCTTAACTATTCCTCCCACTCATTCTCTCTTCTATTTAATTCTTCATACTCACAACATTTTCTTTCACTTTTTCTCTCTCTTACTTTTTCTTAATCCGCGTGCCCAGAAATTTGGTATCCTTTTTGGTGGGACGGAGGGAGTATCCTTTTTTAATTTTTTTATATATTTTTTGGATAAATAAAAATATTTGATATGTTGGTTAGAGTGAATTTTTTTAGAAAAAGTTATATAAAAAAGTTAAGAATTTTTAAAGAAATAAAAGTATATAATAGAAGAGGGACGGACAATAGCATATATACTTTTTTTTATTTTTTTTATTTTTTTTTGATAAATAAAACTATATGAGATGTTGGTTAGTAGTGAATTTTTTTACAAAAAGTTATATAAAAAAATTTAAGAATTTTTTTTAAAAAATAATAGTATATAATAGAAGAGGGACAGCCAATAGCATATATATATTTTTAATTTTTTATATATTTTTTTGGATAAATAAAACTATTTGAGATGTTGGTTAGTAGTTAAATTTTTTACAATAATTTATATAAAAAAAGTTAAGAATTTTTAAAGAAATAAAGGTGTATAATAGAAAAAAGATAGACAATAACATATACTCCCTCTGTCTCGCTACAAACTGCACACTTTCTATTTTGGGCGTCCCATTACAAACTGCACACTTCCTAAAATGGCAAAGAATCTTTACTATTTCCTCCACTCATTCTCTCTCCTACATTATTTTAATACGCACAACACCATTATAATTTACTATTCCCTCCACTCATTCTCTCTCCTTAAGGCCTATGATTCCACTGCTCGATCAGTTTTGGGGATTGCAACTTTAAATTTGTGGTTTGGGAAGAAGGTCATGGTTGTTGACTTCCAAGTAATTAATATCCCCATTTCATTTACTGGTCTACTAGGACGACGCTGGATCCACCAGATAAACGGGGTGGCCTCTACTTTGCACCAGTGTGTCAAATTTCAGTCCGATGATGGAACTATCACTACTATCTATGGAGACAGTGTGACTGTAGAAGGGACCAATACCGGGGGTATTCCAATACTGGAAATCAAGCATGATGAAGAAGGGCTTACCTTAATTGGCTTCTCCTTGACCACCTCTAAAGTGCAAGTGTGTTATGCAGACCTCACTACTACCTCAGACAAAATATCTCCTGCCATGCGAATGATGAGAAAGATAAATTATCTTCCGGGGCTTGGACTGGGTAAAAGGCTTCAGGGTCATCATACTATCATTGATGCAAAGGAAGAAACCACCCGACATGGCCTGGGCTACAAACCAACTCCTCAGGATGATAGGGAAGCTAAAGTAACAGTTCAGGAAAGACGAAAAGTTGGTACTAATGAAGGGGGTCCGTCTCATTCCTTATAGCCAGTCTCTGGCCAAGTACTTCACCAAGGGCGAGACTCAGTATGATGAGAATGACAGTCAGCAATCAATAAGGAAGGATCTCTTGAAAAGCCTTGAAAAGGCCCGTGGAAAGCCAGCTAATCCCATCAAGAGGATGTTTCTCGACCTGTCGAGTATTCCTGGGGCTACCACCACTGTTCAGAACGAGTATGTCTTCAAAGGGGACCCAGACCGCCTCAAAGAGCCAAAACTCTTCCCAGCAGGGGTAATGGATTTCTCCACCTTCGAGTTAGCTCTCTCGAAGGTCAGCCAGGTAGAAATTGCCAGCGGTGAAGATAGTGGGCCTGTATTGCAGAGACTGTTTGATGAAGAAATACAGATTCCCGACCTGATAGACTTCAGATCATATGACGAGACTGTTGCCATGATTGGAGACGGCAGTAAAGAGCCATTTGATCCTCAAACTCTGGTGACTAAGACAGAGATGTCGTTGAAGAACTGGGAGACATTTTCAGGTCCGATAGCCAGCCGACAGCAAATGATCACAGAGCTTGGATTGGTCCCCAGTCCCTCTATGTTTAGTCCTGTCAAACACCCTGTCATTCGTACTATAGAGTTGGGAGTCTTTGAGTTCGAGTCCTCTGAGTCATCTGACGGCCTTACGCCTGAAGATTATGAATGTGTCGCCAATGTGATCTTTCCATTTACATTAAATGAAATGATAGATCTTTCTGAGTATCCCCATAAGTTAACTTAACAAATGATAAATTAACTAATAATCTAACAACAGTTAATAATGATTCATTTGAACAAGATGCAAACACACTAAATGAACAATACATTAAAGAAATCTTTAAGCAGGTGTAAGTACCCAAATCCGGATCGTCAAAATCCGTTAGAAGTTAACCGGAATCCGTTAACTGGCCTGCTCCAGGTTAACCGAAACCCGTTAAGCTCCCCGTTCTCAAGCCAACGAGACATCCCGGGACTGCCCCGTGCATCCCGATGTCGAAACGTACTTAACACACGTCATCGCACGTAAAAGTACGGCTTTCCCTGAAAAAACGCACTTTTCGGCACTTTTCGGGGGCGTTTCGGACATTTTCCGGACTGTTATTTTAAAAACGGACAAAACCGGGACCCGAGAACGAACTCCCACAAAGCCTGGTGAGTCATGGGACATGTGGCGTGCATGCCACCTCCCTCTAGTCACCTTTCAATAAAAAATCAAGGAGAAAAGACTAAAATACCCCTGGTATACAGTCTCAGTCCGGCCGGACTCTTATGCAGGCGTACCAGAATTGCCAGCAAGTCCCTCCAATTTCCAAAGTTTCACAAAACCCCCTGGATTTCAAGCTAAGTCTGTTCGGACTCATGCTGAAATTTCACCTATAAATACCAAGGCTGTCAAAGCCATAAAGAACAAAAAAAAAAATTAGTCTCCAAATTCACCGTAGCCACGGTCCAAACCTGTTTCACCCCTTCCCGAGCTCCCGTTTCATCTCGATTCATGTGAAACCTTCGTATTTCGACCAAATACGCCCCTCACCATCTTAAAACACCATCCCAAACCACTTTCCGTATCCCGTATACACCCCCCGAGCCAAAGGAGTCGACCCTAGCCATAGGTATAACTCCCTCTCCCTAATCTCTCGTTCTGCCTCGTTTTATGCGCTAGTCACTATAATCGTTTCAGACGAGCATTATTGAAATGTAGACGCCTCCGTCTAACGTGGTCCGATACGTTTTAGCCCCTAGATCCTCTTCTTTTTCCGTAAGAGAAGTAATCTCAGGTTAAAACGGCGTTCCGGTCCCGTTCCATTTAAATTTCCGTCATATACAATTCCGGACCGTTTGATCCGTCGAACGTCATTTACATTTCATGCAACTTTACAATTCCGAGTCGTTTGGCTCGTCGATCGTCATTTACAATTCCGGATCGTTTGATTCCGTTGATGCCGCACTTTAAATACTGTCATTTACAAGTCCAACCCGTTTGGATCGTGATAGTATTTACTTTTCAAAGTCCGAGTCGCAACCCGATTTGTTGATGACATGTCATTTAATACGTTTTTTTCTGTAAAAATCGTTAACAATGTAATGCCCGGTTCAAAACCGGAGTTCGACCTTCGAACTCTCTTTCAAAATGGGCGAAATAACGTTTGGCATCCAAACGATCATCTTCAAACTTAAAAGCCGACTTTTGACATTCAAATCATTTAATACGTTTTTTCCCGTAAAAATCGTTAACAATGTAATGTCCGGTTCAAAACCAGAGTTCGTCCTTCGAACTCTCTTTCAAAATGCGCGAAATGACGTTTTCTTCAAACTCAAAATCCGACGTTTGACATTCAAACGCTCTTTTCTTAAAAGTCAACATTTGACACTTAAGTTAAGCGGTTAAAATCAGCATTCGCGCCACTTTTCCTTAAAACTTCCAAAACCGACGTTTGTCATTCAAACGCTCGCCTTTTCAAACAAGATCACCTAATCAACGTTTGACATTCAAACCAAGATTAAGCTTGTCATTCAAGCCCCCATTTCAAAAATGCAAACACACACACACATGCACACGTTTTCTAGAAAGGTAGAAAGACTCGTCATACGAGGCATTTTGGGTGATCTCGTAATATTCTTCCCGAAATGTAACGTGACCTCCGAACCTAGCAATCTCTGGTACTCAAAAAGCTTTTTACTCGTTTTTGCTACCAATAAAAATGACACCCCGTTTTCAAAGCCTTTTCCTAAGTTTTTGCTACCAATAAAAAACGACACCATTTTCTCACTAAAAGCCGTTTTTCAACGTTTGGGCTCAAAATATAAAAACCGCGTGGTGACTCCTCTTCCTTCCCGAAAAGCGAGGTCTCAGACACCAACCCTCCGCGAAAGACAACCGCTTTCGCTCGCGCGAACCCGGGTAATTTCAGTTGGCGACTCCGCTGGGGAATTGGATACTTTTTCAAAACTACCGTTGTTTTCTAAAAGGCCTTCCGTGGGTCAAACTTTCATTTACCATTCCTCGTTTTCGTGTGCGTGTGTTACTTTAAACCTCGAACGGTTTTTTCAAAGGCATTACATTGTCGTCTTTTCAAAATCATACCATGTTTGTGCATCCCCATTCATGTTTGATTTTAATGCTATCTTTTGAACTGCGCCTCAAAATTCTTTAAGACACATTCTGAAAAATCTCTGTTTTACTCAGAAAAAGAATTTTAGTGACCGCACACTACTCGCACTTGTGAGCGTTGTGAGGAATTTTTGAGTCGCCACCTATATTATTGTTTGGAAAACATAGAAAAACCATTTTTTGAAAGAGATTTGGGTTCGGGGCTTAGGTAATGGAATGGGAAGGTCAATGAGCACCCATTCCACCCAATCCGGAGATCGGTCTTGCTAAAGAAAAGAGAGGTTTTCAAAAAGAGAAAAAGATTTTAAAATAAAAAAACAATTAAAGATCCATTTAACAGGGTTAAACAGAATGTAGGATCGATTGCTTCGAGACCATCCCCATGATTTGGAGAGGCTATAGGCCGACCCTAGATTCAATGGATTTATACCAATCTAACAATCAATTAGAAAGGAATTTAGGGGTTACCTTGCGTGAGGTGATTTGGGCAGAGTTTCGACTCAAGTTTAGAATCGAATCTTGATACGGAAAAAGCTTTGCCTCAGTCCTTTGACTTGGATCTTGATGTTTGTTTATCAACAAGGTTGACAAAAAAACTTTGAGGTAGTTTTAGGGGTGATTTTACATGAATCTTTCAAGGAGAGAAACTAGTAAAATGTGTGTGTTGTGTAGAAATTGTGGACCTTTTGAACCTTGGAAGTCACCAAGTATTTATACGTGTTGGAGAGGTGTTGAAGATGAGATCAAACACTTCAAGAAGGTTCCAAACTCCAAACTCTATTGGTTGGCCGTATGGATGAAGTTTTATCCCGAAAAGAGGTTGAAATCGACGAGGAAACTGTCATCTGCATGCTGCAGAGGGACAATATCTCGCGCGAGACACGCCATTCCGTGTGAGATATCGTTGTCTGTGGACAGTTCTGTCCTTTCCCCATTATCTCGTATGCAGTTTAGTTCCAAACTAACGGTGGTTAGTCAAAACATAACGAAACATGACGAAATGGTGGATTTCTACTTGTTGACTCAAAGTGAGACTTAGAGTGGTATAAATTTGATCTGATGGGTTCAGAATGGGGTGTCTACAGAGCCCCTCGTCGACAAGTCTTATGAAAGAAGTCATGTCGACGATAGAAAAGACATCATTCTGAACATCGGGATGGTCTGGCCGCACGACTGATGACATATCTCTATCGGAGAATCAGACCATAACGTAGTTCGACTCCAAAACACGAAAAGGATGCTTTAGGTATTTTGAAAATTATTTTGAAAATCGAGGATATTTTGTTTTTTGAAAAGGTAAATTCATACTCAGGAATCAAATCAAGACCCAATTCTGAATATACCTGTCTTTCTGAAGATTCGCCTGTCTGGGCTCCGAACCTGCGGGAAATGTGTAAGATAACAAAGGCTTACCTGTTTGGTCCTTTGAGTCCTGTCAGTTTTTTGACGATTCGCCTTTCTGGGCTCCGAATCGGGCTTTTTGTTGTTGAGGATGACGATTCACCTGTTTGGGCATTGAATCGGGCTTTTGTGATGACGATCCACCTGTCTGGGCGTTGGACTGAGCTTTTTTTTTTGTGATGACGATCCACCTGTCTGGGCGTTGGACCGGGCTTTTTTTTGTGATGACGATCCACCTGTCTGGGCGTTGGACCGGGCTTTTCTTTTGATGATTCACCTTTCTGGGCTCTAAACCATGTGAAATGAGTTGATCCCTGGATCAATCATTTTTCGAGCGACTGGTGCCATATCGGGCGATTGTACGGGAACGTTCGGCTCGTTCTGTGACTTGCGGAGACGATTTTTCCACGTTTCCTTGCTAGTGTATCATTTCCAAGGGTAAATGTGTCAAAATTTTGAATTTTGACGTTGCGTAGACGCTTATTGTCGAGGACAATTTTGTCAATTTCCAGAAGGTATATCTCGCGCGAGACAGCTTATCTCGTGCGAGATTTGTACTGTCGGGGCAATATAAAACAACAGCTGTTGTTTTAATTTGAAAACATCCTTTTCAAATTCCCTCCCTAGCTCAAACTAAGGTCGTTTTCTCTGCAAATTTTCGCGAGTTTCTTGTTGATTTCTTCTTCTAATCAACTCTCAATCATTCCTCCCTCCACAATCAATGGCTCAAGAAGGAAAAAATCCAATTTTGGGGAGTTATTTGCTAGGAAAGGATTACCCTCGCAACGACCTCACCTTCGATAGGGACGCGCATATCTCTACCGCCGTTCGGGAAGGTTTGGTAAGAGCTTCTCTCTCAAATCTTGATTATTGCATTGTATTTGAATTCATGCTTCTTGAATCCCAATTTCATCAATGGCCATTTTTCTTTGCTTTTGTCTAGAACTTGGTTCTATCTTGCATGCTCGGTTTTTTGTCGACTTTGTTGAATGATTGTCGTTGCGTTGTGTGCGTATGAGTCCCCTACATATCATGAATTGTAGGAGGGGTTGATTCGGGTCATCAATGGCATCCTTGGGCAAGCTTTTCTTGCAGGCACGCCAAGTGTTCGATGAAATGTCTCAATGAAAATTTTCTTCTATTTCATTGAATTCTTTCCATGGAATGATTTCTAATATTGCCCTTTTTGCTTTTCCTCTGTTTTGCAGGCCGACGAAGAATTGCCGTGGGAGCCCGAAACTGGCTAGAGCTGTGTGGGACAAGATCAAGGATCTTGATGGTGTTCGAGATAGGGTGGCCCAAACGGGGCTTCTGACTTTTGTTAATAACCTTCAGGGGATGAGACGGTCTCCCCAAGTCCTTCAGGCGATCAGGGAGAGGTGGTGGGATACTACCCACACCGTTCATTTGCGCTTCGGGGAAGCAACCATGACTCCGACGGACTTCCTTGCTATCACGGGGCTAGAGTTTACCGGCGAGCCCCTGCCGAAGACTGCGGGTTATAAGCCTGCGAGCCCTGCCGTGTGGAGGCAGCTGATTGGTTTCTCCCCTAACAAGGTTACGGGTTTGCTGCTGAGTTGACACCCCTCCGGCGTCAGATTGAGGATTATGCTCTTAATCCGAATGTGAATACTGATCGGTTGGTGCGGGGTGCCCTTTGGTATATTCTTTCTGAGACCATCTTTGCGAACCACTCTTCTACGGCTCGTCTTTCTCTTCTGGGTTTGTTGGTGAATTTGGATGAGGTGAGTACATACGATTGGGGCTCAGCGGGGCTGGCCTTCTACTATCACGCCATGGACAAGGCGTGTAGGCACACCAGGGATACCCTGTCGGGGTATTCTTATGCTTGGGAGGTATGCTCTTGATTCTGTTTCTGTCTTTTACCTGTAGCCCTTGTCTGTATTCCATGCTGAATCTGCTCTTGTTTTCTTGTGCAGATATGGGGCTACACTGTCCTTGGATTGTACAAGTTTGAGTTGGAGAGACGGACCCCTTTGCTCCCGGATATCAGGAGGTGGAGCCACCCCAATCGGAGCATTGACGAGGAGGAGGATCAGGAGTAGACCCTGACGGTCGCAGATGCGCGGGCCATGCTGGACACTTTTGAGTATGAGCGGCTGGGCCTTTATCCATGGACCCTGTTGGAGCTGGAGGTCCACCGTGCTTGGGATGCCACTGCGATGCAGAGGATGCTGGCATCTCTGGAGGGGAATACTATGTACCTTGGTGAGCGGGTCTTCCCACAGCATGGCCGGGGTAGACTATCATATAGGGTGCCAGCGGATCCGCCGAGGGCGATGTACCCCACCCACTTCATTCCAGATGATGGTTTTGCTGGTCTCTTGGTAGGTTGTGCGGCTACGACTCGTGTTATCTAGGGAGCTTCATATGCAGAGTTCTTTCCTCGCCTGATGGTCCCCTTCCGGTGGGTGCTAGGCGATCTCTTGCTCGTGGCTCCGCCTCTGCCTCTGCCTCAGAATCATCAGCCCCAAGCACTTCTTCCCGGGCTGCTGGTTCTCTTCCTTTTGCGCCAGATTTCGGTCCTCTGAGCTACAGGTACATGATAGGGAGTATGCCGATGATGGGCCATATCTCGACTCTGGACCATATTCCCGAGGGTTACCGCCTTCCGCCGGATGTCTCCTCGGTATGTTTCTGTTTATATTATTTTCCCGTATTCGTCCATATAAGTGTATATGTCCGACTTCATCTGAGCATTTCTTTTCCTTTGTTGTCAGGTCACTATGTCCGCGACCGATTACAACCGTGGAGCGACCAAGATGGCGGGACTGATGGCCCTGGTGTCGGACCTGTCTGAGAGGCTGTTCCAGAAGGCTTCTTTGGCGGCCTCGACAGTGGCCTCTGCGGTGACCCCTACTTGTGGAGCCAAGAGGTTGAGGAGGGATGGTAGCCCCCGTGGTGGTGATGGCGGAGGTGCCGGCGGCTCGAGCGACTTGATGGCGTGATCCCCTCCTTTTCTTTCTTATTTGATTTCTGATGACTTGTATATATTGGCCGTGTGGGCCCAGACAATTTTTCTTTTACTTTGATACCTGTTAGCAAGTAGGTAGCACCAAAAAACATGTTTTTCTTATGTCCTAATCCTAGGTCTAATTACTTAATTTTTTTAACTTTCTCGACTTTTCGTGATTTGGAAATGGAATGGCCATCTAGGCCACAATTTTGAGCTTGATTTTGGTGTTGCACCATATGTTGGAAACTGTATGTGCAGGTTTTTCGAGACTTGCTTCGTCAAGTCGGGGTTAGATTTTTATTTGTGCAGAACTGTTGCTGTTTTGCCGTGGCGATGTATCGCGCGAGAAATAGTATATCGCGCGAGACACGCTACCCAGGCAAGATCCTCTTCCTTCTTCGAACAGGATTTTGTCAGTCTTCCCTATAAAATCACCCTGTAGTCCGGCCAGATAACTCACCCTAGCCTTTCAAACTCTAGAGATATTCTGTTAGGGTAAAGCTCTTGTCTTCTTTTTCAACCCTGTGATCCATGGCTTCCAAGGAGATTGCCCCAACGTCCATGATAGTTAATGATTTTTTGTTGTCATCTGAGGTGATTGAAGCCTTCAAGCAAGCATCAAGAGATTTTGTGAGGTCATTTCGTAACCGATCTCGCAATAGGTTTATTGCAGAATTCAGATTCAGAATCCTTTTCACCTTGAAGAACCTCCAACCGGATTGGAATCTTCTGCAGGGTGCTGCTCGATTTTGGGATCCCTCTATTCATCTTTTCAATTTTTCTTTGAATGAGATGGTGCCTACTGTGGAGGAATTTGCTATTATCTTGGATATGCCTTTGACTGGAGAGATTGCTGTTCCTAAATACAACATGAATCATTCAGAGGCCTTGAATGAATTGCTAGGGATCCCCCTTGATACTTGCTACGAGTTGGTTCACCGTAGGTGGGTAGATTGTTCTTCCTTTCCTGAGCAATTCAGCGGAGATTCAGATGATGATGCCTTTCATGTCTACAAATGGAACTTTCTGGCCCTTTCTCTTTTCGGAGATGTTTTATTTACATGCAGGGATGGCTTGGTTGACTCCCAATTGGTGGAGATTGTTCTGCAGGCTAGAAAACGTTCTAGGAACATTATCCCGCTAATCTTGGGCGAAACCCTGCATGGTATTGATGAGCTGCAGAAGACCGGTGTCATGACTCAAGGGAGTCCTCTTTTGTTAACTATTTGGCTTAGGGAGTATCTCAAGTTGATAGGTCCCCCGTTGGAATATTCCTCGTTCACATATCATACGCGAAAGTTGTTGATCAAGGATCTCTCGACGGATGAATGGGCTGAGTTGATTGCGAAGATGGTAACTGCAGATATTCTTTGGTGCCCACCTTATAGGAGACTGAACAAGTATGTTTCCAATACCAAGGGTTTTGACAGGGTTGTTCTTCCGGTTTGCGAGATTCCTCCTTCTATTTTCCCAAATGGGTGCTCCGTCAGTTTGGTCAGCCGCAGGACACTCATCTTTTCGAAGGGGCCTCTCGTGATGTATCTTATATTGGTGTAGAGTTTGCGCAGGTGCTAGCTCAAGCGTGGGGTGAAGGAACTAGTCGGGACCGCTGGTCGAACCTTCGAACTTTTAATGCAAGCATCTTCTTATCCGACAAGTATTTGGATTGGTTTCTTCATACTGGCCACCCTAGTGTGGAGAAGATTGATGATCTGCGGCTTTCACTGTTAGGGGATTCTTTTGTAGCTAGAAGTATTTTGCGAAGGAGCGAGGGTCAGTCTGATCCTGCTAACGTACGGACCGATCCAACCCAAGATTTTCTTAATGGGGATTGGTATGAGAGGCGAGGCAAATGGATGCCTGAAAAGACGCAAGCTTTGGATAGGCCCAATGTCTTCAAGAGGCTTTCGGAGTCCGTCTTTGATCGTCTCGAGGGATGTTCTGTTTCAAAGGGCCCAAAGCGCAAGAATAATCGCGAAGACGGTGGTGATCATGTCTGCCGGCCTACCAAGTCAATGAAAGGCTAGATCTTAAGGAGTACCAAGAGATTGCATTGATAGATCAATAGTTTTTATTTTATTAGTATTTTTTTCAAGGTTGTTAGCTTAGTAAATTAGTCGTTGTGGTTAGGATTTCCCTTTTGTCATTAATAAAATGCATTTGATTAATAAAAGGACAAAAGTAGATTTATTTATTTGATTAGACCGAACCCGGAGGATGCCTACGTTCCTCTTTTACAGCAATTAAATAAGAGGCTTAGGTCTAACGTAGTTCATTTTTGAGAGAAAAAGGACAAAATACGTCTTCAGGCCGAGGGATAATCTCGCGCGAGACAAGGCCCCCCTTTTTTTTTTAATGCACACCCTTTCTTTTGCCTAGACTGCCTTTTTGGGTTTTCAATCCAGCGGGCTTCTTTTCTTGTGCAAGCTCTAATTTTTGCCTAGGCCGTCCCTTTCGAGATTTTCAACCTAGCGAGCGATTTTCTGTTAAGGGGCCATGTCACGCGAAGTATTTCTTGAGCTTGTCCATGTTGACCGACTTTGGTAATTGATCTCCGTCTAAGTCCACCAGCTGAAGGGCTCCCCTAGAGAATATCTTCTTCACAATGTAGGGTCCTATCCATCTTGGTCCCCACTTGCCTAGCGGGTTGAAAGGTCCTGGATGATGCTCACGGAGAACCAGGTCACCTACTCAGATGTTCCTTGTCTTGACCTTTTTGTTGAAAGCTCTTGCCATTCTTCTTTGGTAAGCTTGGGTGTGCTCGGCTGCTTTCAGCCTCCTTTCATCTAACAGGGCTAACTCCTCGTACCAGCTTTCTAGCTAGTCGACTTCGTTTACTTGGTTTTCTAGGAGAACCCGTAGTGATGGTATTTTCAATTCTATCGGCAAGACAACTTCCATTCTGAATGTGAGGGCGTAGGGAGTCTCTCCTGTAGCTGTTCGGACTGAAGTGCGGTATCCCCACAGTGCGAAAGGTAACTTGTCGGGCCAGTCTTTCCCAGTGACTGCCATTTTTCTGATGATGGTTTCGATTGTCTTGTTTGCGGCTTCAACTGCCCCATTCGTTTGAGGCCTATAAGGAGATGACTTGTGCCTTGTGATTTTGTACTCGGTTAGGAGGTGATCGGTTTCCTTATCGAAGTGCGACCCATTATCGGATATCATCTCTTGCGGGACCCCATATCGGCAGATGATGTTGTGCTTGATGAATTCTGCAACCTTTCTGGCATTCAAAACTTTGTAGGAGGCGGCCTCGACCTATTTAGTGAAATAGTCAATGGCTACTAGAATGAAACAGTGTCCATTGGATCCTATGGGTGTGACCTTTCCAATCACGTCTATCCCCCATGTCGAGAACGGCCAAGGGGAAGTCATAGGGTACAGCAGGGAAGGCGGTGGGTGCTGAAGGATGGCGTGTATCTGACACTTATGGCATTTCTGGACCATTTTGGTACAATCGGCTTCCATGGTTAGCCAAAAGTACCCTTGTCTGATGATCTTTTTTGGCGAGCATGTTTCCGCTCATGTGGGTTTCACATATGCCTTGATGAACATGGTCCATTATTTCTCGGGCCTCTTCCTCGGTGGCACAAAGGAGGTTTTCTTGGGAATGCTTCTTGAATAGACGGCCAGCTATGATGGAGTAATTAGCGGCCAACCTCTTAAGGGCGATCTAAGTCTTCTGATCTGTCTCAGGTGGGATGGTTCCATCTAGGATGAAATGCCAAATATCATGGCACCACGGTTTTTATTCGGAGTTCTCAACAATGGAACATTCGGATAACCATTTGTCTTTGCAGTCATGGATATCTATAACGGCGCAGTAGGCAGGAGTTGAACGCCGTGTTATTTTGAAGGGTTTGACTGCCTTTCCTTTAGGGATTTTGACCAAGGAGGCGAGTATGGCCAATACGTCAGCAAACCGATTTTTATCTCTAGGAAGATAGTGGAATGAGACATCCTGAAATTGTTCCGCCAGCTCCTGGAGGTGGGCACTGTATCTTTGAAGGGTTGGATCTTGGATCCTCCACTTCTTCAGTGTCTGATTGATGATTAACTGGGAGTCCCCAAATACCTCGAGTTCAGTTACGTTGCGTTCTAGGGCTGCCTCAAGCCCCGCTATGCAAGCTTCATATTTTGCGGTGTTGTTGGTCGCGTCAAAGTCAAGACGTATTGCCAGTGGAGTATAGATGTCGTCAGGGTCTACCAACAACATTCCGATGTCGAACCCTCTCTTGTTGGCTGCGCCATCGAAAAAAAATTTCCACTTATTTTCTTCTTCTATACTCATGATGTCCTCATCAGGGAATCGCGGGTCTTCCCCCTTCACTTTTTCACAAGGAAATTCGGCCAATTGATCTGCGAATACACTCCCCCTGACGGATTTCTGAGTGACGTAAGTGATATCATATCCCGCGAGCATGAAGTACCATTTGGCCAATCTCAAAGACAAATTTGATTTGTCTAGGATGTATTTTAACGGATCCATTCTTGCAATGAGACGAACCGGGAAAGCTTCCATATAGTGCTTTAGCCTTTGTGAAACCCAAACAAGAGCAGCGTAGGACTTGTCGAGTGGAGAGTAGTTTATTTCGGTACCTTGGAATCTGCGGCTGACAAAGTAGATGGCATTCTCTGTGTGTGAGGCGGGTTGTTCTTGAGCAAGCATAGCCCCTAGCGCATTGTCAGTAATCGTGAGGTATAGCTTTAAGGGCTTTTCCTTGTGTGGTGGAACTATGATGGGTGGGGAAGTTAAGTAATGCTTAACTTCCTCGAATGCTTCTTGACATTCTTCGGTCCACTCTTGAGGTGCGTTTTGCTTAAGTAGCTTGAAGATAGGATCGCACATTGTAGTCAGTTGATTGATGAATCGACTGATATATTGGAGTCTACCCATGAATCCCTTTACTTCTTTCTGTGTTTTGGGTGGAGGCATGTCTGTGATGGCTTTTATCTTGGCGGGGTCTGCTTCTATGCCGCGCTCAGTGACCATGTACCCTAAGACTTTCCCTTTGACCACTCTGAATGAGCATTTGGCAGGATTGAGTCTCATCTTGTGCACTCTCAGTCGATTGAAGAATTTTCTGAGATCTCTGAAGTGCTGACCATCTGTCCCCTTTGAGTGGACAATCATGTCATCCACGTATACCTCTATTTCTTTGTGGATCATGTCATGGAATAGTGTAGTGACTGCCCTTTGGTAGGTAGCCCAAGCGTTCTTGAGACCAAACGGCATGACCGTGTAACAAAACGTCCCCCAAAGTGTGGTGAATGCTGTTTTGTGCTGATCCTCCTATGCCATGAGGATTTGGTTATACCCTGCGAAGACGTCGACGAATGAGCGAACTTCGTATATGGATGTGGCGTCGACCAACATATCTATGTTTGGTAGCGGGAAGTCATCTTTAGGGGATGCTTTGTTCAAGTCTCTGAAATCGACACAGACTCGTATCTTCCCATTTGACTTGGCTACTTGCACCGTGTTTGCCAGCCATTCTGGATATTCAATCACTTTGATTAACCCTACGTTCAAGATTTTCATGATTTCCTCTTTTACTTGCATTGACCATTCCGGCTTGATTCTGCATATTTTCTGTTTGACATGCTTGGCGTTGGGTAGCAGCGGTATCTTGCGCTCTACAATTGACTGATTCAACCCAGGCATATCTTTGTAGGACCAAGCGAAGACGTCGACATATTCTCTGAGGAGCTGTGTTAAGGTTTCTCTGTCTTCCCCCTTGAAGAAGCTGCCAATCTTTGTTTCTCTGGGGTCTTCTGTTGTCCTGAGATTAACCGTTTGCATTTCCTCATAGTCAACAGGGCCATTCTTTCCACAACGACCTACTTGCTTAGCTAATTCTTTTAAGATTTGTTCATTTTCTTGATCTATCTCATCGCATGATTCATTATTAACGTGTTCGTTATATTGATTATTATTAGTTAATTCATCATTCACGATGTTAGCAATCTCAAGGTACTCGGAAAGATCAAAGTTTTCATTAAGGAAGTAAGGGAATACATGTTCAGCCACCGCCTCGATTTCCTCTTGAGTGAGTTCATCGGAGGGGGAGCCTGCTTCTAATGTGAAAGTTACAGGGCCTATCTTCCTGCGGGGATGGGGAGTGCAACCAAGCTCCTTGATCATGAATTCTTCATCAACAACTGGTCCTCCGGTGACGTGCCAGTTTAGAATTGGCTCATCACATTTCTGTATAAGCCTTGTGTAATTAATGGTTGGAGCGTCCCCCTTGGAGATTGTATGGATCTGGCTGTCTTCTAACTGGCACAGGTCTTCAAATTGTCGCAGCATGTCTTCTCCCAACACAAAGTCCCATTCGCTTGTCAATTCTGCCTTCGTGCCCCACAAATCTTTTGGGATTAGCGGGACGGGTTCTGTTTCATCTGGTGAAGCATCGCAGTCGCCGAAGATTTCAAAGCCCGGTTGGCGCTTTCCTTTAACATCAGACCATGGTTCTGAAAAGATAAAGTAGGGAATGCTTTCCCCTTCCCGGACGAAGTAGCCATTGAGTGTCTTTCGATATGGCTCGAGGTTGTAATTCTTGACCTTTGGGTCATTGTAGCCTTTGTATGCGGTTTCTTTCCACTTGATTTGAGTGAAGTCCCACTCTTCTTCGTCATCCCCATCGTGGATGGAAATGATGTATCCTAGGCCATGCTTTGTGTGAGGTGGGGGAACCGGTGGTGGTTCCGTTATTGCTTGCATCATTTTCCAGACAGGAAGATTTCCAGAAAACTGAAGTGCCTTGGGGTAATCGTTTTCGTTGCAAGTTTCTATGACATTCACGGAGCTTTCTTTCTCGATCTCAAATAAGTAATCAGAAATTGAAAAAGGGAAATACTGACTAACTATTATCGAAAAACAAACTTGATACTCTTGCCCACAAATGAGGATTTTAGGCAAGTAGTATCTAAACTAAACTAGACTACTACCGTTTCTTTTGCAAATAAAAGTAAATAACTGAAAAGAAATCTCTCATTTGCTTGAATTCATCCAAACTATGCCACCACTTGGACAAACTCTGATGGCGTTGTTGTCAATTAAGTCTTGGACTTCATTCTTCAGGTTGAAACAATAATCGGTATGGTGGCCATAGCATTGATGGTAGTAGCAGTAGAGGTGGGGATGGTAGGCTTAGTCGCACACCTACTAAATTAAACTGGGACTCGGCCACAAGAATGTAGCTAAGGTAAGTCCAGGGTCAAACCACTGAAGAACGGTATTGCTTACGAACTAGTCACACACAAATGGGCGGTTTTGTTTGTTGATGAATTAAATCCTAAAAACAGAAATTAAACTGATTAAGAGTAAAAACAATAATTTCGAAACACTTCAGATTTGATTCCGTCCCCACCTAATTAGCCAATTATCATTGATATCTCTTTTCAATGTCACCCTATTCACCTGATCACGAGATATATTTCAATCTCTGTTTCTTCTTTTAGAATAGTTACTAGCAGTGACACACTCACTAGAAACCCTAATTAATAAATTAATCTAACTGGCACAGTCTAGATCGCAGAATTAATTGATGAACGATTTAAGAAACTAAGATCAAGAATGCTTTCTATGATTGTTTCACACAGATAATCATCTAATTTTACCCACTTCACAATTTACCATGGCACATGCATAAATCGTAAAGATGCTACTCATGAATTCCTACACTGGCACAGTTATAGAAAATTCTAGCAAAGATTCACAAAAAGAACTAGTGAATTGGCCAAATCCACAAACCCTAGTTATAAATCTAAAATAAGCACAAGAAAAATTATGAACAGGGATAAACAGATTGAAAAGAAAATACCTCAAATTGATTAATAGGGGTTCAAGAAATCAAATCCAAAGCAAGAGATTTTAAGCTTCCATGGAAATTCTCAAGCTTTCTCTAGGAAAAAGTAAAAACTAGATGAAAACTAAAAAATATTGTTTAAGGAGTTTTTATACTCCTCTAAACTAAACCTAAAAACTAATAATAATAATAATAATAATAGGAAATAGAAAAAGAAAATAAAACAAATTACTTCCTCCTGCGTTGGTCAACCATGATTTGCCTCGGTCAATGCACCGGTCCTTGGTTTTCACGTGCACTTGATACTCACAAACACACATCACTTTTAATTGGAATTTCTGATTTCTGAATTCGACCCTCCAAGTTTCTAACAATATCTTTCTAGCCACTGAACTTTGTTACTTTGCTGTTTGATCCCTGCACTTCTGATAAACTTCGAGGAACCTCATAAAATTACAAAAATATGTCTCAAAAATACCATGATCCTCCTACTATTTACCAATCCCACATATACTCAAAATTAAATAAAAACTACTCTAAAATACATTAAAATAAGGATAAAATGTCTAGAAAATTAGGGAATTACATATAATAAAATCCGCCACATCAAATTCCCCCACGCTTAGACCATTACTCGTCTCTGAGTAATATCCTATCCCCACTCTAAGCACCGGTCTAAACAGATAGCATGGGAGGAAAATGACCCCTAAACCCCTCAACTCCACCAATCCATGTCAGTCAAAAACAATACGGAATAAAAATGCTTCCGTCTCCTTATCACTCCTCAAAATCATATGAATACACGGCCCTAACTCGATACCAACTCCAATATGTAAATGGTCATCCGAACTAGGGCCCACACATAAAAGCCAAGGGGAACTAAATATGTCCTATGTTTCCCCCACGCTTGGCTCACACTGCATACACCCTCATAAATAGAAATAATTGCTAAGGTAGTGATCCTTAATCAAAAATTTACCTCGTGAAAGCACCAACGCCCCCTTATTACTCCAAGAAAGAACGAGGGTTTCTAGTCTAATCACCTCTAACCGAGCCTCCTACATCAAATATGAAAATCCTAACCCGAGACTCCAAACCCCCATATTACGCCAACACCGGTGATATAAATGATAGAAAGTATTTCACTCACTCACCTTTTGCCTAGGTGTCGTTTCCGGTTTTCACCTAGCCTCTCATTTTTTTTAACACACTCTCTCCTTTTGCCTAAGTGCCCTCTCGGGTTTTCACTTAGCCTCTCATTTTTTTTATTTTTTTTATTTGAAAAGAAAATAGCATATACAACAACAACAATGCACCCCACCCCTCACTAAATCATGCATAGTCCCATATGCATCACAAAAGCATAAAATAAGTAAGACAGGGGTAGGGATACCACTCGGCACTACTGCGGCGGCCTGAAATGATAGTCCCATGGACAATGCTGACTGGAGCTGCTCTCTGGAAATGGCCACCTCTACCATCTCCCGTCGTCATACTGTGGTGCCATGCGCACCATATAATCATGGAGATGCTCCTGACGATCCATAGAAATAGCAAACTTCATATCCATACGAGCAATCAAACGATCCACGCCACTATCACCAAGACTCGCAGCCCCAGAACCAACGCCCTCAGCCTCCTCCATGTAATCATCATCATCCTCATCCTCGTCCTCCTCATACTCGACCTCTTCCTCAACCTGCTCCTCAACAATTCTAACATTCATCCCTCTTACCTCCCTCTTATTGCTTTCAAGGGAAGCTCGAGAGATGGGCCTAATCATCTTCACCTTGTCGCCCCCAAAACTCCACTGAACCCCCGCAGCCTTTACTAAACCGGTAATCAGTGATGGGTACGGAAATCAATTCCGGTTACTTTCTCCCACATCTTGCATATGATCTGAAATGATATGCCCCAATGAAATATTTCCTCCGTTGATAATCAAAAGAATCAATACTGCATGATTCCACGGAAATCTCAAATGCTGAGATGTCAGAAGTATCCTCGAACACACAAATTTGTTCACCCCCTTCGCCACTATATTAAATTGAGTCTCGATCACGTGCTTAGGGGAACTATCCGGCTTGTTATTCCATTGGAGTTGGTTGCCCTCCAACGTCCTCACCACATCAGCAAAATACACCCGCCAATCCCCCTTCATTGCTTGCACATACTCACATTCCTTCGGTTTCACTCTTGGGAGCCCGTAGAATTTGTTAATGTCCTCACTCCTGAATTTTATTGTCTTTCCGCTCACAAAGGAATTCCCTCAGTCCGTGGGGATTATATTCATATTCGAGTAAAATTCCTTCACCACCAAACTATTACCCTCCTCCGTAGGCTCGTCACAGAACCGTTGCCACTTTCGCATCCCAAATTTAGCACTAAGCCCGAACGATCCAATGTTAAATTGCCTCTCGGAAATCATGGCCCTATCCGTATTGAAATAAAAGTAGTTTTGGGACTTATAATAATTGAACCTGGAGGAGTCATGGGTATCCTCACAACGCAAAAGTGTTCCGAGGGGAGGGGGAGGAACACTAGATGAACTCTCATCAACCCTTTGCTTTTTCCGGGAATCCTTGGATTTACCTCCTCCCTTTTTTGATGGTTCATTTGTTTTACCCATTATAAACTCAAAAACAATCACCCAACAACAAACAACCGCCAACTACTCAACCAAAACAAAATCGCAATCCAATTAGAGAAAAGAAGTAGTTCGGCCCTTTCAAAATTTCTGAAGAACCCGGCCGAAAAACTCAAAGGACTCGCCGGAAAATTCAAACTCGCCGGAATCTTCAAAATTGCCACCGGAAAACTCAAGGAACTCGCCGGAATCTTCAAGGGTTTAAGTTGGAATCGCCCGGATTGAAACAATGATCGGTTAATCTGAAAGCTTGGGGTGAGGGGAAGATATTTTGTGGAGTAATGGTCGTGAGATTAGGGGTGGAAGGGGGAGAGGTTGCCGGATTTAATGGGAAACTGGCCGGAGGTTTTTAGAGAGGGTAGAGAGACGAGAGACCGTGGGTTTTGTATTTCATGGGTAATTAAAGACCCCACTTCTTTTTATATTTTTATACCTGACCCATCCATTCCAACCTTCAATGGGCCGGATCTTCAACCTTCAACCGACTCGAGGCGGCCGCCCAGTTCAAGGCGAGGCGCGCGCCTTGGTTACAGAATGTTGGCTTTTTTTTTTATACAAAGTGAGGCGGGCGCATGAGGTGCAACGAGGCGGGCGCCTCAAGCATAGAAAATTGGCTCTGGTTTGGACAGTTTGAGGTGGACGCCTGAGGGAAGATGAGGCGGCCGCATCGCGAACCGTAACCTTAGCTTGGAATTGTGTGCTTTGAGGCGGACGCTTCATGAAGAACTGGGCGAGCTCCTCACGAACAGTCTCTTGGCTTTTGGCGTTACAATCTTGAGGCGGACGAATCAAATTGTGTGGGCGGGCACCTCGGACTCTGTAGGGTAGCTTCTAGTTTTGCTTGATTGAGGCGGCCGCATGGGTAGATACGAGGCGGCCGCATGGCCGGCAGAAACTTGGGCATGGCCGAGGCAATCTTGAGGTGGACGCCTGGTAAAGCTTGGAGCGGGCGCCTCGAGCTTGTTGAATTTGGCCCCAACTGTCTGTAATTAAGGCGGGCGCATGGCCCTGTATGGGGCGGGCGCCTGAAATCTAATTAATTTTATTTTATTTTATTGTATTTTTATTTTTTTGCAAAGAAACAGTCCCAGGCGTTTTTGCTCCTCTCCTCCCCAAGCTTTCTGCACAACACCACAAAATAAAAATACCTTCAGTAGCACCTATTTTAGACATGAATAAAAAAAAATTACAAAAATTAAAAACATGAAGTACAAAAATGACCAATAAAATAAGCAATTAAATCCCGGGTTGCCTCCCGGTTAGCCGCCCTTCTTTACCGTCTTTAGCTAGATCAAACGGCGGGTAAGCCCCCGGCTAGCATCAAATTTTAAAGTCTTTGACAAGACTCGAACCCAAAGTTATCAAACATATACCGGGTCTTGGAGATCAATCTCCTCCAAACTCGCGGTATTCAACACTTCATTTTCAAAATACGGTTTCAACCGTTGACCATTCACTTTGAATCCTTTGTCCTCATTAGGACTTGAGATTACCACTGTCCCAAGCGGGGACACCTCCCTCACCACATAAGGACCGGTCCACCGGGACCTCAACTTGCCCGGAAACAAACGAAGACGGGAATTGAAAAGAAGGACATTTTGACCCACCTTAAAGTCCTTTGTAATAATCAATTTGTCGTGCCAAATCTTCACTCGCTCCTTATAATGGAGGTTATTTTCATACGCATCCCTCCTAATCTCATCCAACTCACTCAAGTGCAATTTTCGCTCCACACCGGAACCCTCCAAGTTCAAGTTGAACTTTTTGATCGCCCAATAGGCTTTGTGTTCAAGCTCAACCGGCAAATGGCAAGGTTTACCAAACACCAACCGATATGGTGACATACCAATCGGTGTCTTGTATGCAGTCTGGTAAGCCCACAACACATCATCAAGCCTTTGACTCCAATCCTTTCTATTCGGGTTCACAGTTTTTTCAAGGATGGATTTTATCTCTCTGTTGGACACCTCAGCTTGGCCATTTGTTTAGGGGTGATAAGCAGTCGACACCTTATGGGTGATGTGATATCTCTTGACTAGAGCTTCGACTGTCTTATTGCAAAAATGTGTCCCCCTATCACTAATAATGGCCCTTGGCATCCCAAACCGACACAGAATGTTGCTCCTAAGGAAGTTGACCACTACTTTTGAATCATCAGTGCGGGTAGGGATGGCTTCCACCCATTTGGACACATAGTCAACCGCAAGTAAAATGTACACAAACCCACAAGAATTAGGGAACGGACCCATAAAGTCTATCCCCCATACATCAAAAATTTCACAATTCACAATGAGGGTTTGTGACATTTCATCACGACGTCCAATATTACCAACCCTTTGGCACCTATCACACGACTGACAAAAAGTGGCCGCATCCCGAAACAAAGTTGGCCAAAAGAAGCCACACTCCAAGATTTTCCTAGCGGTCTTTTTCACACCAAAATGACCACCACATGCATGCTCATGACAGAATTTCAGAACAGAGGACACCTCACTATCGGGAATACACCTCCGAATGACTTGGTCGGCACAATGCCTCCACAAGTTGGGCTCATCCCACACATAATATTTGGCATCACTACGGACTTTGTCTCTTTTAGATTTTGACATCCCCGGAGGGAATTTATTAGAGACAAGAAAATTGACCAAGTCCACATACCAAGGAGCCGCTGAATTAACTGCCCAAAGAACTTCATCATGCAACTCACCCCGGATTGGGGCTTGTTTATAAGGCTTGTCCTTCTCCATAATAAGGTAACTCAAATGATCGGCAACTAAATTTTCAGCCCCCTTTTTGTACTTCACCTCTATATCAAATTCACTCAACAAGAGAATCCACCGAATGAGTCTCGGTTTAGCCTCTTTTTTAGACATCAAGTATTTAAGAGCAGCGTGGTCGGTGTAAACAATGATTTTAGTGCCCAACAAGTAGGACCTAAATTTCTCTAGTGCAAAGACTACCGCCAACATCTCTTTTTCCGTAGTGGAGTAATTTCTTTGTGCCCCATTCAAGGTCATAGACGCATAATAAATCACATGCGAGGCACGCTCCACTTTTTGACCCAAAACCGCCCCCACGGCATAATCACTAGCATCACACATCAATATATATATAAAAGCTGAAGTGAATAAGACATTTCATTTTCCCGCTCAAAATAAGGATAAAAAAGTAATTTAATCTCTAATGTCATTTACTAAACACACTCCTTGAATTTAATAATCCGAAAATACCCATTTACTCCTAAATGATTTCTGAGGGCGTCTCTTCCGATTCCACACTTTCATTCTCTCTCTCTCTCTCTCTCTCTCTCTCTTTCTCTCTCTCTACAGTCGCTTTTCCCCAAATCTATGGCGAACCCATCTTTCCTCAGGCTGCCGTATCTCTTACTCGCCTCTTTCTCCTTACATCACGCCACCATCAGGATGGATTCGTAAACGGGGAAGAACGGAAAAGTGAAGCCGGCGGTGGAGAGAGGCCGCGATTGAGACCAACAACTTTGTTCAACAGGTATGATTCCAACAACTTTGTTCAAAACTTCCTCTTTGTCTACTGGTGTGCTTCTAATGGCGTTCAACTCGAACTCGCCCAGGCACGCATCATCCGTTAATCTGCTATTTGCCGCAAGTACCTGACTACCAACGACCCCCCTCAAAATGTATATTACCTCTATCTCTCTCCTTAGTTTTAGCTTACTTTGGTGAATCATTATTTCCTATAGACGAAACTATCTGTATTTTAAGTCCGTTAATGTTGTTTACTGTCTGATTTTGCTGTTTCATTTTGAATTTTTGATACAGAAAATAAACCAGAGAAATAAGTGGGATCTGAAGCTTATAGTTATAGACCACCTAAGTGAGATTATCAATGTCGAACTGAGAATAAGGATTCTGAGATAAACTTTCAAAAGGTGATTTTGGTGCTGTTTGTTAACACTGCTCTGTTTTGGGATTATGTGATATTATAATGATTGTCCGATCTCCAGCAATTTGTTACTCACTTTCGCTCCACTTTTAGGTCTCAGGTCACCTGAATTGCTCCTTTAAACATAGAGGTAATACTTTACTCTAACTCTGAATTCTCCTCTTTTCTACATACCTCAATTTCTCACTGATATTACTTTGTTTTTGAAATTGCTGATTTTTTTTTTAATTTTGATTCTATAGCCATTCTATTTATGCATGATTTTTTTTAATTTTTTTTTTGGGTTGTTGAAGGGAAGTTTTTAATTTTTGATTCTACATCCATTCTACAACCATTCCATCTTCTCCGGCAACATCAATGGCTTCTCTCCTCTCTTCTGTTTCACCTCATACGTCCCCTTTACAGATATTTTTTTAATATTCCATTTTAAGCTTTGTTCATTTGCTACTATCAGATATGTTTGCTCCTTTCTTTGATTTGTTTCAAGTTTGGAAATTGAAGAAAAAACAAAAAAATGAAAAGTCTTTCATTATTAGGTCTTGAAGATAGTTCTCATCTACAAGTTTGGACATTCATTTCTGGACATAGGGGTAAGTAGTTTTATTGTCCTCATTTATTTATCATATGATACCTCAGTCCCAACATAAAAAGATGATAGTCTAACCTCGAATATTTTTTCATCTTTATTAACCAAAAGTACATCAAAATAAAGAAATCATCCTTTGTTTTTTGGAATAAGAACTTCTGAATATTTACGTGTGACAATATTGTTTTTTTTTTCCTTCTTATTTCTTTGTTAAGCCCAACAATTACCCACGTCCCAGCAGTTAGCCACGCCTGCCCTCCCACTTCACAGACATGTCGGTTGCATCAAAAGTTTCTTATAGGCAAGTGTTGGAATCCATACGTTAATAAATGACCATTTTGTCATTATTATTGTCGAGTTCCTGGATGCAAGAGGTATGCCAGTTGATGGAGGTCATAATTCTATTTTTATATAGCTAACCTCTTATAACATATAAGATCATTTTTTTCTAACTCACAAATCTGATAGGCCAAATCTGGACATTGTGTTGCCAGAAGATGAAAAGCAAAACATATTCCTTGAACACACTGCTAAAGAGCATACCTGAAATCAAGGCCAAAGATTGTTGTTGGAACACCAGGAAGGCTATATTATGTCAGGTTGAGAGATATATCTCATTGAGGTAAATTCATTAAGATGTCATACTATAAAGAATACTCGTATATATTAGTGATGAGCTTTTGAGTGTTGTACTCTGTCGAAAATAACCGATTGATGAATTTTGATTGTGCATATGCATGAATTCTCATAGTTCCACTCAGATGCAATCATCCCTGCGTCTGTTGTGTGTGCGACACTAAATTTTGGCAGAAGTTGACCCAACATTATTTGTTAGGTTTTGTTTTAAAAATTGTAAGTGCTCCTTTTCGTTTTCAAATTTCTTTAGGTGATTCCAGTGTTGCGTGCATAGAATTGAGCACTCATTTTAATTATCATATGTTCATGCAAGTATGAGCACTTGATTTAAGAGACGTGCACTTGATTCTATGGCATTATAAATGAGAATGATTGAGAACTGTAAGCTTATCTGTTGGTTCACTTAAGAATGCCAACCTTAATTTGCACAATCACTTTCCCGCTTAAAATTTTGCTTATTTTTAAGCTGCCCTTTTATATTCCTATATGCTCTCTTCTTCTCGATCACTCTCTACTCGACACAAATCTGGTTTTTAATTTTATGCATTCTCTCACACATTCACAATGTTAAATTTTGTTATCTGTGTCTTTAACTTAAAATCTGTCAATTGATTTTCGATTTCGTGTAGTTTCTCTCACAGTTACACATCCATTCAACCACAATCAAATTGCAGAAGCATATATATGTACGCACACATTAAATTTCAGAGATTGTTCTGAGGGTTATGATGAAGGAAATCAATTAAGAATGCAGTTGACGAATTGAGCAGGGCGATGGTGTCGGCTAAATGCATCGAACAAAATTTCAGGTTTATTTCCCTCTTTCTCTTGCTCTTGCTCAATTCATATTTTCTATTATTAGTCTGTGTATCAGTATAGGAAAAGAGTCTTTCCTGGCATCTACATGTGCTATAATGCCTCAATTTTGGATGCAAAACCATTAGTCATTTCTGCTTTATTTCATCTATTTGGATTATATTTATTTAGGTTGTTATGGAGGCGTTAGACAAATAACAACCGATGGATTTACACAAACTATAATTTGAGTGAAGCTTGAAATATGATTGATTTTGGGTTTAAGGACATAGCAGTTTTCTCTATCCCAGTATTTTAAGTATTTCTCTGTGTGACTGTGTGTGTGTTTTTGGGAACTTTGAGTTCTGATGTTCTTTCCAGTCTATATTAGATATTTGATTGTGTTAGAAAATAAGCAAAAAATAAAAAATAAAAACGAGAGTTGAGTTTTTGGTTCTTATAAGATGAGAAATTTGCCACATCTTACTGCCTCATGTTTGTGTAATGTTATAATCGATCATTCCCTCATCAAGTTCGTTGATTATAGCTATTAGTTCAGTGTGTTTGAGGGATTTGTTCATTCATATACCAATTAGGGTGAAGACATCTTACAACTCTGTGTTTCATTGTAATTTTTATCATTTTTCATGTTATGTCAAATAATTGTGTGAAATTTATCTGATTTTTCTTTGGTCATTCTATGAGACATACTTCCCTGCATCCCGCTTATGCTTACGATCATTATAATGCTTTTACTAATACCTATATGTTTTATCATCCCTACTCAAATTCTCAAATGGTTTGGAATCACACATTGTCTGTCCAATGTATACATAACCAGGGTAATTGTCACTGAATTAAGGGACTTTGTCAAAAAGTTCAACTCATTACCAGAAATTATTGCAAGTGGCTTCATCGATTATTATTTTATATGGACATCGTACAAAAATTTACTAAGCAAGTTCTTGACTCTGTTTGATATTTTTTGTTGGTTCAGAGGCACATAAATCGTGCTCAACATTTATCTACATGCACTTCAAAACCTACATTTCTAAAACGACTTGACATGGATCATACTATTGTGAAAGCAGGGAGCTATGATATGTAAGTTTAATTTGACTTTTTAATCAACTATCATGAAGAAGTCCTAGAATGAGCTCAAGCTTCTGGTCTACCATGATCTCATTAAATAATGTGGTTTTAGTTGGTCATTGTCTTGATTGACTTTGAGATACAAGAATTAGATAATTTCCTTGTGCATAGTGACAATGAAAATTTTCTCCTTTCTCTAAATAGTTCTATTTTGTGAGGACAGCGAAACATAATTTAAATAGAGAGTTTTCTGATATCCCCTAGATACTATGATATCCCCTAGATATTATGCTTATGGAGATGTATTTCCATTATATGTAGTTAAAATATACTCCCTCCGTCCCATCTTAATGTTCAAAGTTATTTGATGACCAAGAATTTATAGTAAATTTTAGTATCCAAATGAACTCTAAAAAATGTTGTGTATTCACCATTAAAAATACTCTCAAAAATGATTTTAAGTTTTTCATTTGGATAATCAATTTTTCTTTAAATTCTTGGTCAAAAATCTAAAAAAAAAATTGACAATTTTTCCTTTGACCTTGAACCTTAAGTTAAAGATGGGACGGAAAGAGTAAGGAGTAATAAGCATAAATGAAATAACCTTATACAGTCGGTAACTTGATATACTTAATATACTATGTTTTCCTCTATTTATGCTTTCTGGTTCAAACACAAAAGTTAAAATAATTGTCTTTCTTAGTTTGAGTGTGTTGTTCACTGTTTATTAAGGATTTTTATATACTTGTATTACTAAAAATGCTTAAGTTTAAGATTTTTGTAAATGTCCCTTAAAATGAAATTTGGACATTCATTTAGGAATGAAGGGAATATCATACTCCCTCCGTCCCAAAATGTTTGTCCCATTTAACTTTTTAGTTGAACTTTGACCACAAATATATGACAAATTAATTATGTTCATGAAATTCTAAAAATTCCTACTGATTCACCATTAATAATATTATCAACAACAACTTTTAGAATTTCATGAACATGATTAATCTCTCATAAATTTGTGGTCAAAGTTCAACAAAAAAGTCAAATGGGACAAACATTTTGGGACGGAGGGAGTATTGTTTTATGTTACTATGACAATTGGAGGCTTTGTTGACTCGAGTCCTTGTCATAACTTTTAAGTTTACTATATCACTGTGCACAGGTTCGATAGAATACTTGATTGATGCACTTTGAATGCCATTTGAATTCCTCATGCATGGATGTATTTGCTTAATCTTTTTAATGGCACCATCCAAAGTGGATGGAAGAACCAATTTAGTCTATCTATGTAGTGGACTAAGAAGTATGTGGAATCTGAATCCATATAGTTATTCATTCCGTTAAGGTGGTGAGTAATTGTTCCATCGGGAAAAGGAGTTCCTAATATATGCAAATTTGGGAAAAGGAGTTCCTAATATATGCAAATTTGTGAGAAACAAATATGATCTAGTGTGCATAATCTGCAGTTAATTTCCTTAGGGTCTGGGTCAGATTTTGTGAGAACATTTAATTTGGTTAGTTTGTGTTTCTCGTATTTCAGATTTCAGTATGATGTCTTTATAAACAGATTTTCTAACATTTTCTTTTCTTAGAATGCAGATATAAGTAGATCGAAAAATTCTTTGAAACCTGCTGCACCTGATTTGTGTTATCTCATTATTGGAGATTAAATTTGTCTAAATACATTTAAGTTGTGGTCAATTTATTTGGATGACACGTGAGAAGGGAAAAGATTTGTGAGATGATGAAGTATCTTCAATTTTTTTGGAGAAAATTGTAACTTTTATTATTATTGTCATTATATATTTTTGTTGGGTACCTTTTAATTATATATTTTTTAAAAATCTAAATTAATTTTATAGTTATAGTAACTCTTAATTTAATTTTTGCGATTTATCAAAGTTTTTTGGTCGTGCGTTTAACGCACGGGTGGCATACTAGTGATCTTAAAGGGACGAGACCAATCAGGTGCTTGAATAATGGGGGTGGTTGTCAACCTAGACTTCAACTCATTAAAAGATTGCTTGCAATTATCATCAAAATTAAAATGAACCTCTTTCTGCAACAAAGTGCATAGAGGTGAAGCAATCTTTGAAAAGTCCTTTATAAACCTCCGGTAAAACCCGGCATGACCAAGAAAAGACCGGACCTCACGCACGTTGGTAGGGTAAGGAAGTGAAGAAATGACATCAATCATAGCTTTGTCAACTTCAATACCCTTTTTCGACACAACATGACCTAACACAATGCCTTGCTCAACCATAAAATGACATTTTTCAAAATTTAGGAACAAATTAGTTTCAATGCATCTATCCAACACTAGTCCTAAATGAGCAAGGCATTCATCAAACGAGTCTCCATGGACAGTGAAGTCATCCATGAAAACTTCCATAAACTTTTCCACAAAATCGGAGAATATACTCATCATGCACCGTTGAAAAGTTCCAGGTGCATTACACAATTCAAACGGCATTCTACGATAGGCAAAAGTGTCGAAGGGGCATGTAAATGTAGTTTTCTCTTGGTCTTCTGGGGCATAGGTATTTGAAAATACCTGGAAAAACCGTCAAGAAAACAAAAATACGCCCTTCCGGCTAACCTTTCCAACATCTGATCAATAAAGGGGAGGGGGAAGTGGTCTTTAAGAGTTACCTCATTTAAGCGTCGGAGATCAATGCACACGCGAATCACCATTTGCTCCCGGGTTGGAACCATCTCTCCCTTCTGATTACGGGAGACTGTGATCCCGCCCCTCATGGGAACACATTGTGTGGGGCTCACCCACTTACTGTCGGAGATGGGATAGATGATCCCCATCTGTAGTAGCTTCAGGACCTCCTTCTTTACCACCTCCATCATTGGCGGGTTAAGTCTTCGCTGCGGTTGTCTCACTGGCTTCGCACCCTCCTCTAGGTTGATCCGGTGCATACACAAAGATGGACTAATGCCCTTGAGATCGGCAATAGTCCAACCAATCACAGATTTTCGCTCCCGAATCACCTCAATCAACCTCTTCTCTTGATCCTCAGTCAAATTGCTAGAAATCACTACCGGAAGCGTCTCTCCCTCACCTAGATACACATATTTAAGGTGCTCAGGGAGAACCTTCAGCTCAAGCTCCAGTGCCTTCTCTATAGATGGAACAAACTTCTTCACTGGAACCTCTAACTTCATGTGACCATGACCCGATTCTGTAGCAAACATGGCACTCTCTGTAAGACCCATAACTGCTTCCTTCATCGAATCTGAGATGTCTAACTCCAAACTAGCATATCCCAAAGCATTCTCTAATGTGGTCTTGAGATCACCATCTCCACTAGACACCTAAAATACCTCCTCTACCAATGGCTTGACCACATCGATGAAACACAGTGACTCCGTATCCTTATGGTATCTCATAGAGTCAAAGATATTGAACTCCATCACTTGGCCATCAAATTCCATTGTCAAGGAACCATTAGCCACATCGAGCTTTGTCCGAGCAGTCGACATAAAAGGCCTCCCCAATAGTATGGGAGCCTTTGGATCCGTCTCCATCTCTAGCACTTAGAAATCTATGGGAAATATCATCTTCCCCACTCTAACAAGAACATCCTCTACCAATCCTTTCGGGTAGGCATTAGACCTATCCGCTAGCTGTATCACAACTCTGGTGTCCTGCAGTGGTCCCAACTTAAGAGTTTCAAACAACGAATAGGGCATGACGTTGATTGAAGCCCCCAAGTCTAACATCGCCTTATGCTCAGAAGCATCCCCCAAATTAACTGGAATCACGAACATCCCTGGGTCACTGCACTTCTTAGGAAATTTCCGCTGATACATTGCAGACACGTGCTCGCTAACCTTACCCTTTTTCATACTCCTCTCCTTCTGATTCCGCTTCAGAGTACACAACTCCTTCAAAAACATCGCATACCTCGGGACAGTCTGAAGAAGATCCAAGAAAGGAATATTAACCTCTAACCTCTTGAAAGTATCATAAATAGCCTTGTCAGGCTCTGGCTTTCGATGCTCTTTCAAGGCCTCGGGGAATGGAACCTCAGGCTCATATTCAGGAGCCTTAACCTCGGGTGTAACTTCTGTCTGATCCGATGCCTTCTGTAACGGCTCTGAAATGTCAACCTCAATCTCCGGTTCCTCTGCTACAACCCTATCCTACAGCTCCTTACCACTTCGAAGAGTGATCGCACATGCATTATGCTTGGGATTCGGTTCAGTCTGTGATGGCAACTTTCCCGAATTCTGAGCCTCCATCCTACCCACATCATCTGCTATCTGCCCCATCTGTCTCTCCAGACCACTGATACTCGTATCAGTCCTCTGCTGATACTGCTGAAGATTGTTGATACTCGTATCGGTCTTACTGGCGTCTTCTGTGAAGAGCTATTTGGATAAGGTGCTCATACTGCGAGCCGATTCTGAGCAACATATCTTACGTAGGCTGTCCCTGCTGTTGCGGCTGCTGCGGCTGCTGTGGTGGCTGTCCAAATGGTGGTCTATAAGCGTTGAACTGATTACCACGATGCTGCTGGCTGGCGATAACCCTGGCGATTACCAAAGCTGCTTGTCACGACCACCAGGTTGATTCTGCTGCTGAACTATACCCCATCTGAAATTAGGATGATTTCTCCAGTTGGGGTTATAAGTGTTACCCATCGGTCGTTGTCCCTGTTGTGCAAACCCGACTGCATTGACATCCTCCATCTCACCCGTCTGCAAAGAAGGGCACGAATCTGTAGGGTGCGTAACGTCATAGCAAATCCCACACGGCTTCGGTGTCTGTCCCAAAACCAACTGCTTTACCATACCCTTAAGATCCTCCATATCTATCTCGAGCTTACTGGTTAACCCACTGCTAGAACCCGCTGCGCTAACTTGTCTCACAGTTGACCTCTTGCCATGGGTCCTTTTACTCTTAGCTAGCTCCTCGATCAACCTTTTAGCTTCATCGGTGGTCTTATTCAAAATACCTCCCCCACAACATGAATCCACTAATCTCTTATCCTGAATGGTCAACCCTCCATGAAAATATACGATCAGCTGATCCTCAGTAAACCCATGATATGGACAACTCCTACAAAGCTTGTGGAAACGATTGTAGTAATCGTATAGAGTCTCATCTGCCTTTTGCTCCATATTGCTGATGTCCCTCTTCATTACATTAATTTGGTCCTGAGGAAAGAACTCTTCCAGGAATACTTCTTTCATTTGCTGCCATGTCATGATGCTGTTGGGGGGCAAGTGATAATACCACCCGTTCGCGTTATCTTTCAGTGTGAAAGAAAACACCCTCAATAACAGATGCTCGATCAGAATCGACACAGACTTCATAATCTGACAGATTTGCACAAACTGAGAGATGTGCTGATTAGGATCCTCTCCGGGCATCCCTGTGAAGTGTGGTAGCTGATTGAGTAACCTGGCTTAAACTCATATGTCACCCCTGCAAGTAAGGTGGGGATTGGACGGCATGTGGTTGCTCACTCCAATTCGGGGCAGTCCTTTGCCTCAATGTATGTGGTGGAACTGCTTGTTCACCACCACCTGCATTATCTCCACCCTGCATCACTTCAGCTAACAATATTCCCTTCACTCTCCTGCTTTGTTGTCGCCCTTTCCTGAAAGATCTTTCAATTTCTGGGTCAAGCGAAACAATCAAATTGTTTGTAGAACGGGTGTGGACCATACACGGTTCCACACCACATGATAACAAGTAATAAATATAACTAGAGAGATAACAGATAAAGAACTAAAAGAAAAATAAAACAAATAAGAAAAGAAAAAAACGCAAACAATAACACCGTTCCCCGGCAACGGCGCTTAAAATTTGGTAGGCTTAGTCGCACACCTACTAAATTAAACCGGGACTCGGCCGCAAGAATGTAGCTAAGGTAAGTCCAGGGTCGAACCACTGAAGAACGGTATTGCTTACGAACTAGTCACACACAAATGGGGGGTTTTGTTTGTTGATGAATTAAATCCTAAAAACAGAAATTAAACTGATTAAGAGTAAAAACAATAATTTCGAAACACTTCAGATTTGATTCCGTCCCCACCTAATTAGCCAATTATCATTGATATCTCTTTTCAATGTCACCCTATTCACCTGATCACGAGATATATTTCAATCTCTGTTTCTTGTTTCAGAATAGTTACTAGCAGTGGCATACTCACTAGAAACCCTAATTAATAAATTAATCTAACTGGCATAGTCTAGATCGCAGAATTAATTGATGAACGATTTAAGAAACTAAGATCAAGAATGCTTTCTATGATTGTTTCACACAGATAATCATCTAATTTTAACCACTTCACAATTTAACATGGCACATGCATAAATCGTAAAGATGCTACTCATGAATTCCTACACTGGCACAGTTATAGAAAATTCTAGCAAAGATTCACAAAAAGAACTAGTGAATTGGCCAAATCCACAAACCCTAGTTATAAATCTAAAATAAGCACAAGAAAAATTATGAACAAGGATAAACAGATTGAAAAGAAAATACCTCAAATTGATTAATAGGGGTTCAAGAAATCAAATCCAAAGCAAGAGATTTTAAGCTTCCATGGAAATTCTCAAGCTTTCTCTAGGAAAAAGTAAAAACTAGATGAAAACCAAAAAATATTGTTTAAGGAGTTTATATACTCCTCTAAACTAAACCTAAAAACTAATAATAATAATAATAATAGGAAATAGAAAATGAAAATAAAACAAATTACTTCCTCCTGCGCTGGTCAACCATGATTTGCCTCGGTCAATGCACCGGTCCTTGGTTTTCACGTGCACTTGATACTCACGCACACAAAGCACTTCTAATTGGAATTTCTTATTTCTGAATTCGACCCTCCAGGTTTCCAACAATATCTTTCTAGCCACTGAACTTTGTTACTTTGCAGTTTGATCCCTGCACATCTGATAAACTTCAAGGAACCTCATAAAATTACAAAAATATGTCTCAAAAATACCATGATCCTCCTACTACTTACCAATCCCACATATACTCAAAATTACATAAAAACTACTCAAAAATACATTAAAATAAGGATAAAATGTCTAGAAAATTAGGGAATTACATATAATAAAATCCGCCACATCAGGGGAGATCGTCCTTCTCTCTTAGGTATGTAACCTTCCATTGGTTTCAACTTTCCTTCCTTGTGAAGGCTTCTAAAGAGATGACCGAGAGTGATATTTCAGATGTCGGAGAAATCATTCCCTTCCTTCGCTTGGCCATTTGATTGTGGAGGTCTCGAATGTGGTTCTCATAGTGTTGCACAAAGAGGTTGTGGCGAGACGGATATTTTGCTTCCATTTGTTCTTTGAGGTCACGGTAGAGAGTATTGAGGCAATACTTGACCCTTTCATCAATGTCATCTTCAATGTGGGCTTCGAGGGCGCTACACTTTAGGGTCATATCTTCGAGTTCACTTTTGACCTCTTCAAGTTCTTCAATCAGCAGCTTTGTCTTATCGGCTTGGATGGATTCTTCCAAGTTGTGCCATGCATCATTGTCATCAATTTGCTGTAGGGCCTTGGCGAGTTGGGCCTTGATGTCACTTAGCTCTTCTTGCACAGATGATTGTCCGCTGTCGGAGCCACTTTCCATCTTCCGGAAATCTCTAGCAACACGAGTGGTGGGCAAATCAAAGGCTTCTCTCCAACCTCCCACATGTTCCATCTCAGCGACAAGGGCCTTGGTCAAATCTTGTAGAGTGTGTTGTTCAAGGTCCTTCTTGGTGAGGGCGTGCTTTTCAGTAGACATTGTGTTGGGAGTCTTGAAGTTGAGTAGCTTCGAAAAACTGACAGAAGAGATGCAAAGACGATATCAGGATCAAATCTAGCCCCAACAAGTCGGAAGTAGTCTTAAACGGCTCAGGCTCAGTTTCAGCAAATAGAGACATTATCTCGCGCGAGATATGTAATCCCGCGCGAGATAATCACACGGAAAGTCGATTTTTATTAGACCTAATTTTTGGTCGGAACGGAAAATCCATTTTGAGGGGTTTCTAAGGCCTTTATAATATCCTAACGACTAAGCAATCAATCCGATTTTTGTAAAACAAAGCCATGTAAGATCCTTTTTTTTTGAAGGATTATTACTTTTTTCTAAGGGACATCCGAAAGGGTCATTCCGAAGGGACTTTTTACGAGGGGACTTTTCCGAGTCCTTCTTTATTGTCAATTTTACATGGCTTTGTTTTGGTCAAAAACAAGAAAAGATCACCGAGTCAAAACCGACCGGTCACGGAGTGATCCTAGAAGGACAATCTACATGAAAATGTGGCGATGTAGGGCTTGAAGGCTAGGCTCCCCGCGATATGACAATCTAGGTGGATTGAATGCGCGGAGTGGGATGATCCAACTTCGGAGAGACCGGCGACTAGGTGGTTACCGTCATCCGTCCTTAGTGTGGGTCCCGAGTTTATAGAGGGTATGCAGTGCAATGACAGATATATCATGAGTGCGCGTGTGTGATAGTCAATCTAGGTGATAGATAAAAATAGAGATTTTTTTTTGAAAAATAAAAAGAAAACAAATAGTGGCCGCACGAAGTGGTTGCCTACGTTTCTCCCAATTTAGGGAGACTCAGGCCATCGTAGTTCCACATAATGAGAGAGAGAGAGAGATGAATACATTAAGTTACAACTCCCGAATCCCCAATGGACCGGACTTTAATAAAATAAAACTCAATCACACGCAATTTATAAATAATAATCAATTATTTAATCAAGATATGATTTCGAGTTCGACATCTTAAGGGAAGCCTTAAGATGAGGGAACTCTGTAGATAATGGATTCTGGGATCCCCCTTGCGTGTTCGACCCTCGTCTTGGACTATGGGATGAACAGGAGAAACCAGAAAACAACCAGACTGCCGAGGCGATATCTTGCGCGAGATAGGATATCTCGTGCGAGATATGCCTGATCTGGGAACAATTTTTTTTTTTTTTGAAAAAATCTCTTTTAATTTTGACGCAAGTTTAAGCCTCTTAATTTTAAGTCCCCAGCGGAGTCGCCACTGTGAGTGTTGTGAGGGATTTTTGAGTCGCCACCTATATTATTGTTTGGAAAACATAGAAAAACCATTTTTTGAAAGAGATTTGGGTTCGGGGCTTAGGTTATGGAATTGGAAGGTCAAGGAGAACCCATTCCACCCAATCTGGATATCGGTCTTGCTAAAGAAAAGAGAGGTTTTCAAAAAGAGAAGAAGATTTTAAAATAAAAAAACAAATAAAGATCCATTTAACAGGGTTAAACGGAATGTAGGATCGATTGCTTCGAGACCATACCCATGATTTGGAGAGGCTCTAGGCCGACCCTAGATTCAATGGATTTATACCACTCTAACAATCAATTAGAAAGGGATTTAGGGGTTACCTTGCGTGAGGTGATTTGGGCAGAGTTTCTACTCAAGTTTAGTATCGAATCTTGATACGGACAGAGCTTCACCTCAGTCCTTTGACTTGGCTCTTGATGTTTGTTTATCAACAAGGTTGACAAACAAACTTTGAGGTAGTTTTAGGGGTGATTTTATAGGAATCTTTCAAGGAGAGAAACCAGTAAAATGTGTGTGTTGTGTAGAAATTGTGGACCTTTTGAACCTTGGAAGTCACCAAGTATTTATAGGTGTTGGAGAGGTGTTGAAGATGAGATCAAACACTTCAAGAAGTTTCCAGACTCCAAACTCTATTGGTTGGCCAGATGGATGATGTTTTATCCCGAAAAGAGGTTGAAATCGACGAGGAAACTGTCATCTGCATGCTGCAGAGGGACAATATCTCGCGCGAGACACGCCATTCCGCGCGAGATATCATTGTCTGTGGACAGTTCTGTCCTTTCCCCGTTATCTCGTATGCAGTTTAGTCCCAAACTAACCGTGGTTAGTCAAAACTTAACGAAACATGACAAAATGGTGGATTTCTACTTCTTGACTCAAAGCGAGACTTAGAGTGGTATAAATTTAATCCGATGGGTTCAGAATGGGGTGTCTACAGCACTTGCTGCCTCGGTACACCGCACTTCACGAGCACTTGCTGCCTCGGTACACTGCACACTATGACCCGTAACCCGGGATGACCGTTCAGTTGCACCTTGGTTGGTCTGCCAGATACCTTTCGAGGGCACACGGGGTCGTCCCAAACAGCCCACCCTAGCCCGTGTAAGCCATGCATTCTTTGTGTCACATTTTGTCCAAGACCCCGGTTGGTTTTTGGCTCAGTTCGTGTCATAAAGCTTAAGTGTATGTTTTTACGCCGGGTTCTGCCACGAGTCAAGCTCGAGAGATTGAGACCGAAGGTAGTTCCAGACCCGAAGTCTTGAGCTTTTCAGCCTTGACTTTAACGCGGAGCTCTGCTGAAAAATATACCCGAAGGTTCAATGTGACACCGTGTCACCAAAACCTCACCGTATGCACCGTACCAGCCACAACTTGGCCAATGCCAAAAGCTAAGGCCCCTCGCGCAAGCGAGTCAGGAGAGGTCATGCCAAAATTTTGGCACAATCCCCGCCTTAACTTAAGGACGTTGACTTCGACTGTGGCCCGTGCATCACATACATTGGAAGTTTGCGTGATCAGCTAGCCTTAAGTTCACTTTTTCTTTTGTCGGTGGAACTCGCTTGCCTTATAGGATCTCACTCGGGATAGTCCGTCCCGAGAAAGATGATCTACAAATGGAAACGAGGGGCTTATAAGAGTAGTGACGAGATCCACTGATTAGAGCTCTAGGGTTAGTTGCGAAAAAGAAGACACGCTCTTTTCCAACCGATTAGGACTTTGAGAAAACGCGTTTTAAGTAAACATTAATCGGTAACTGCACATTGCACAAGCCCGAAACCTTGAGCCAAATACCGTTTTCCGAAGCCTAAACCATGCCTTTCGTTCCCTGCTGCGAGGGTTTAGATTTCCGGGTCAGCGCCTCGCCAGAATCACAGTTACGGCAGCGTCAGACAGTTCTTCGGTTCCCTCAGTTCCCTCAGCTAAAATATCCGATATGTCTAGCTCACCGAGAAATCGTGATGGGGACGGACCCCCGCCACCGGTTACAGATATGACTTTGGAAGAAGCCATCCGAGCTTGTGAGGTTCACAAGAGGCAGAAAGAAGATCAACAGAATTTCGTGGTACAGCTTCTGAATGAGCGAGGTATAGCAGCTATCCCCCAGTCAGATGGTACTTTCGTCATGGTCGAGGATGACGATTCCCCGAAACCAGTTCCTCAAACCTTCAACCAGGTTCCTCCCCCGCAAACTTACGGGATTCCTTCGAACCAAGGAAACAACCGACCTAGGCTCTATGTTGCCACCTCTCAGGGCAACCCTGCCATATATGGCCAGGCCAGTGCTACTCCCATCACTCAATACCACCAGCGCACCGCTGGACCATCTCAGACAGATGCCAATATCCTTCAATACCCTCCTGGGTTCATCCCTTTGCCTATACACGAATCCCAAAACACCGGGGACAAACCCCGATACAGTTCAGTAAAGGCCCCCATATATTCGCATATATCAAGCCTTCCACCTCCAATCACTACCGCTCACATGGTAGCTCCCGGCGCCGAGCCTCAAAGTCCACCACTGGACCCTACCTTAGCCTGGATGGTCGAACAGATGAAGGACCTGAAAGCCACCATGAGCAGCTCAAAGCAAGAAACGCTCTAATCCACAGATTCGAGAATGGTCACGCCTCCCTGCCAAGTTCAGAATGCCAGAGATGAACCAATTCGACGGAACCGAATGTCCTCAAACGCATGTCAACATCTACGTTCTCGGCATGAGAGCGAAAGGAGCAACCCTCCAGCAAATGGCCGACCACTTCCAGCATACGCTCAAGAGTTCAGCGTTACTATGGTTTCTAAGGGTCAAGCCTGCGAATCGCCACACCTGGGATCAGATCAGTAACATCTTCCTAGAGCGGTACCGATCCAACTTAGAGTGGGAAACGAGTCGTGAGGACTTAATCACCACTGAGCAGAAAGCGGATGAAAGCGTCGGAGAATTCTACAAGAGATGGAGTTGGAAACTCTCTGAGATCATGGAGCCACTCTCCAAGGATGAACAGATGCGGATCTTCAAGTCCTGCTTAAGACCGTCCATCAGAACTCTCATCAGTCATCATTTCTTCCCAGATCTCCGGGCCATGGTCAATGCCGGCTCACAGTTTGAGAAGGACCTCCAGGAAAATTTGGCTACTGCACAGCCATACAAATACCGATCAGCAGTTGCATTCAATCCCGCATCGGCCCCCGGGAAAGGGAAAGATACGTCTGTTAACTACATCCATCAGGGATAGCAATCGGGCAACAGAAACCCAGTCCCACAAGGCAACAACTCCACTCAGAAGCAGCCTGCCGTACACTTCGAAAAGTTTGACATGCCGCTGAGCAAGATGCTGGAAGGGTTAATCAAGGAAGGTCTCCTTAAACCCGTTGCAAATTACAAACCCAAGAATCCCGTAGTCAACGCTGACAAGAGCAAGTACTGCGCCATCCATCAGTATCACGGCCATACCACCAACAACTGCATGGGGTTACGATACGAAATCCAAAACTTGATAGAGGAAGGAAAATTGGAGCGTCCCCGTGGGCCCAATACAGTCGGAAATCCCTTTCCAAACAACAACAATGTGAATGCCATTGAATGGGTGCCCAAGAAGATGGTCGCAGAGCCAGTTCCTCCGCCTCTTCCAGCCAGGTCCCCATCAAATGTCCACATCAGCCACGATGTTTGTGACTGCTCCGCCTGCCTGGAGTACGAGTCCCAAGACATGGTTAGGAGCAATCCTCCGAGAAAACAGAAGAAGAAGTCCTCTCAACAGAAACTAAGAGAAAGATACGAAGCTGGCGACACCAGTATAGGTACACTCGGAGAGCCATCCGGGAGGTTCGACTACTACGTACTCTACTCCAGCCAGTCTTCCCTTCCTCCAGGCCATGCAGCTTTAGAGCAGACAGGGGTGGGAAAGCCGAAAAGTCCTGCTGACACTAGAGTTCAGACCTTGGGACACCGGAATACCTCAGATCTTGTTAATCTTACTGCCAGTCAGAAGCCTAACCCCCTGCGGGATCAGCCAAGGTTCAATTTGTCCAGCTTCCGAGCACGGACCGGCAAAGGAAGATCAAAGTCAGCTTCGCACTCGCACTCGATCAACGTGCTAACTAAGGGCGGCAACCGCCACAAACAGCCTCAACACAATCCCGAGGCCCCAGCAAAGGCTTTACCTCGCAAGAGGAAGACAGGAAACGGATGGCTTGATGACTCTCCTTCTCCGAATAGAGACCAGATCTACGATTCCCGACTGTATGGCAGTATGATCACGTTCTGTGACGAAGACCTACCGAGAGATGCCTCGGGGCACAATGAAGCTATGTACATCAATCTCAAGCTCAACACCATATAACTCCCCGGAGTATTGGTGGACAACAGGTCAGCCGTTAACGTCCTCCCTCTCAGCATGATGAGAGCCCTACGCATCAACGAAAGCCACCTGATTCCGTCAACCCGGACTATCAAGGCCTACGACAGCACGTCTCGTCCTATCCTGGGGACGGTGACTCTAGAGCTCTGGTTCGAAACCCAAATGGTGCCAGCAAAATTCCACGTGATGGACATTCCTTCTGAATTCACAGCTCTGTTGGGACGCCCTTGGCTACATCACATGAAAGCCATAGCCTCCACTCTCCATCAATGCGTCAAGTTCATCAACCGGCAGGGAGATCTTGAGGTCATCAGAGGAGATAGTTTCCTCATAGGAAACGAAGCCGAGACAGCAGCCAAACGTGCCCGCAGCCAGGCACCGGGGCTACCTCCTTCAAATCAACCAAGGGACTATCGGGGCAAATCTCATCATAATCCCTTAGAGTCCGGAGATGCCAACTACATCAACGTACTCGAGCAGGCAGACCCTGAAGCAGTCCGATACATCAAGTTCAACTGTCGTTTCCAACATTTGGAGGTAGACTGGAAAGAAACACTGAGCATCGCCATGATGCGGGCACACAAACCCCCTGTCTCCAATCGGAGATTTGTCAGCATTCTTCAAGCCAACTCTCTGACCCCGCCGGGCGAAGAGATTTTCGTGATAAAGGTCAACAAGCACCGTCATACTCGTCTTGAATGTATGGACGTCGTATGGGATGTCCACCACGAGGAATTGCCTGCTGAACCCCTCTTCTCCAGCGAATGGCATGATCTTTTCCTAGCAGCTCCTGCAGCGCAGCCGGACGCGAGGCGTCCTTACGTTTGGGTTGAGCCGTCAGACGATGACGAATCAGGACTCTCCGGAGTCGAGGATGCGGCAGATTCGGGGGCAGATCTCTACATTCACATGCTCAGTTTCGAGGACGGCACCCGTTCCGATCAGGTCACCTACGACCAGGGCTCCAACACCATGGAAATTGTCAAGCTCAACGTCCAGTACAGACAGCTATCCGACAATTGGAAGCAATTGGTTGACACGACGAAGAACCCCTCTGATCAAGTGACTGACGACGACTTCTTCAACATCATTTATTCCAGATATCCTGATGATACCAAGGATCCGGTCCTTATTATTAGATTTTGCAATGCCAAAGTTACCCTCGACGACTGCCTGCTCATAGTAAACGAGGCCCTGGCTAATCGAGCTCAAAGCTCATCATTACTTCCGACTACCAGCCCAGTGGCAACCGGCCCGTGCCGTCAGTCAAGCTTAAAGCCACAAGCGCCGCTAAGGCCAAGGACAAAAGCGAAGGAGAAAAATCTCCTCACCCCGCTACAAATCAGATCAACCTTGGGAACGCTTCCGGTAGCCACCCCGAAAACATCTGTGAAAGTATTCCCCGTAAGATAGAGTCAGCTTCCGACGAGGGAAATGACCACCTCAGCATCAACATGCTACAGTTCGATTCTGCTCCCAGTCGTCACGGCCACGGATTCAGACATCCCGCCAGCAAACGGCTAGCTCTGATAGACTTGACGATCCAACGAGATCACGAGACTGTCAACATCGCAGAAGTCAACACCCCCGTGGGTTCAATCAAGCAGATATGGGCGAACTTCTTGGTAGTCAAGATCAAGGAGAGCCGCATGGAATGTCCCAGCCCGACTTCCTTCATCAACATAATCCAAGTGTTTCCGCCATTCGGAGATTTGGATGTGATCACAGTTCTGGACACTAATCAGACGACGCGCACCTACGGAGAATGTCTAGCTCTCGCAAGGAAAGCCCTCATGGAACTAGCAGCTCAAGAGAACCGTCTCTGGGACGAAAACCAAGCTCAAAAGACCCACAGAGACCAAGCCCTTAAAGTGTTACAAGCAGCTTCAGAGAGAAAGCTAGAGGCCACTCTAGACCAGTTCGACCTCAGGGGTTTTGCTCACAGCAACTTCCTCAACTACCGTCTGTTCTCATCCAACCCCCTTTGCCAAATGAGGGTGGTCAACGGTCTCGATGACCTAGAAGATGGAATGGCACAGCAGAATGAATACCAGCGCTTATCTCCTCGAGGAAAGAAAGTTCTCTGTGAAAGCTACAACGAAGACGATGAAACCATTCTCTTCCAAGTCGGGCATAAAGTCAACAAAACCGAAATCCCAAGGGTCCTGGGAGGTTGGGGACGGATCATCTCCGCACTCAAGCTAAAAGGCCAACTGAGAGAGGAAGGACTATTCAAAAGGAATAGAAAGATAGAAATTCATCTCCAACAACTGCTCAAGGAGATTCCACAGTCTGGGGCATTCGTTTACAGAAACGATCAACTGGGACAGCAACCAGTCACAAGGGCAGATGTTTTGGAAGCCGTGTACTCACCTTCCGACATACCCGCCACTCAGATAAAGAGGAAAGGAAAGCTCTCCCCGATGGAGGTTTACCTAGACTGCCGCACGCAGTTCAAAGAAGCACTAGCTATTCTCACATGGGAAGAAACGCAGGCGCTAACTCTCGACGCAAGCTCTGCTGCAAGAAAGTTAATCTGGGCCAAGAGTGGAGGAAAATTAGCAAACCACGGGTATCGCCAAACCCAAATTAAGAATGCCCTGAGTATGCTCAGCAAGAAGGAAAGGAGCGCGATGTACTGTTAAGAGATCAAGGAGACTACTCGCCTGAACCAAGAACTCTCCAACCTCCCCACGGAGGCACCCAAGCCGGTATCCTGGGACAGAATCCGTAAAGCTGTCGAAGCTCCCGGGAACACATCTACGATCAATGAATTAAGGGAAGACATATGGCCCTACGCTACGAGGAGTCCTCCTCTAACTATGGCTCAACTTAGAGCGGCCTGTTCAGAAGGGACCAAGCCTGATGTCAGCGTTCTAATCTGATCGGGTCAAATCCATGCATTACCACCTAAGGTCACAAAAAAGCCGACGGAGCCAGAACTGCAACCCGGCCTGCCCGAAGACGCAAGTTCCCTGAAAGAGGACCTGATCCTCACTCATCTCAAGCAGACCCAGGCGAACATTTCCCTTTGGTCCCTGCTCACATCTTCATATCCTCACAAGCTCAAGCTAGAGGAGAGTCTAGCCTGTACCATGGTCCCTGTGGACGCAACCCCAGACGAAGTCATCCAGATGATCGGCAACATCCACTACGGCAACATTATCACCTTCACAGATTTGGACCTTCCAAAATTTGGGGCTGATCATAATGAGCCACTCTACATCACAGTCCAGCTGGACGAGCATCGCCTTCCCCGCGTGTTGGTGGACGGAGGTTCCGGAATGAATGTCTTGCCCGGCAAGATGATGAACCTGCTTGACATCAAGCCTACAGATCCGAAGCCATCAGTCCACACTGTCAAGGCCTATGATTCTACTTCCCGCACAGTTCTCGGGGTTGCTACTCTTAATATTTGGTTCGGCAAGCAGATGATCCCCACCGAATTCCAAGTGTTGGACATTCCAATCACTTTCACAGCCATCCTGGGGCGTCCCTGGATGCATCAGATCAATGGTGTGGCATCCACCCTTCACCAGTGCCTCAAGTTCATGCAAGGCAACGAGCTAACCACAGTCTACGGCGACAGCGTCACCACCGAGGGGACCAGCACCAATGACATTCTTGTTGGTGTAATGCCCTAGGCTTTAGTTATGTTTAACTGAAAACCGTTATGTATCATCTTTATCGTTTATGTTTATTATTTGATTATTATATAGTTTGCATATTTATTGTAATAATCTCCGTCCCTAATTATTAAGAGAATAATTAGTATAATTGTCAATGTATAATCATATGATGATTATATGCATAGAGATGCACATTGAAATTATGGGTACTTGTTAGAGAACAAGTGACTGGACTTGACCCGTATGAGATTTATGTCATGGTCAAATGTCATAATTAAATCTCATATGGTCACTTCATTTAGTCCCTAGACCTGAGATTATCATAACCTTACATATGATGAAAAGTTATGTTTGATTTTAGTCAAACGGTATCTTAACACGATATCTATAAAGACTATCTTTGGCATGATCGGATTCATGATGGGAAGGATGATAAGTCAAGATGGAATTTGTCCCTCGAAAGAGAGATGTTTTGCTTGGGCCCCTCGATGAGTGATAATGATGAAAGCGTGTGGCCACACCCCAATATGATTGGACTATCATTATACTCAAGATCGAGAAAGCATTGAACAAATACAAGTTGATGTGGACCATGACTTGTGTTCAATATAACATCGTGAGACAAAGGAAAAAATGGAAGTGTACCATTGGAAACGTGAACTCTTACGTTGTGTTATTTGGGTAGACATAATGGCTTGCTAGAGTCCGCTTATGTCTTATGAGGGTCGATATGATCGGACTCATTGCCAACATAATACAATCCTATTGGGTCACACACAAATAGAATGAGTTGGTTGAACCAAGGGAAGAATGATTGAGAGTTTCTGTATTTGGCAACTTATGTCACGCGACATAACTAGCCACTGGCTAGTTATGTCACGCGACATAACTAGCCACTGGCTACTTATGTCGCGCGACATAACTAGCCACAGACGCGTTTTTTGACAGCCTGTTCTCCTAATTCGATTAGGAAACATATTTACACTAAAGTAGTATAAATATGTGAGGTCTGTCAACCCTAAGGTCTGGCCGAAATTTTCAAGGGAAAATCATAACAAAATACTCTCAATATTCTTCCATAAGTTTTAGGAATCTAGCAATTCCCAACCCGAGAATTGTTCTCGACATTTATATTTGTGTGGATTACCAAAGGAGGGTCTTAGTTTTGTTCAAACAAATCAAAGACCTAGAGTTCAAATCTAAAGATCCAAAGGAGTTGAAGATTCGAAGATTTGAAGATCAAAAGTTTGTGATTACGAATCACATAATTATCCGTTCGATAGCTCAAGACCGGAAAGCAATTTAGGTTGGTAAATTCTATCTCATAGCAATTCAATTTAATCGTATAGAACGGATCTTAGGGCTTGGGTTTTGTGTTAATTTTATGCTTAATTCCGCTGCGCATGGATCCATAAAACCCAACAGTGGTATCAGAGCCCCGTTCGTATGGTTAAGTTTGAATTAACATGCTAGAATTAAGATATAAATTGTTTATATGTTCGTTGCATGTTTTTGTATGCGATAGAATTTTGATTGTTTATGTGAAACAATGTGAAAATCGTTTTCGAATTATGTTGAATTAAATCTGTAAAAGGGTTGTTTTATATGATTTAATTGCATATAATCTGAATTGATTGAAATCTGGAAATCTGCGACGCTACCTATGTCGTGCGACATAGTAGGCCACGGAGGAAATGCGGTAATACAGTCGGTTATGTCACGCGACATAACTAGCCACCGGCTAGTTATGTCACGCGACATAATAAGCCAAAAGCTGGCGAGAATCGGTTTGTTCAATTTTTCTATTCTGTGATTGTATTTACAATCTGATATGTTCATATGAAAATCTGGATGTTATAAAATTGAGTTTATAAGTCCGCGATAGATTGATTCATTGATATACATGATTAATTGATTAAAATGTGATTTTAATAATTATTGCAATGTATATGAAAATCTGGATGTTATAAAATTGAGTTTATAAGTCCATGCTAGATTGATTCATTGATATGCATGATTAATTGATTAAAATATGATTTTAATAATTATTGCGATGCATGTTTTATTTGTTCTTAAGTGTTAAGAATTTTATTAGATGTTTAGTTGAAACATTGAATTGTGATTTCCTAAAATGTTTAGTTGAAACATTGCATTATAGTTTCCTAATATGTTTAGATTTAGACATTGTAAATTTTGGATTTTATGATTGTTTATGGAAACAAGTCATAATTACGCGAAATTTTAAAAAAGGAAACTAATTGTTTATAAAAGGTAGTGATTATGTTGCCAAATCAGAGTTGATTTCTAATTGTGCATGACTAGGAGAGTTCTGTCTAAGGAAGAGTTGGTACTTAAGTAGTCCTTGTGGCTCACCTATCTTCCTGGGAACTTACCTGGTGCATGATTATGACTATCTTTCCTGATATGCTTATAATCTACCTTAAAGAACCTTCATTTAACTTTTAAGTTCTTTATGCCAATCCATGATTAAAACACTTGAGACCACTCGGATAGTTTTGGGTGGGCTTGCCATAGCAAGGTGCTTTGATTCTATTCCGTTTGCGAGCAAGATGAGGAAATGGTGGTTCCTATACGTTTAAAATGGATGAACTTAATCGGGTTATCAAAATGGTTTTGGACCCAAGGCATAAGATGAGATTAAAATATGCTTGGACATATGATGTCTTAAATAAATCTCATAAAAGATCCTAAGAGTCATATATGATATGATTGATGTTTTCTACCTAATTAGTTTAATCTTGAGCGGTGCGCCATAGCGTACTTGAGATTAAATTAAAGTTGGATCTTAGTCCTAAGAGTCATATACGATATGATTGATGTTTTCTACCTAATTAGTTTAATCTTGAGCGGTGCGCCATAGCGTACTTGAGATTAAATTAAAGTTGGATCTTAGCCCATTAAATTCATATTATGCTTATTTGCATTGGAAGGTGTATGATTTAGTGGGAGTATTTGTAAAATACATTATTTGCTCTTAAATGATAAATGTGTTGATATTGATATGTGTTCATATAATTTGTATATTTTGTTGTAGAAGTAGCATTACATAATGATAATTGCGATTCGTCCTTACGAAGGACAAAGTTCGAAATGAATGATACAAATAATTTTGATTGGATCAAAAGCCTAAAGAATGGTTCTTAGGTAAATTTGTACGTTCATTACGAATCCGTTCCTATTGAACCTATTGCAAATGTTGCAAAGGGCAAATAAGGAAGCAACATTAGAAACATAGTGATGATTCTGACAATATTGCTTGCCTTATATTTGCCACCATGTTCAAAGGCTCTTATGAAGAACCTTGTGCACATGATAACAACTTTTGTTCTAGCACACCGCAAAAGGGGAAATGTTCCAAGTGCAAGCTAAGCAAAAGATATATGTTGTGGTGAAAGCTCTTAATTCATATGATGAAAGAAGGAGCAATCCGCAAATTGTGTTAATGGTTGACACAATAAAAGGGTTCATAAAGGAAGGAAAAGAAGGTAAAGCAAAAGTTGCTAAACCTAGGACAAATGTTGTCATAGCCGAAGAGGCTAAACCCAAAGTGTCTCAAAAGGATGCATTTTGCTATCTTTGCAATAAGATTGTCATTGGAAACAAAGTTGCAAGGCTTATTAGGAAGGCCTAAAAGGTGAAGAAGGGCAATATGATTGCTATTACTTCAAGTATCTATATGATAGATATTTTTCTTTCGACTTCTTGTTCTTGGGTATATGATACAGGATTGGATCCCACATTTGTTTAAATGTGCAAGGAACAAAGAATAGAAAGCTACTCAAATAAGGTAAATTAAACCTAAGCATGGGAATGGAGCAAGAGTTGCAACATTAGCCATAAGGGACTTATGAAGTCACTTTGCCTTGTGAAGTAGTACTTGTTTTGAACAAGTATGACTACGTTCCGAATTTGAGTAGGAGTATTATTTATGTTTCTTAAATGGATGATGAAGGATATAATTTTCTTATTTTCAATAAGAAGTTTTATATTTATTTAATAATATGCCTTATTGTAATGCATATGTCATTAAATGGTCTTCATATCCTTAAAGATGAGAAACAAAATAACATTGAAGATATCTATAATATAAATGGGAAATCTAAACCGAACAATATGAACAGCGCGTTCATATGGCATTGCCGGCTTGGTCAAATAAATAAGAAACATATATCTAAACTCCATTAACATGGACTTTTAGACTCATATGACCATGAATCATTTGAGGATTTTGGATCTTATTTATTGGGATTATCGACCAAACCACCCTACACTAAAGTAGTGGGAGGGCTAGTGACTTATTAGTCATTATACATAAGATGTATGTGAACTATTAAGCAGCATTGCTAGGGGAGGATTTTGGTATTTCATCATATTTCACTAAAGACTTATCTAGATATGATTATGTCTATCTGATGAAGTCCAAAGGTGAATCGTTTGAGATGTTTCGAACATTTCAAGATGAAGTACAAAACAATTTGGCAAAATTATTAAGTACTTCGATTAGATCGAGGTGATGAATATTTGAGCCAAGAGTTTGACAATCATCTCAAAACTATGAAATTGTTTCAAGAGTTGACTCCACACTGAACACCACTATGAATGGTGTGTCTGAAAGGAGGAATTGAACCTTGTAGGACATGGTTCGTTCGATGATGTGTCAATCAGACTTTCCTATTTCCTATTTCCTTTTGAGGATATGCATTAGAAATAATGCGGTTACACTGAATCGAGTCCCTACTAAATCGGTTCCTATGGCCCCACATGAGATGTGGCATGGAAAAAAACTTAGTTTGTCTTTCATGAAGATTTGGGGTTTCGAATCTTATGTAAAGAGACTTGTCTCTTATAAGTTAGCACCAAATTTGACAAAGGTTATTTTCGGAAATTAATCTTACAACCGCAAAGAGAACAAAATGTTTGTTGCTCTATACGATTCGTTTCTTGAGAAATAGTTTCTCAATAAAGAATCTAGTGGGAGTAAAATTAATCTTGGAAGAAGTTCAAGAACCCGAAAATAATATGGAACCAAGAGTAGAGACAGAACCAAGTTCACAAAGGAGTTGTGAAACCGGTTCAAGATGCACAAGTCCATCGTAGATTGGATAGGTTACGATCCGAACTCAAGAAATAGTGATTTCTCGTTGCGGAAAGTGATGAAGTGGAAGTCATTGAGAATGACGATCCTACTTGCTATCAAGAAGCGATGTCCTCTCCTAATTTGGATAAATGGTTAGGAACCATGGAATCCAAATTACAATCCATGTTTAACAATCAAGTTTGGAACTTGATTGGGCTACCTAAAAGTGTAAAAACTAAAGGGTGCAAGTAGGTCTTCCAAGACCGACATGGATGGGAAGGTGTGTACTTTCATGGCTAAGGATTGTAACAAAGGAATTTAGGCAAATTCATAGTATTGACTATGTTGAAACCTTTTTCGCCAGTCACAATGTCGAAGTCTGTTAGATTTTCAATTGCCATTATCACATATTGTGACTATGTGATATGACAAATGGATGTCAAACGACTTTCTTTAAATGGAAAGATTATTAAGGATGTATATAGTACACAACCAGAATAGTTTGACGATCCAAGAAACTCTAATAGGGTATGCATGTTGCAAAGATCCATGAGATGGGTTAAAGCAAGCTTAAAGGAATTGGAATCTTCGTTTTGATGAATTGGTCAAAGAGTTTGACTTTATCAAGTACGAAGATGAACCTTGTGTATGTATGAAATTCAGTGGGAGCATAGTATTATATCTATTGTTTTATTACAATGATATCTTACTCATTGGAAAAACAAGTTCCGACACTTAAGACTGTCAAGTCTTGGTCAAGGAAAGGTTTCTCAATGAAAGATATGGGTGAAGCCGTTTACATCCTTGACATCAAGATCTATAGAGATAGATCTAGAAGGATAAATTGGTTTGAGTCAAAGTGTTCACATTGACAAGATTCTTAGAAGAACTAAGAAGAGTAGCTTGTCAATGGGTCATGATATTTCTCTTAGCAATATTTATTGTCTTATGACAACTGATGAGCAAAAGGGAATGAATGAAGTTCCATATGCTGCGGCACTTGGATCTGTCATGTATGCCATGATTTGTACTAGACTCGACGTCTCGTATGCTATAAGCATGATGAGTCGATACCAATCTGATCCTGTTGAGAACCAATGGATGGCAGTCAAGATGATCCTAAGTACTTAAGAAGAACTAAGGATACGTTCTTGGGATTTGAAAGATTGGAAGTTAATCTTGTTGTAAGGGTTACAAAGATGCTAGCTTCCAAACTGACAAAGTTATTTTAAAATCGCAATTAGGATTTGTGTTTGTGCTTATTAGATGTGCAATTTTGATTGGAAGAGTTCCAAGCAGAAATTGTAGCCGATTCTACTACTAAGGCCATATTTTAGCAACATATGATGTGGCTAAAAGAGGCAGTTTGGATCAAAAGTTCATTAGTGTTTTGGAAATGTTCCAAGTATCACTAATCGATGAAACTTTTGTTATGACAAATAGTGGTGCCACTTGTGCAAACAATGGAACCAAGGTCACAACAGCGATCCAAACACTCACTTAGACGTTCTTCAAGGAATTCATAAAGAATGAGAAGACGTTAAGATATACAAAATATCAACCGATGATGGCATAAGGGATTCACTTACAAAGACCCTCGCATAGGCAGAAGCATGGTGGGCATGTTAGATCCATGAGTATTCGATACATAAATGGAGCCTAGTGCAAGTGGGAGACTGTTGATGTAATGCCCTAGGCTTTAGTTATGTTTAACTGAAAACCGTTATGTATCATCTTTATCGTTTATGTTTATTATTTGATTATTATATAGTTTGCATATTTATTGTAATAATCTCCGTCCCTAATTATTAAGAGAATAATTAGTATAATTGTCAATGGATAATCATATGATGATTATATGCATAGAGATGCACATTGAAATTATGGGTACTTGTTAGAGAACAAGTGACTGGACTTGACCCGTATGAGATTTATGTCATGGTCAAATGTCATAATTAAATCTCATATGGTCACTTCATTTAGTCCCTAGACCTGAGATTATCATAACCTTACATATGATGAAAAGTTATGTTTGATTTTAGTCAAACGGTATCTTAACACGATATCTATAAAGGCTATCTTTGGCATGATCGGATTCATGATGGGAAGGATGATAAGTCAAGATGGAATTTGTCCCTCGAAAGAGAGATGTTTTGCTTGGGCCCCTCGATGAGTGATAATGATGAAAGCGTGTGGCCACACCCCAATATGATTGGACTATCATTATACTCAAGATCGAGAAAGCATTGAACAAATACAAGTTGACGTGGACCATGACTTGTGTTCAATATAACATCGTGAGACAAAGGGAAAAATGGAAGTGTACCATTGGAAACGTGAACTCTTACGTTGTGTTATTTGGGTAGACATAATGGCTTGCTAGAGTCCGCTTATGTCTTATGAGGGTCGATATGATCGGACTCATTGCCAACATAATACAATCCTATTGGGTCACACACAAATAGAATGAGTTGGTTGAACCAAGGGAAGAATGATTGAGAGTTTTACGTATTTGGCAACTTATGTCACGCGACATAACTAGCCACCGGCTAGTTATGTCACGCGACATAACTAGCCACCGGCTACTTATGTCGCGCGACATAACTAGCCACGACGCGTTTTTTGACAGCCTGTTCTCCTAATTCGATTAGGAAACATATTTACACTAAAGTAGTATAAATATGTGAGGTCTGTCAACCCTAAGGTCTGGCCGAAATTTTCAAGGGAAAATCATAACAAATTACTCTCAATATTCTTCCATAAGTTTTAGGAATCTAGCAATTCCCAACCCGAGAATTGTTCTCGACATTCATATTTGTGTGGATTACCAAAGGAGGGTCTTAGTTTTGTTCAAACAAATCAAAGACCTAGAGTTCAAATCTGAAGATCCAAAGGAGTTGAAGATTCGAAGATTTGAAGATCAAAAGTTTGTGATTACGAATCACATAATTATCCGTTCGATAGCTCAAGACCGGAAAGCAATTTAGGTTGGTAAATTCTATCTCATAGCAATTCAATTTAATCGTATAGAACGGATCTTAGGGCTTGGGTTTTGTGTTAATTTTATGCTTAATTCCGCTGCGCATGGATCCATAAAACCCAACAATTCTAGTGTTAGAAATTAAGCACAATGACGACATGACATTAACTGGATTCACTCTGGAGACCTCCAAGATCCAAATATGCAACGTGGACCTTCCACTGTTTCAAGACAAGATTCCTCCCGCCATGAAGATGATGAAACTCATGAACTTCATCCCAGGACTGGGGCTCGGCAAAAGGTTACAAGGCCAACACCAAGTCATCGAAGTCAAGGACCACACCACGGTCCAGGGGCTCGGTTATGTGCCAACACCAGCTGACATCAGGAAAAACAACAGGCTCGCCCGCACCAAGGCAGCAACCCGCAAAAGGGGAACCTTCAACGGCACACCCAACCTCCGACCTTACAGTTTCGACCTCGCTCATTACTTCACCAAGGGAACCAAGAGCAGAACTAAGGGGACCGACAAGGGAACCAACAACAGAACTGAGGGGACTAACAAGGGAACCGACAGTAGAACTGAGGGGACCGACAAATGGAAACCGACAGCGGTAATCCGAGGGGACCGGCACGGAAGCGATGAAGATGAGAAAGAAGCGGGGATAGTCGGCACGAGACTACAGAAAGGATGGAACAGCTAGCACGGGACCTCAAGCGTTTCAGAGGACTCAAGGCTAATCCAATATGGGGAGCGTTCCTCGACATCACAGCTCTACCTGGACCAACTGCCACCACAGTCCAGCACGAGTACACATTCAAGGGAATCCCAGACACGGAAGAGCAACTCAAGATACTCTTCCATGGAAACAGATTATTCGGATCAGTCGCCGAGGCCACATTCGAGACAGTAACTCCAAAGAAGAAGGAACCATAATTCATAGAAGACACTCTCAGTGGACCAGCTCTACAGAGTCTTTTTGAAGAAGTCATGGAGGTGCCATACATGATTGACCTGGGCTCCGAAAACAGCATGATCACCATGATTGGGACAGCAGAAGCCAAGCCTCTCGACCCCCGAACCCTCATCAAGCATCCAGCAATGCCACTGAAGAACTGGGTTACTTTCACCGGACCAAGGGTAAGCCAGACAGAAATGGAAGACAAGCTGGGCCTGCACCCACATCTCCCTAAACCTGGTCTCGAACCCTCTGAGTTAGTCCTTGTAAAAGTCCAGTCCTCTGAGTCGTCCAACGGCCTTACGCCGGAAGACTATGATAATGTAGCCAACCATGTATTTCCGTTCTTGTTTAATGAAAAGTATGACCTTTCGGAGTATCCTCTCATTGACACTTTAACAACTGATAAGTTAACAAACAACTTAAAAGACGTTAATAACTCAATTGATAAAGAAGCAGACACATTAAACGAACAATACATTAAAGAAGTTCTCAAGCGTGTAGTTGACCAAGAGGACAACCGGGCCCAAGCTGCCGAAGAGGTAATGACCAAAGTAAACCTGGGGTCAGTGCAAGAGCCTAAAGAGACACAAGTGGGCAGTTTCTTCGCCGTCTGAGAAAAGAAGCCACGATAAGCCTCCTTCGGGAGTATGTTGACGTGTTCGCCTGGTCATACCAGGACTCGATCCCTCGGTCGTGGAGCACATAATTCCCCTAGATCCCGAATCCAAGCACATCGTCAAACGAAGGCTGCGCAAGATAAAGCCCGAGTGGTCCTTGCAAGTGAAAGAAGAGATTGAGAAAATGCTCAGAGTTGGTTTTCATCGAGTGATTGAGTACCCGACGGCTCTCCCGACATGCGTGACGGTCACCAAGGCCGATGGAAAGGTCGAATGCTTTGTGTGGATTTTCGGGATCTTAACAAGGCCGGCCCTAAAGATGATTTCACACGCCTAACATCGACATGCTAGTAGGACACCACGATAAATTTCAGTAAAGTCCTTCGTGGATGGGTTATTTGGATACAAACTGCGGGATCAAAATGTCCAAGGAGGATCAAATTTAGGCTGCACGTTTTCACCACCCTAGTGGGGACATACTGCTACACGGTCATGTCGTTCGGTCCGAAGAATGCTTTGGGCTACTTACCCCCGGACGGGCTGCGCAACATCCCTCTTCCATGACATGATTCACAAAGAAATCGAAGTATATGTCGACGACATGATCATCCACTCAGGGAAGGATCGAGACACGCAAAGACATGGCAAATCGAGAAGTTCTTCAACGGACTCGAAAGTAATCCATGAGATTGAACCCTGCCAAGTGCACCTTCGGCGTCAAGCAAGGCAAAGTACTGGGGTACATGGTTACAGAAAGAGGTATCGAAGCCGATCCCAAGAAAATCAAAGCCATCATCGACATGAAGCCGCCTCAGACCCAGACATAAGTGAAAATTTTTATGGGAAGACTTCAGTACATCAGCTGCTTCATCAACCAGTTGACATCTCTCTGCGAGCCAATGTTCAAACTGATGAAAAAGAATGCCGACATCAAATGGAACTCCGAGTGCCAGAGAGCTTTCGAGAAAATCAAGACATACTTGGTGAATCCCCCAATTCTGTGCCCGCCACATGAAGACAAGCCACTACTCCTGTATCTGACAGTAACAGACACGTCAATCGGAGCAATGCCAGCACAAGAACAGAAAGATTCTAAAGTTGAGCATCCAATCTACTTCGTAAGTCGAAAGCTTCAAGGAAGTGAACTCATCTACTCAGCATTAGAGAAAACTTGTACCGCCTTGGAATGGGTAGTCGGGAAACTGAAACACTACATGCAGTCACATTCAGTGCTCCTGGTCTCCAAAATAGACCCCGTCCGATATCTCTTTGACAAGCCATCCCTGTCAATGCCACTACGTTTGGGTTGAGCCATCAGACGATGACGAATCAGGACTCTCCGGAGTCGAGGACGCGGCAGATCCGCGGACAGACCTCTGCATTCACATGCTCAGTTTCGAGGACGACACCTATTCCGATCCGGTCACCTATGACCAAGGCTCCAATACCATGGAGATTGTCAAGCTCAACGTCCAGTACAGGCATCTGTCTGACAATTGGAAGTTACTGGTTGACACGACGAAGAATCCCTCTGATCAAGTGACTGACGACGACTTAGTCAACATCATTTATTCCAGATATCCTGATGATACCAAGGATCCGGTCCTTATTGTCAGATTCTGCAACGCCAAAGTTACCCTCGACGACTGCCTGCTTATGGTAAATGAGGCCCTGGCAGCTCACCATCACTTCCGAGTACCAGCCCCAGTGGCAACCGACCCGTGCCGTCAGTAAGGCTTAAAGCCACAAGCGCCGTCAAGGCCAAGGGCAACAGCGAAGGAGACCAAGCTCCTCACCCTGTCACAAGTCAGATCAACCTCGGGAACGCTTCCGGCAGCCACCCCGAAAACATCTGTAAAGGTCTTCCCCGCAAAACAGGGTCAGCTCCGACGAGGGAAATGACCATCTCAGCATCAACATGCTCAAGTTCAATTCTGCTCCCAGTCGTCACGGTCACGGATTCAGACATCCCGCCAGCAGACTGCTAGCTCTGATAGACTTGGTGATCGAGCGAGATCACGAGACTGTCAACATTGCAGAATTCAAAACTCCTGTGTGTTCAATCAAGCAGATATGGATGAATTTCTTGGTAACCGAGATCAAGGAAGGTCACATGGAATGTCCCAGTCCGACTTCCTTCGTCAACATCATCCAAGTGTTTCTGCCATTCGGAGATTTGGATGTGATCACAATTCTGGACACTAGCCAGACGGTGCGTACCTACGGAGACTGTTTAGCTCTCGCAAGGAAAGCCCTCATGGAACTAGCCGCTCAAGAAAACCGTCTCTGGGGCAAAAACTTAGCTCGGAATACCTATAGGGACCAAGCCCTTAAAGTGTCACAAGCAACTTCAGACAGAAAGATAGAGGCCACTCTAGACCAGTTCGACCTCAGGGGTTTTGCTCACGGCAACTTCCTGGACTACCGTATGTTCTCATCCAGCCCCCTCTGCCAAACGGGGGTAGTCAACGGTCTCGATGACCTAGGAGATGGAACGGCACAGCAGAACGAATACCAGCGCTTATATCCCCGAGGAAAGCAAGTTCTCTGTGAAAGCGACGACGAAGACGATGAAACCATTCTCTTCCAAGCCGGGCATGAAGTCAACAAAACTGGACTCCCAAGGGTCTTGGGAGGATGGGGACGGATCATTTCCACACTCAAACTTAAAGGCCAACTTAGGGAGGAAGGTCTATTCAAAAACAAGAGAAAGATGGAAATTCATCTCGAGCAACTACTCAAGGAAATTCCACAGACTGCGGCATTCATTTACAAAAACGATCAACTGGGACAGCAACCAGTCACATGGGCAAATGTTCGGGAAGTCGTGCACTCACCTTCCGACATACCCGCCACTCAGATAAAATAGAAGGGAAAACTCTCCCCGATGGAGGTTTACCTAGACTATCGCACGCAGTTCAAAAAAGCGCTGGCCATTCTCACATGGGAAGAAAGCAGCACTAAATCTCGCGCGAGCTCTGCCGCAAGAAGGTTGATCTCGGGCCAAGAGCGTAGGAAAATTAGCAAACCAAGAGTATCGCTAGACCCAACTCTGCAATGCCCCGAGTATGCTCAAGAAGAAAGAAAGGAGCACGATATATCGTGAAGAGATCAAGGAGACCGTTCGCTTGAGCCAAGAACTTCTCCAAACTCCCCGAGGGTCGATATGCACTGTGGTTGGTCTGAGTAACCATCGACTGCATGGCATCGACGTTTGAACAAGCGGCAATCCGTAAACTACCTCCCCGCGGAGCCACCCAAGCGCATCACGGGACGTAATCCGTCAAATGCCGCCAAAGCTCCCGGGAAGTCGTACAGTCAATGAGTTGAGGAAGACATACGGCCCTGCGCTACGAGGGAATCTCCTCTAACTATGGCTCAACTCAGAGCGGCCTGTTCGAAGGAACCAAACCCGATGTCGTTCTAACCCGATCGGGTCAAATCCATGCATTACTACCTAAGGCTACCCAAAAGCTGCGGAGCCGTAACCGCAACCCGGTGCGCCCGAAGACGCAAGTTCCCTGAAAGAAGGACCCGATCCTCACATAGCTCAAGCAGACCCAGGCGAACATTTCCCTTTGGTCCCCGGCCACATCCTCTTATCCTCACAAGCTCAAGCTAGAGGAAAGTCCGGCCCGTACCATAGTCCCCGTGAACGCAACCCTGAGGCACGAAGTCATTCGGATGATCGGCAACATCCACTACAGCAACATTATCACCTTCACGTATTTGGACCTGCCAAAATTTGGGGCTGATCACAATGAGCCACTCTACATCACAGTCCAGCTGGACGAGTGTCGCCTTCCTCGTGTGTTGGTAGATGGAGGTTCCATAATGAATGTCTTGCCCGCCAAGATAATGGACCTGCTTGACATCAAGCCCACAGATCTGAGCTTCATTCCACACCTGTCAAGGTCTATGACTCTACTTCCCGTACATGCTTCTCGGGTCGCTACTCTTAATATCTGGTTCATGGCAAGCGGATGATTCCCATCGAATTCCAAGTGTCAGGGGCATTCCAATCACTTTCACAGCCCATCCTGGGGCGTCCCTGGCTGCATCAAATCAATGGCGTGGCATCCACCCTTCATCGTGCCTCAAGTTCATGGCGCAAGGCAACGAATGCTAACTACAGCAGCTACGGCAATGCGTCTACCACCGAGGGGACCAGCACACAAATCGACATTCCAAAAGTATTAGTAATCAAAGCATAATGACGACATGGCATTAACTAGGATTCCACCTCTGGAGACCTCCAAGATCCAAATATGCAACGTGGACCTTCCACTGTCTCTACGACAAGATCCCACTCCTGCCATGAAGATGATTGAAACTCATGAACTTCATCCTGTGATCTGGGGGCTCGGCAAAAGGTCACAAGGCCTTGACACCAGAGTCATCGAAGTCAAGGACCACACCACGGTCCAAGGGAGCTTGGCTACGTGCCAACACCAGTGACATCAAAGGAAAATAAAAGGCTCGCC